>ML660770.1:2101760-2615453 GCA_007570785.1 Antilocapra americana | reverse complement strand
GAGAGGGGAGCCGGGGCGAGGAGAGGGGAGCCGGGGCGAGGAGAGGGAGCCGGGGCGAGGAGAGGGAGCCGGGGCGAGGAGAGGGAGCCGGGGCGAGGAGAGGGGAGCCGCGGCTCCCCGCGGGCGGTGCCCCAGGCGGCCGGAAGGCGAAAGCCGGTGCGCGCCGGGCAGACTCGCTCCCGAGCCCGGCCTGGCAGCCCGTCTCCGGGACGGCGCGCCTCGCGGCCGCGGGCGGACACGCCCGACCCCGCGGCAGCCCCACGGCGCCTCCCGAAGCCAGGGGGAGGCGCGGCGCGGCGGCCGGTCCCCGTCCTGCCCGGGCCTTCGGGGGCCCGGCCCGAGTTCCGGGCCGTTCCCACCGCCCTCAGACCCGCCCGCCCTCGCGAGGCCGGCCTGCCCGTCCGGCAGCCCCCACCTTACCCTCAGACACCGCTCCCCGCCCCGTCGCCTCTTCCTCACCGGCAGCCGCCACCGCCGCCCTCCGCGCTCATGGCCGGGCTCCGCCGGCAGCGGAACCCTCGCGACGCCGCCGCCCCGCCCACCGCCTCGGACCGGCGGCCCCGCCCTCTGGCTTCCGGTTGCGTCACTTCCGCCAGCGGTGTGGGCGCGGCGCGCAGGCGCGCGGGACGTCCCCGAAGCGAATTCTGCGCGCGGAAGCCCTGGCGGGAGGTGCAGGTTCTAGAGCCTTGCGGGAAGCCGCGACTCCACGTGCTCCTCTCGCGGCGGGTTGAAACCGTTGGCGGGCTCTGGCTGAGAGGTGAGGGGCTGTGGCCCAGAGGTCCGACCCGGGAGGCTGGAGCGCAGGCTGTGGGGCGGGGGTAGGGTGGGCGCACTGAGGCCGTAGCCTGCGTTTCCACCGTTAGAGACTCTTTCCTTTGGCTTAAACGCATCTAAGAAAGAAATGCATTCAAGTGTCATTCGTGCTCTGGGGGATATGGAAGGAGTCTTGGAGTGAGAATGACCCGTTCCTCCGGATTTCAAAATGGAAAAGTCGGTGCCCGCCAAGGGGGTTCCAGCCGGGATGGTTGGTTGGTCCCCTCACCGGACGGGGTTGTGCAGGCTTGCTGCACGTTGGGGAGGAGGCGCTTGTCTTCTCTGAGTCTTGGGGAGCTCGGTCCACAAGGAGGAGGCTCTTAGGGCATAGAGCGCGGGGCTTTAGGGCCGGGAATAGCTGCGTTGTGAATCCAGCTTTGACACCAACTGCACGTGTAGCTTGCTGCCAGTTACCGAACCCCTTTGTGCCTGGTCTGTCAAAAGGGAATAATAATAGAACCTAACTCAGAGGATTCTTATGAGTATTACAGGAGCCAGGGCTTGGCCCGTAGTAGATGATCCGTCAATGTCCAGGTTTTCTGCAGCCCCTGCCTTTGTAGAGAGGTTAGAGGCATGAGGTGGGGTTTGAGTGCTTGCATGCCTACCATTCTTGCAGAGTGCCTACCTGGGACTTATTCACACAGCACCCTCAGTCTCCCCCCCACCCCTCACTGCCTGACATAGTGCCTGATGCGTCGGCTTCCCCAGGTAATTACTGCACCAGTGAATAGATGCTGTTTAAACCACTGCTGTTGATGTAGTATATGGGGAGGGTGTGAGACTGGAACTTGGGGTTCGAGAGACACCGCTCAGCTTCTGTGGGCCTTGGCACATCTGTCAAGTGGAAATGGATGTACCTTCCTTGAGAGTCTTTGCAGAGCAAGGGAGAGATCCTGCCTGACTGTATATCCTACAGTCAGGAGCTTTGGCATGATGGTGTATAGTGTGTGCTTGTCTGTCTTTCCCTTTCACCATGCCCTTGGTTTCTTGGAGTTTTCCTCTCGGGAGAGGCTGAGGCTAGCCTAGTTGGCCTGATACATTGTTTCACAGCCTGGAGAACTTAAGTCCCTAGGGGACAATGACTTGCTTCAGGTCTCAGGGCTCACTGGAGGCTTTTGGTGGTGATGATGTCAATGGGGTTTAGGTCTGGGTGTGTATGTTTGTGAAGGAATGTTTTAAGAATAGTTTTTTTGTTGTTGTTAACAAAATAGACAATACAAAAATATGTAAGGAGGAAGGTTAAAAAATAAATAAATCACTCAAAATACAAGCTTCCTTGGTGACTCAGATGGTAAAGAATCTGCCTGCGATGCAGGAGACCCATGTTGGATCCCTGAGTCAGGAAGATCCCCTGGAGAAGAGAATGGCAACCCGCTCCAGTATTTTGGCCTGGAAAATTCCATGGACAGAGGAGCTTGGCGGGCTACCATCCATGGGATCGCAGTCAGACACAACTGAGCAACTTACATGTTCACTTCACAATCCTAGAACCAATTTGAGTTCATGTTATCAGGGCACAGGGTGGTAGTGTAGGCACCCAGGGGATGGGGAACCAGCAGAGACTGGGGTGAGTTTATGAATATGGGTAGATTGAGGGTCATATTTAAAGAAGCAGTATTTGGACTGGGATCAATATCATTGATGTACAAATAAATAGACCTCAAGAAATTCTACCATTGAATAAGGATTTATTTTTCAAATCTGGTTATCTTTAATTTTCCACACAAGACTCAGTTCAGTTCAGTTCAGATCAGTCAGTCAGTCATGTCCGACTCTTTGCAACCCCATGAATTGCAGAACGCCAGGCTTCCCTGTCCATCACCAACTCCCGGAATTCACCCAAACTCATGTCCATTGAGTCCGTGATGCCATCCAGCTGTCTCATCCTCTGTCGTCCCCTTCTCCTCCTCCCCCCAATTCTTCCCAGCATCAGGGTCTTTTCCAATGAGTCAACTGTTTGCATGAGGTGGCCAAAGTATTGGAGTTTCAGCTTCAACATCAGTCCTCCTAATGAACACCCAGGACTGATCTCCTTCAGGATGAACTGGTTAGATCTCCCTGCAGTCCAAGGGACTCTCAAGAGTCTTCTCCAACACCACAGTTCAAACGCACGCAATACTATAAGGTGGCTATTAGACCCGTTTTACAGATAAGCAGATTCTGAGAAGCTTAGGTACTTCCAGGTCATTTAGTTTTTAATTGGCAGATGCAGACTCCAGCTCAGATCCTCTGACCCTGAGTCCAGGCCCAGGTCAACAGAAGGTGGCCACCAGCTTGATAAGAGGAGACTGAGGTGCCTGAATTGCTTCACAGGTTCCCTGCCCCTACGGATGCTGTCTGCTACCCATCAGCTCAGCACTGCTGTTCAATACCCATCATCCTCCGCTGTGACATGGGTGGTTTCTTTGTCCAGTGTGGCCCAGCTTAAGGATAAAAGACTTAGGGTCATAATATTTTTAGGTGAACTGTCATGACTTACAGGGCACTTAGCCGGGTATATAGGTGTCATAAAAGTCTTAATGCAACACGGTTTTAGCTTTTCTAACTTGTGAAGTACAAGTGTTCAAAATTTACCAAAACATCATTTGAAAATGTGACTATTTAAATTTCTTTCACCTTTATTGCCTCTTGTGAAGTTTGAATAAGTTGTCTTTTGTGTGTAGGAGGTGCTTGCTGTCTTCAATTGGAGGGGCTGCATTTTCACAGGGGCGTCTTTTTGTAAGTTTGTAGCCTGTCCACTTCTGAAATTGTCAAACCTGCACTAAGATTTGTCACACTGGAGTCTCCTGTGCAGTTTGGATGGTTTCTAACTTGCGATTGTTTGAAGCCCCTTCCTCCAATCACAGACACATACAAAAGAAAGGTATCTGCCTGGAGGGCTGGGTGAAGAGTGACAGGTAAGCTCCTTACAGAGCTTATCTCCTTAGCAAGCAGGTGGCCACACTGCCTGCGGTGCAGATCAAGCCTCTCTATGCAGCTGTGGCTCTTAAACTCCAGAGGAAGGCCCTTGGAGACTTGAGTTCCAGCTTACTGTGCAAGCTTCGCATTCTGTCTTTGAAAAAAATCCCAATAGATTTCTGAATGTGAGCATATGCCACAAAAGACCAAATGAAAACGATTGGAGAGGTAGCTTTCCCATGGACATGTAACCAAAGTCTAATTCTCTCCTGAATTGATGTTTACGCTGTGTGTGGCTAATCACCAGAGACAAGACATGTTTTGCACAGATATGCCAAGCATCTTTTTTGTCAACATCACTGGCTTCATTCAGTCAAGAAATTTTGTCTCCAGCTGTCCTTCTCAGCCCTTTTAATTCCTGACCTTCCATGGCAGGCTGCTTCTCTCAACTGGATCTCAAAGCTTGCCGAAGCCTTCCTCTCCTCCCCTCTCTGCCTCAGACAAGATACAGGATAGACCTCAAAAACGAAGGTTGGAAAGCTGTAGGCCATAGCTGCAGGTTGAGGGTTATTATTTTTTTCTTTACATTATCGTGTTGGTTTTGCCATACATTGACATGAATCCGCCATGGGTATACATGTGTTCCCCTTCCAGAACCGCCCCCCCCCCCCCTCCCTCCCAATTCCATCCCTCTGGGTCATCCTGGTGCACCAGCTCTGAGCACCCTGTATCATGCATTAACGTATGTGAAATGAGGGGGTTATTTTCTCATGGTCGAATCTCATTGTGAAAGTACTTTCAACATTGTCAGCAGGTAATTTGGTTTGTCCCAGCTGCTTCCACCATGTGTGTAGGGTGGCAGTCCAGCTCTTGGTGACTGTGGTTTACTCTCGTTTTGAGACCAACGTGCCCTTGTATGCATGTGTGTTCAGTAGTCTGCCGGCTCTTTTGCAACTCCATGGACTGTAGCCCGACAGGATTCTCGGTCCATGGAATTCTCCAGGCAAGAGTACTGGAGTGGGTTAGCCATTTCCTTCTTCAGGGCATCTTTTTGACCCAGTGACCGAAGCTGCTTTGCAGGCGGATTCTTTACCACTGAGCCATCAGGGAAGCCCGGCTGCTCTTGTTGACTGCCAGCAACCTGGTCATCCTTCTGCTGAGAGCAGAATGCTGGCTTAGGGGGTGTGGGTCATAGTCCACTTAAGACCAGCTCCCCCCGACCTGTGACTGTTTCATGTATCTTTCACTGTAACCAGGTGAGAAGATGCTCTTGGTTGGTGCGCATCCCAGAACAGTCAGGCTTTCTTTCCTTTGGATTTGCTGCTCAGCTGTTACTGACCCCGTGCAATCCTGATGGAGAGCTGAAGAAGGAGTCTCTGGGTCAGGGGCCCATGTTTTATATGTAGCACATCAGGCAAAGTGCAGGGCAAGAGACCTCTGGGGACCAGCTGAGCCTCTGTAAACCCTGGAGTTGCAGCCAGGATGGTCATTTTCATTTGAGGCTAAATGGATGGGAATAGCCCAGCTCCTTTCTTAGGTCTGTCCTGTCTAGCAGTGACTCAGAAGGTGGGAGTACAGGAGAGATGGTGATCTCATGCATGAGAATTTTCCATGAACCAGGAGTAGTCTCTCACTTGTGCTAGAGGAGTCTCAGATGAAGTCTTACCCTGAATAAACTGTATCAGTGTACTTGACCCTTATCTACATGTTGAGGAAAAACGTGCTGGGTTAAACATTTGTTCTCATGAAACTTATTTATAGTGTAAAATGACAATACTCATAGAATCTTGTGATTAGAAAACTAAGATCTTAATGACCCAGATAACCATGATGGTGTTATCACTCACCTAGAGCCAGACATCCTGGAATTCAAAATCAAGTGGGCCTTAGGAAGCATCACTGTGAACAAAGCTAGTGGAGGTGATGGAGTTTCAGTTGAGCTATTTCAAATGCTAAAAGATGATGCTGTTAAAGTGCTGCACTCAATATGCCAGCAAATTTTGAAAATTCAGTAGTGGCCACAGGACTGGAAAAAGTCAATTTTCATTCCAATCTCAAAGAAAGGCAATGCCAAAGAATGTTCAGACTGCCGTACCATTGCACTCATCCCACATGCTAGCAAAGTAATGCTCAAATTTCTCCAAACACATCTTCAGCAGTATGTGAATGGAGAACTTCAGATGGTCAAGCTGGATTTAGAAAAGGCAGAGAAACTAGAGATCAAATTGCCAACATCCGTTGGATCATAGAAAAAGCAAGAGAATTACATAAAAACATCTACTTCTGCTTTATTGACTACACCAAAGCCTTTGACTGTGTGGATCACAACAAATTGGAAAATTCTTCAAGAGGTGGGCATACCAGACCACCTTACCTGCCTTTTGAGAAACGTGTATGCAGGTCAGGAAGCAACAGTTAGAACCGGACATGAAACAGCAGACTGGTTCCAAATTGGGAAAGGAGTATATCAAGTTGTATTTTGTCACCCTGCTTATTTGACTTATATGCAGAGTACATCATGTGAAATGCCAGGCTGGATGAAGCACAAGCTGGAATCAAGATTGCCAGAAGAAATATCAATAACCTCAGATATGCAGATGACACCACCCTTATGGCAGAAAGAAAAGAGGAACTGAACAGCCTCTTGATGAAGGTGAAAGAGAAGAGTGAAAAAGCTGGCTTAAAACTCAACATTCAGGAAAAAAACTCAGCATTCAGAAAATTAAGACCATGGCATAGGATCCCATCACTTCATGGCAAGTAGATGGGAAAACATTGGAATTAATGAGAGACTTTATTTTCTTGGGCTCCAAAATCACTGCAGATGATGACTGCGGCCATGAAATTAAAAGACGCTTGCTCCTTGGAAGAAAATCTATGACCAACCTAAACAGCATATTAAAAAGCAGAGACGTCACTTTGCTGACAAAGGTCCATCTAGTCAAAGCTTTGGTTTTTCCAGTAGTCATATATGGATGTGATAGTTGGACCATAAAGAAAGCTGAGGGCCAAAGAACTGATGCTTTTGAATGTGATGTGGAGAAGACTCTTGAGAATCCCTTGGACTGCAAGGAGATCCAACCAGTCCATCCTAAAGCAGATCAGTCCTAAATATTCATTGGAAGGACTGATGCTGAAACACCAATACTTTGGCCACCTGAGGCAAAGAACTGATTCACGGGAAAAGATCTTGATGCTGGGAAAGATTGAAGGTGGGAGGAGAAGGGGGTGACAGAGGATGAGATGGTTGGATGGTATCACTGACTTGATGGACCTAAGTTTGAGCAAGCTCCAGGAGTTGGTGATGGACAGGGAAGCCTGGTGTGCTGCAGTCCATGGGGTTGCAAAGAGTTGGACACGACTGATCTTAGAAAGTTACAGTGATTTCTCGCACACTTTTAAATGAATTTGTGTTTTGTGGAGTGCAGTAGCACCTCCATGAACTTTTTAAATGGTAGTTCTGTGTAGGTGTGGACCCACTGAAGCACGGGGCAGTGCTCTGGACACCTGGGTTTGGGAGCACACTCTAGTAGTTGTGCACCCAGCACTGGGACACTTGGAAGGGTTCTGTGGTTCCTGATGGATCCCACAGGGGCCCACACCTGCTCCCGTCCACTGAAACTGAGGCGCTCATCTGCATTTTTAACATCTGTGGCTATATGGTTATGCCTGTATGAGTGCTGTTGATTCTTAAAGGAATTATTTTCAGGTCTCTTCTCCCCTTTTAAACCTTCCTTGATTCCCCTTTGGCTCTGTTCTTATTGTATCTGGGGCCTCGGAGTACTTTTCATTGCTCACCTAGAGGCAGTAGAGAGAGAGAGAGACTGCATGTTTGCCCTTAAAGTTATTGGGAAAAGTAGGATATTGCACATGACGTCCCCAAACTTCATCTCTAGAACCAGCCTGCCACGTTTAAATCCTGGTTCTGCTACCGCGTGACTGGGCAGTCTGCTTAGTCTGAATCCCAGTACCATGTGTAAACTGTGAATGACGGTAGTCCTTCCTTCATAGGGTTCCTGCAAGGGTTAAAGAAGTCCGTACACGTACGCTTTTAGAATAAAGCCCAGTGCGTGGTGAGCACACGCTCAACCAATTTTAGCAGTGTTAATATTGTTGAATACAGTTATCCTTATGCGATGGTAAAGGTTAATGTAGATTTTGAATCAGCTTTGATTCTGTTGTGTTATTTTCATGTGAAGAGTTAGCTGTCTGAGTCGTATATTTGGAAAAGAAGTTTCACATTACAATGATAATTATCTTTTTTCCTTTTTAATTTTTTTTTTTTAGGACAGGGCTTAAAACCCATCTTGGGTAAAAAATATATATATTTAATCATTTAGCTAAAAATGGTATTTTTTACATGCAATGCATGTGGTGAATCAGTGAAGAAGGTACAAGTGGAAAAGCATGTGGCTCTTTGCCGAAACTGCGAATGTCTTTCCTGCATCGACTGTGGCAAAGACTTCTGGTAAGTCCATGTGGATCCGCACTAAATGTCCAGACCAGTTATGGGGTTGCTGGTTCCACAAAGCATTTAAAAAAAGAGAGAGAGCAAGAGGCAAATTTTAGGAAAGAAAATTGAAAAAAAAAAATGCCTACCAGGACCGTTTGCTCTTTAAAGGTGATGCAAAGAGAAGACTCAGAAAAAAAAGGGAGTTGCGGGTTTGGTCGTAATCTGATGAGTCCGTGGCACTTGCCGTCCTGTCCTTGGCACCGTTACCGGAGCCAGGGAGGTGACCATGCGGAGCAGGGTTTCCGGGTGTGGTGTGCCGATCACAGGGAAGCGATGGATTTACAGACCAGAAAATGAAGTTATTCATTCACAGTGGAGATTCCTGGGAGAAGCGACTCGGTCCTCCCCCAGAAAATCAGAGGTGATGGAGGGAGCGAAGCTCCTGGCCCCCAGTGTGTCAGGTGCTTCCCGTGAAGGGGTCTCTGGAGAGGTGAGGACTGAGGGGAGGGGGCGGGATGGTCCTGCCCATCCACTGTTTCTCAGGGAGGGTCGGTCATCTGTAGTTGGCTTATCTCGTTCTTGCACTGATTGCCTTCAGCTTCAGAGGGTTCAGCTTTTGGCATGTGGGCCCTAATGGCCTCCTTGGCACTTGAGGGATATTTACAAACAATCCCTTTTAATTTCATTCTAAAGCAGTGATTTAAAAAAAAAATGTTTGGAAACTGATAGTCTTTGGTCATACCTCATACTAGGAGGAAGGATATACAGAAACAGGTGAAAATTGGACTGCTTCTCCTTAGGGGACTTTGCCCCTGACCTCATCCCAGCTTTCCCTGAGGACCCTATAGAGCTTCAAAACAATCATATAAGGCAGAATCAAGTATCCTTTTTTCCCAAGATCCAGAACTTTCTCATGACCTGATACTATCATTTTATACAACCTTTTAACTTAGTCTACAGCTGATTTTTGATTGCCCGCTATATATTACCAGGAAACCCTACAGGCTTTGTAACTTAAGGTAAAGCCACCCTGTTGCAGAGCATTCTTTTTTATTTAGTGACTATTCGCTTATGACTTAAAAAAAATACTGCCTATCGATATGATTTTAAGACATTTCTATATAACAATGGGTGGAAAGTTTGGTGGTGGGATTTGAAGAGTTGGGAAGAAGGAAAATGTGATGTGACCAGGAGGTTTTCAGCGTAGTAAGTGAAAGGGGTGGGGTGGCCGTGCAGAGCACAGATGGGAAGGTAAGTGTGGACTGCGTGCTTGCTTTGCACAGAGACTCTGATTTGGGAATCACTCTAATCGTGGACCTTTCCCACTTTAAGGGGCGATGACTATAAAAACCATGTGAAATGCATAAGTGAAGATCAGAAGTATGGTGGCAAAGGGTATGAAGGTAAAACCCACAAAGGCGATGTTAAACAGCAGGCGTGGATTCAGGTAAGGTCTTCCTAATTCATCAAGGAGCTTCATCTGTCACCTGCTTTCTTGGGAAGCCTAGGAAGCCAAGAATTAATGCATCCTATGCAACCAAGTACACTCACAGTGTTGTGTGGCCATCACCAGCATCCATCTCCAGAACTGTTTCATCTTTTGATAGAGGTTGCATCTGAACCTGTAGCTCTCTTTAAGTAGTACTGACATCTTCATATGGTCTTCAGTTCTTGGACATGGGATATCTTTCCATTTCCTTGTATCTTCTATAATTTCTCTCAGCAGTGTTTTTTAGTTTTCAGTATATATGTCTCTTACCTTGTTGGTTGGTTATTATCCCTAAGTATTTTATTCTTTTTGATAGTATTATAAGTGGAACTGTGTATTAATTTCCTCTCCAATTTGTTCTTTGTTAGTGTAGAGAAATGCAGCTTGATTTTTGAGTGTTGATTTTTGTATCCTGCAACCACTGAACTTAGTTAGTCCTAAAGATTCTTTTTTGTGAAATCTTTTGGGTTTTTGACATGTAAGACCATGTTGTCTGGGAACAGAGATCGTTTTACTTCTTTCTTTCCAGTGTGGCTGCCTTTTATTTCTTGCCTTAGTCCCGGGGAGATAGTGAAGGAGAGGGAAGCCTGGTGGGCTGCAGTCCATGGGGTCTCAATAAGTCAGACATGACTTAGCAACCGAACAACAATAAGTTGCTCTGGACTTCCAGCACGCTGTTGAATAGAGTAACACGGAGTCTGGACTTGAGGTGTGAACCCAGTAGTTTGACTTTCATGAAACTCATCTGTCGATTGTTCATTGCTTTTATCTTCCTTTTCTGTAGAAAATTCATGAATTAATAAAAAGACCCAATGTCAGCCCCAAAGTGAGGGAACTATTAGAGCAAATTAGTGCTTTTGACAACGTTCCCAGGAAAAGAGCAAAATTTCAGGTATGTATTTGACTGGACTTCCTGAATGGAGGGGATTTGGCACTTGAGTGACAGCTTATGTGTACCCGTCAGCATATGGGATAAGTGGCTTTTTTTCTTTTTCTCCATACAGAATTGGATGAAGAACAGTTTAAAAGTTCATAATGAATCTATCCTGGAGCAGGTGTGGAATATCTTTTCTGAAGCTTCCAGCAATGTAAGTCCGATCTCACTCTAGACTTGGAGTGTGGCAAGACTGGTTAGTAAAAATGAAGCAGGAATGTCTTATTTTTGGAGGTCAAGACGGCCTTCTTTTTCCGAGAGCCTCTTTGTGCCTCATTAATGGGAAGGAGGACACTGAGTGCACTGCAGGGAGGATTTCCTTATTGTGCGGAGAAAGGTAGTCAGTCCAATGTTTGATAATGGTACCTGCCGACTTGACTTGATTGGCTTAGACGCAGGTAGTGGGATGACTGGAAAAGAACAGGAGCTTTGCGTTTCTGACAGACCCGACTTGAATCCCTGCTCTGCTGTTCGCCAGGTGCTTGCTCTCGGGCATTTTATTTGACCTCTCTGAGCCTTCGTTTCCTTGTCTTAAATAGAGGTGGATGGTTAGACTCAGTAGGGGCTTCCCAGGTGGCTCAGTGGAAGGAATCTGGCTGCGGTGCGGGAGACCTAGGTTTGATCCCTGGGTGGGGAAGATCCCCTGGAGGAGGGCATGGCAACCCACTCCGGTATTCTTGCCTGGGAAATCCCATGGACAGAGGAGCCTGGTGGGCTACAGTCCATGGGGTCGCAAAAGAGTCGGAGGTGACCTAGCGACTAAGCGACAACACAAAAGATTCAGTACTTGGTGTGCCTGATACATGTCAGGCCCTGAACAAAACACAGAAAAACATCTCAAGTGGGTGATAGTGGCAGGAAGGAGAAACAGACGGGGTGAGGACAAGAGCGGGTGAACAGGCATTCTGGTAGGTGTGGGCGAGAGGTCGTGTGCCAGTGTTAACGCAGTTGAGGGAGTGCGAGCCTCCCAATTCGTGCCCAGCAGGGCGTGGGCGATTGGTTGGTGCCGGTCTCCTTCCTTCGGTGGCCGGAGGGATTGCTTGGAGCGCATCAGTAGACCACCTTCAGAGAAGATGCTTTGATCTGAGAGTCCCCAGGCGTGGAGTACACCGCAGAGTGCCGTCTTGTAGGCGCACATCCTTGGTCGCGCTGCTCAGCATTCTTTTCCTCATTAATTCAGTTGCACTTTGCCCCTACTTGGAGCTTATATCACTAATGATAAGACATATCATTAGTGTTTCAAAACAACAGTGGGGTCTGACTGGTCTTTTATTCTCCTCACAGTTGTCAGCAGTCGATGTGCTTTATGCAGAGGGAATAGTTTTGACCACAAATTGGGATAAAAAATAAAGCTTTGTCTCGGTAGTATATCTAGCATTTGTCTCTAAACACACAAACTGGCTCTGTGAACCCTTATAACCAATCATTCACTTGGCACTTATTATGTGGCATCTTTTTTTTTTTTTTTAAGGTTATTTCCGTTATTTTGGGCTTCCCTTGTGGCTCAGCTGGTAAAGAATCTGCCTGCAAATGCGGGAGACTGGCTGGGGTTGGATTCCTGGGTTGGGAAGATCCCCTGGAGAAGGGAAAGGCTATCACCAACTCCAGTATTCTGGCCTGGAGAGTTCCACGGACTGTATAGTCCATGGTGATGCAAAGGGTCGGACACGACTGAGCGACTTTCACTTCTGTTATTTTAACTAACAGTCATAAAAATTTGAGGTTATTTAGCTTAACTCCAGAGTTCAAAAAATAGAGTTTTCCAATTTCATTTTTGAAGCTGTGAATATATGAAGAATTAAATATAAGATGACCAGTAAGCAGCTCGTGGTAAACTCTGAGCTCTGCAAAATGCAATTTGTTGTTGCTTTTGCACGTTGAATGTCCCAGCACGTGCCTGGAGTTGGAGGTGGAGATGGTGCCAAGGCCCTGGGGGTGCTGGGCTGGAGACTTTGTATTCTTCTCAGGTGAAACACTCGCTACCCTGGTGCGCAGCACACCTGGTCACTATGGACCCAACCATCCTTGGACCTGGGTCCCTCTCTCAAGAGCTGTATTCTGGCAGGAGAGACAGACAGCTGCTCTCAGAGCTGATACTGTGATGTCAGGTGGTGACGAGGGCCAGGAAGAAATGGGAGAGGACAGGGCAGAGAGTGAAGGACAGAGTCTCGCTGTCAAGAGAGAGGCAGTGAAATCATATCTGAAGAGACCACGTTGGAGGAGAGCCTGGAACGATGTAGGAAGCTGATGGGAAGTGAGTTCGTTCACTCATTGATTGAGTGGCTGCTGGATGGGTCAGTGGGTGTCTCTCTCTCCCCTTCCTTCCTTCCCTCCTGTCTCCCCTCTCACAGAAGCCGGGCGCAGGGGGCGGGCTTGGTTAGGAAGTGGAGGTGGGGCAGCAGCTGGAGACTTGGTTGAAGGGGGCAGGCCTGGTGGGTTGATGCTCACGACACACCGACACACCGTACCGTAGGACGGAACTTGTAGGACAGGGTGAGGTGTCCTGGTCGCCCTCCCTCCTGAGTCCTTCCTGAACTCATCACCTGCCTCCCCGGCGTGTACCTGGATGGTTTGCTCTCTGAATTCCTACTGAGAAAACTCCAGTTGTTTAGTTTAGTCTCAATACCCTAACTACTACCCTCTGAGCCTAGGACTGTGTCGTGCGGGCTTCGTGAGCTCAGCAGAGTGCTTATACAGGAGTGAAAGCCAGTCCTGCTCCATTTGGTCCTCTTGTGACCTCACCTCTGAAAGGACGAAGACTCAGTGACAGTGTCAGTCACCTGGCCAGTTACTTAACAGAGATGAAGCTTGACTGTGAGTCCAGGGGTTTGCAGGACGCCTGCAGCTGCCCCGGAGCTGCAGACGCTAACCGTGGCCCTGCCCCTCCAGACACATCAGGGCCCACAGAGCAGTTCAGTGACTAGCTCCACGTCCTCTCTTGGGAAGGGGGAGGCATGGAGGCTGCAGCATATTTATAGTCAGAGTGCAGCAGGCAGTGGGGCTGACTGTGCTGAAATCACTCGGTTTGAGTCAGGTGGTACAGGAAATGGGAAGTTTTTTCCAGCGCATGTTTCCATGGTAGGTTCCTTACCTACCATCCTTGACATTCCACCCAGATGTCCCTCCCTGACTTTCCTCTCGGGGTGGCCATCCATCTGAACAGTGGTGGTGATAAGGGTACCTCTGTCTAGTACTCAGGAGTTTACAAAACTCTTTCTGTACATCCAGCTGCTTTCTTGAGCTTAGCTTTTCTCATTTTATTTGTACGTGAACTGTATCAGGTAGGTATCACTGCCTTTCTACAGATGAGGGAATAGATTTGGAGCAGATAAATAACTTGCCCTGGGTCACCTGGCTAGTAGTGAACAGAGGTGGAACTTGGACCCAGGCCTGTGGATGCATAAATCTGATTGTTTCTGCCACAACTACATGCTCATCTTCTATCTAACAGGCAGCTAGTGAGCCAGAATTAAAGGTCTGGCTTTTCCGTGACATACAGATCCTTCACTTTTCCAATGGAATGAAAATATCTGTTAAATGCAGAGAGGAATGTGGGCTGGGGGTAGTTTTTCTCATTTTGTATATTTACTGCTACATGTGAGCCATGGGGCTGGGGTGGGGGGTCGCAGTTATAAAATGGTAAGTAATAAGAACAGTTTCCTTAGAGGAATTTATTCAGTAGATACACACAATGATGGATGTCTGGAATGAGTATTTATGTGTTTCTTGGTTTTGCTGAATAATAAGGAACCCATCGGTAAAGGGCCAGATCAGCAGCCGGCAGAGCCAGTGACCAAGCCGTGTGCAGAGAACAACACCGAGGTCCCTTCCTCTAAAGCAAATAGCAGCACGGAAGAGCCAGTAGAGGCCAAGAAGAATAAGAGAGAAAGGAAGGCAGAACGGCAGAAGAACAGGAAAAAAGAAAAGAAAGAACTAAGACTAGAAAACCACCAGGAGAACGCAAAGAGTCAGAAGCCTAAAAAGCGCAAAGCAGCACAGGAAGCTGAGCAGGAAGCGGCCGAGGGCTCCGCGGGGACGAAGGGCCAGGGGAAGAAGAGCAAGGCGGAGCGCGCCCAGGATGGGGTGGTGGATGGAGGCACCGAGGGTGGGGAGCAGGCAGACGCCGGTCCAGGGAAAAGGAAGCGCAAGCACTCGGAAGGTCTGTGGCTCACTTACGTTCCAAGGGTTTGTTAAAGAATGTTTGAGCTGTGTGTTGGGGATGGATAAAAATCTGTCAGACCTTTCCTTTTGAAACCATTCATGGCAAAGAGCATAAGGTTTGGGGGGCGGGCCAACCTGGGCTTAGTCCACGGCAGGCGACATCACCTCTCAACTGTCCATTTTGTCTTCTGCCTTGGAGGAGAAGCTCCCCACCTTGGGGCTGGGGTGCTTGGGGACATGAGCAAGGTGATGGATTGTTTTTTTAGGGGCCTGGCCCTGTAGGCCTCTCATTAAATGGTAGGCGCTGTTATAAATGTGATATCTTTTTTTTTTTAATCTTCCTAATGACTTAGTTGAAGCAGATTCTAAGAAGAAAAAGATTAAGCTTCCAGAAAATTCTGAGGATGGAGAACCGGAAAACCACGGGGCTCCTGCAAAAGGTATGGCTGCCGTGCTTTGCCGCTCTGCCCTCTCTGGGTTGGGAGAGAGGGGGGAAGGTCGTGCCCTCTGGATGCAGAGGAAAGAGTCTGGAGCAAAACCCATGCTCCAAGGTGTGACCGCAGAGTAACAGTGAGCACTCTGTCAGTCTCACAAGGGTCTCTCCAGCTTTAAGGACAGAATGTAAAGCCATCTGGATTGGAGATGTATATTGTCTTTGGAGCTTAAAGGAAGCCCCAGTTCTGAGACCCTGTTTCCCTTGTCCCTGCCTCTTATCACTCCCATAGATGTACCCTGAGGTCCAGCCAGGCTTGACTGTTTATCCTCCTGTCTCTGGGCCTGTGCCTGGTGTCCCCTTGCTTGGAGCCCCACGGCCACCCACTCCTTCAGCCAGAATGTGTACTTGTCAGACTCCACAGTGAAAGTGTAAGTCGCTCAGTCGTTTCCAACTCTTTGCGACCCCATGGACTATAGAGTCCATGGAATTCTCCAGGCCAGAATACTGGAGTGGGTATCCTATCCCTTCTCCAGGGGATCTTCCCAACCCAGGGATCAAACCCAGGTCTCCCACGTGGCAGGCAGATTCTTGACCAGCTGAGCCACCTGGGAAGTTCAGGGCTCCTCTTAAATGCTGTCTCCTCTGCAGAGCTGTTCCCACTGCCCAGACCGGGAACACTCCCCAGGTCTGCCACTAAGAGCAGTCCCGAGGGCTCTAATGGGATTTGAGACTTTATTCACAGAAGTCCAGTAGCTGCCTGAGTGTAGTTACATTTCTTAGCTTGTGGCTTTGTATATGTGAATTTTTTTTTTTAACTTAAAATTTTTAGTTCTGAGGTAATTGTAGATTCACATGCAGTTTTAAGAAATAATTAGACTTCAGGGATCCTTCTGTGGTCTTACCAGTTTCTTCTGAGCTGAGACCTCCCACAGTCGTAGGACAAAACTGCCCTGGGTGTTGACCTTGAACAGTCAAGAGAGGAACACTCCTGTCCTTGCAAGGAATGCTCCCACTGCCTCTTACAGCCACGCCCACGCTCCTCCTGCCCCAGCCCTCCTCTGCCCCAGAGGTCAGCCTGTCCCTTGCTTCCACGGACCTCTCCGTTTTGAAATTGTGTCATTTAAGAATGTGATATAAATGGCATCATTTACTGTGTGAAGGGCTTCCCCAATAGCTCAGTTGGTAAAGAATCCACCCGCAATGCAGGCGACCCCAGTTCAATTTCCCTGGAGAAGGGAAAGGCTACCCACTCCAGTATTCTGGCCTGGAGGATTCCATGGACTGTATAGTCCACGGGGTCACAAAGAGTCGGGCACAGCCGAGTGACCTTCACTTCACACTGTGCTGCCTTTCGAGACTGGCCCTTTTCACTCAGCCTTATTCTAGGGGGTTCATCCAGGTTGCCACACCGCTCAGTAGCCCATTCCTCTGCACTGTGAGCAGTGGTCTGTGGTGTGAGTGTCCCACAGCTCAGTTATCCGTTCATCTATTGAAAGACATCTGGGTTATTCCCGGCTCCTGGTCATGATGAATAAAGCTGCTGCAAGCACTCATTCATGCAGAGGTTTCCTTGTGTCATGTTTTCTGGAAGAAATGCTCAGGAGGTACAGTGGCTGTGTGGTACATAACTTGCAAGTTTAGTTTTTTAAGAAACAGCCAGGTGTTTCAAGAGCAGCTGTGCCGTGTTGTATTCCCACCAGCTGTGTGTGAGAGATCCAGTCTCCCTACACCCTGGTCAACATTTGGTGGTGGTACTGCGTTTGTAGAGCGCGCTTTTGGTCTTGATGAAGCCTCATCTATCAGTTTTTCCTTTAAGAGATGATACTCCTGAAGTCGTCTAAGAAGGCTTTGCTGGCCCTAAATCCCTGGAGGTTTTTTTTTTTTTTTCTGTTCTTTTCTTAAATGTCTTATAGTTGCAGATTTTACACTCAAATCCATGATCCATTTTGAGTTAATTTTTGAGATATGAAACTTGGTTGAAGGTTCATTTCTTTGCTTACCAGTGTCTGGCTGGTCCACACCGTTTGAAAAGGCTGTCTTTTCTCTCAGTGAAGGGCCTTTGTCTAGTATTGGTGTGGGTCTGTTCTGGGTTCTCTCTCATTGTGTGTCCGTCTGTCCCTCCACCACACACTCTTGACTAGAGTAGGTATATCCAAAGTCTTGAAAATGGGTAGCCTTATTCTCACTTTGTTCTTTTGCAAAGTTAGAAGATTTATATCGACAAAAAATCTTGCTCTGATGATAGAGGAATTGGATCAATTGGGGAGAATCGATCACTTTATTTACTGTGCTGTCTTCCAAAGCCATGAAGATGGCATGTCTATTGATTTAAATATATGATTTTTTTAAATCAGAATTATGTATCTTCCACATACTCGTCTTCATCTTCCTAGAAGCAAAGGTTCCCTAGATGAGTCCCAGCCTACTGCCAGTCGTTATTGTTGGCTGTCTTCTCTGATTCAAGGTTCAACTCCGTTTGCTCAATCTTTGCTTTGCTTACTGTGTTTATACAGCCCCTTGATCCTAGCAGATCCTTAGTAAATCTTGAGTTCATTAGTTATAACTCAGGTCTTTCTACAGGAATTTGTAGGATGGTGGTACTTAATGACACTTAGTTTTTCTGCTCACTCTGAGAATGAGCACTGTGGAGTATTGTGGAAGTCAGTGCTTCTCAGACGCTGTGACCGGACAGGTCTGGCGCCTTCACAGCACGGCGGCATCCTGCCCATTTCCGTCTTGTTCATTTCCTGCATAGCAAACAGGTGGTGCAGAGACGAGGCTTCGTCCAGGCCAGCACTGCGCTCTGCAGACGCAGCACCACCGCCACATGCTGACCGGGGTGCGGGGAGACTGGACCTCTCACGCACGGCTGTTTCTGAGCCCTTTTGGTAGCACCACAAAACACAGTGTTGTGCAAACTATTTTCTATATTGTAGGTAAATTCAACTGGAAGGGAACTATTAAAGCGGTTCTGAAACAGGCCCCAGACAATGAAATAACAATCAAGAAGCTAAGGAAAAAGGTATGAAGGGTGTGAATCAGGTATATAATGCTGCGGAGAATCATTTCTTTATTTTAAAATGTATATTTTTTTTCTGTTTTTCTCCTTCTGAAATACTGTGAACTTGTAGGTGTGTGTATGTCTCAGTGACTTTCAAGCTTCTCCTTTTTAGTCCTTCGGGGTGCCAGTGGGGATGGAGTCAAACCTCATCCATACTTCCTCAGCCAGAGAAGCACTGGTGTTAAATCTGAAAATTACTGCTCTACGTGTGTTACTGTCTTTTGATTATTCCAGAGCGGTGGTTTTTTTTCCCTCTTTGTAATTTTATTTTTACTGGTGTCTGACACAGGCAGCCAAGTGTCACGCATGTGCAGCTGTGTGAACTGTCACAAGCAGGACACTCCTGTGTAACCAGCACCTGGATTCTTAGATTTGTCACTGTGTGCAAGTTTTCAGGACAAATACCTATTTGACCGCTGTCTTTTCTTTGTGAAGGTTTTAGCTCAGTATTATGCAGTGACAAATGAACATCACAAATCTGAAGAGGAACTCCTGGTCATCTTCAACAAGAAAATCAGCAAGAACCCCACCCTGAAGTTATTAAAGGACAAGGTCAAGCTTTTGAAATGAACATTTTTTTTTAATTTAATAATTGAATCCATTCTGTTGATCTTTTTCCTTTCACGATTGTTTGTAAAACATGTAATGGATTGTAACAACTCGAATTTCGTTTTCCAAAGCTGTATTTTTAAGTTAAGAAGAAAGTATATTTTTGGTAGAACTTCTATGAGAAAATAAAATATATTCTTATCCCAAGTTCTAATTTCATAGCAGTGAAAATTATTGTACTTAAAATATTGTGTGGGAAATAGTACCAGTTGTGACAAGTCAAAAAACAACTTGGTCAGGCTAGAAAGCATTTGTTTTTATCACATCATTTTCTGAACATTTTCAGTTAGAAGGTTTATGTGGGTTAATTTTTATGTGGTTTAAACATACGTGTGAGTGCAGTGTTTCACCCAGGAGCGGTTGAAACAGTCCTTTGTATTAACCCTTGGCCAGCCAGGAGTTCTGCTCTTCATTGGGGGTTCCTGTGTAAGTCTGGCCCGTCCATTCTGGCCCGGTTCATCTTCAGCCAAAGGCATGTTGGTTGGTGACTAGATTTGGGGGGATGTGGCCTGTGACCAAGTATAGGGAACCAGCTTCTTTGAAACTGAATCCATTGTTTAGCTGTAACCACTAGACCATTCAGGTATGACCTAAATCAAATCCCTTATGACTATATACAGTGGAAGTGAGAAATAGATTTAAGGGACTAGATCTGATAGAGTGCCTGATGAACTATGGACAGAGGTACCTGACATTGTACAGGAGACAGGAATCAAGACCATCCTCAAGAAAAAGAAATGCAAAAAAGCAAAATGGCTGTCTGAGGAGGTCTTACAAATAGTTGTGAAAAGAAGACAAGCAAAAAGCAAAGGAGAAAAGGAAAGATATACCCATTTGAATGCAGAGTTCCAAAGAACAGCAAGGAGAGATAAGAAAGCCTTCAATGCAAAGAAATAGAGGAAAACAATAGAACAGGAAAAACTAGAGATCTCTTCAAGAAAATTAGAGATACCAAGGGAACATTTCATGCAAACATGGGCTCAATAAAGGACAGAAATGGTATGGACCTAACAGAACCAGAAGATATTAAAAAGAGGTGGCAAGAATTCACAGAATAACTGTACAAAAAAGATCTTCACGACCCAGATAATCATGATGGTGTGATCACTCACCTAGAGCCAGACATCCTGGAATGTGAAGTCAAGCAGGCCTTAGGAAGTATCACTACGAACGAAGCTAGTGTAGGTGATGGAATTCCAGTTGAGCTATTTCAAATCCTGAAAGATGATGCTGTGAAAGTGCTGCACTTAATATTATCAGCAAATTTGGAAAACTCAGCAGTGGCCACAGCGCTGGAAAAGGTCAGTTTTCATTCCAATCGCAAAGGAAGGCAATGCCAAAGAATGCTCAAACTACCGCACAATTGCTCTCATCTCACACACTAGTAAAGTAATGCTCAAAATTCTCCAAGCCAGGCTTCAGCAATACATGAACAATGAACTTCCAGATGTTCAAGCTGGTTTTAGAAAAAGCAGAGGAACCAGAGATCAAATTGCCAACATCCACTGGATCATCAAAAAAGCAAGAGAGTTCCAGAACATCTATTTCTGCTTTATTGACTATGCCAAAGCCTTTGACTGTGTGGATCACAATAAACTGTGGAAAATTCTTCAAGATATAGGAATACCAGACCACCTGATCTGCCTCTTGAGAAACCTGTACGTGGGTCAAGAAGCAACAGTTAGAACTGGCCATGGAACAACAGATTGGTTCCAAATAGGAAAAGGAGTACATCAAGGCTGTATATTGTCACCCTGCTTATTTAACTTATATGCAGAGTACATCATGAGAAACACTGGGCTGGAAGAAGCACAAGCTGGAATCAGGATTGCCAGGAGAAATATCAATAACCTCAGATATGCAGATGACACCACCCTTATGGCAGAAAGTGAAGAAGAACCAAAGAGTCTCTTGATGAAAGTGAAAGAGGAGAGTGAAAGAATTGGCTTAAAGCTCAACATTCAGAAAACTTAAGATCATAGCATCCGGTCCCATCACTTCATGACAAATAGATGGGGAAACTGGAAACAGTGGCTGACTTAATTTTTCTGGGCTCCAAAATCACTGCAGATGGTGATTACAGCCATAAAATTAAAAGACGCTTACTCCTTGGAAGGAAAGTTATGACCAACCTAGACAGTGTATTGAAAAAAGCAGAGACATTACTTTGCCCACAAAGGTCCATCTAGTCAAGGCTATGGTTTTTCCAGTAGTCATGTATGGATGTGAGAGTTGGACTATAAAGAAAGCTGAGCACTGAAGAATTGATGCTTTTGAACTGTGGTGTTGGAGAAGACTCTTGAGAGTCCCTTGGACTGCAAGAAGATCCAACCAGTCCATCCTAAAAGAGATAAGTCCTGGGTGTTCATTGGAAGGACTGATGTTAAAGCTGAAACTCCAATACTTTGGCCACCTGATGTAAAGAGCTGACTCATTGGAAAAGACCCTGATGCTGGGAAAGATTGAGGCCAGGAGGAGAAGGGGAGGGCAGGAGGAGAAGGGGATGACAGAGGATGAGATGGCTGAATGGCATCACTGACTCAATGGACATGGGTTTGGGTGGACTCTGGGAGTTGGTTATTGGACAGGGAAGCCTGTTGTGCTGCAGTTCATGGGGTCGAAAAGAGTTGGACATGACTGATAACTGATTCTGACCGTTTCAGTGCCCTGATTAGATTGGTCTCAGTCCTCATTCGCTGTGCAGGAGGAGAGCCAGGCCACTTTCTGATATCTGAGTAGGTTTTGCCCACTAGTCCCTCAACAGCTGGTATGTGTGGTAAGAATCACTCCTTTGGGACTTCCCTGGTAGTCCAGTGGCTAAGACACTGCACTCCCAATGCAGGTGAGCTGGGCCCCGTCCATGGTCAGGGAACTGGATCCCACATGCCACAACTAAATTTCCCCGCACGCTGCAACAAAGATCAAAAATCCTGCATGCCGAAACTGAAACCCAGCACAGCCAAGTAAATTAAAAAGAAATACTTCAAAAAAAAATAATAAAGTGTAAAAGAAAAGAATTAGCTCTTTAATTACTACCAGTGTTAACTATCATCCTTAATCCCTCTTGCTAGAGGTGAAAGCAAGAGTGGGACATGGAACAAGTGTTGGAAGGATTAGGCTGGAGAGGATTAACAGGAGGAAGCACAGCAGGGCAGATGGAGACTGACTCTCAGATAGGCCAGCTCACCCCGGACCTTCCCCACGTTCCGGTCTGACTGGGGATGAGCTGCTGTGTCGTGGCTGGAGGCAGGGGCACTGTGTCCGAAGGAAGGCAGATCTGGGAGTCAGGCCTGGAGTCAGGCCCTGGCTTGGTCCCTTCGTTGTTAACCACCGTGGACCTCACTCTTTCCATCCAGACAGTGAGACAGTAAAGGGTGTTCTCGGCTTGAGATTGAAGGAACTAATTTGTGAAAAGCTGACCTCACCGTATATGGAGGCCAGAGACACCCGTTCCGTGGTTGCTGTCACTGCTGTTAGCAAGAACAGTTTCTGAGACATGACATTTCGGAAGAGGAAAAGTGGGAATTGTGAAGCTTGACCCAGAACGTGTGTAGGGGTGTTAAGTCACTTCAGTCGTGTCCGACTCTGCAACCCTTTGGACTGCAGCCCACCAGGCTCCTCTGTCCGTGGGACCCTCCAGGCAAGAGTACTGGAGTGGGTCGCCATGCCCTCCTCCAGGGGATCTTCCCGCCCAGGGACTGAACCCGCATTTCTTACTTGTTGCGCACTGACAGGCAGGTTCTTTACCACTAGCCCCACCTGAGAAGACCCAGGACACGGGCAGAGTAGAGCCCTGCAACCAGCCCAGGGCGTCTTCCTGTTTCAGGGCCGCAAGGAGCAGAAGCAGGCGCCGCCATCCTCCCCAGGGCGGGGTGGGTGTGCAGCACTAGTTCTTGTGCGTATGAGCACCGCAGTATTTCAGGATTTGTGTGGAGTTTTATTCTTTGTCACTTTTGCTGTCATGCCTTTAAGGCAGAGTCCGGTAAACATGACAAAAGACACATACTTGAACTGGGGTGGGTCCTCACTTCTGCCGTCCATGTCAACCATCACCCGAGATTCTCCGGCAGCACAGCACACGGGGCTGGCTGTATCGGGATGCTAGCAGAGCACCGGGGCTGGAGAAGGTGGTAGTAGCCACTCAGCTCCCTGGAGAAGCACGGCCAGCAGATGGGCATTCTGAGGGTCAGAGTCATGGTCTCTTCGTTGGAAATTGCAGTTGGAGAGAATGGCTCCTGTGTCTGCTGTTGCCCCGTGGTTCTAACTGCAAAGCTCAACCCACAGATCTTCCCATGGTCTTAGCTCAGAGACCACCCTTTGGTCAGTGGCCAACTTGACTTGAACTCAAACACACACGATATTGGAGCTCTGGGAACTTCAGAACCAATCTGTTTGGGGCTTTACAGCTTCATTTTGTCTAAGTTGACAGTAAGACAGTTTTGCTGTCCTCTTGCTGGTCTGATGCGTCTGGTACTGGGGTTTCCTCAAACCTGCGAGGGATGCATTTTGACACTTCATTAAAAGTTTTTTTGATTTCATTTCTTTCTAGTATCCCTGGTTTTGTCAGCTGGCCATCTTCTGTGATGCTGTGTACAAACAGGATTTGAGAGAAGATGGGCTGTATTCTGCCCAACAAAAGATTAAGATGTGTTGCAGGCTGGGGTCCTCCTCAGTGTCAGACACACCAGGCATCTTGCAGTCTGATGAGGAAACAGGCTCAGAGCAGTGAAGGGAGGCCACCCAGGAGTGAACCCGGGGCTACCCTTGCCTCTGATCGGTTGTAGCAGCCGGACTTAGGTGATGTAGAAGTCTCAAAATTCAAGCAGCTGATGACAGGGCATTGAGGGGGAGAAAGTTTAAAAATTGCAAAATCACTCGAGTTTCCCCAGGTTCATTTTGCTTCAGGCAGGTATAAGTGACTTGTTAACTTGGTGTGAAGTATGACGACCCCTCTGAGGAAAGAGGCTTCCAAGGACCCTGTTCCTAGTTTTCTGTTTAAACCCACCCTCATGGTGGGTAGATAATAAGATAATAAAAGTCAAGATTAATAGCATTGTTACAGATCTGCAGATTTTATGAATATCCTTAAAAAATTCCTATTATCCTTCAACACGTGTCATTTTTCTTTTGAAGTTACAACTTGAACTGACCAACTCCTATTAAAACAATTTATTTTGATAGTATCAAAGCAGCCTGAAATTACATCACTTTCCCAAAATAGATTTCTAGGAGTCGGGGAAAAAAAAAGATTAGCAGTCCTTGATAGAGACTGTTTTCTTTTAGATAGCACTTTTGCAGTTGAATAAGGAAAGTTGTAAGAAATCAGTGGTTTTATTCAAATTCATCTCTGTTAGTGAAAGCACATTAATGGTGTATCTTAGTTGTTTATTCCACCACTGAAAACTTATATTCCTAGGTGTTTTTTGTTTTGTTTGTGTGCTTTTGTTGTTTTTTGTTTTGTTTCGTTTTGGATTTTTTTTTTCTTGGTCTCAGTGATGAACTTGGACTCAGCATAAAGTAAATAATTGTGCATCATTGACTTTTACTTGAATACAGAACCATGATGCCATAGCACCCTAAAGATTATAATTCCTTCCCTGTGGAAGGAAATTAGAATTACTATGCTCATCTCACATGAAAGAAAAGGCATTTTATATATATTTACCAGTACTTTATGGTTCCTGGAGGGGCTTCCCTGGTGGCTCAGATGGTAAAGAATGCCAGGAATGCATGAGACTTGGGTTCGATCCCTGGGTCAGGAAGATCCTCTGGAGAAGGGAATGGCAACCCACTCCAGTATTCTTGCCTGGAGAATTCCATGGACAGAGGAGCCTGGCAGGCTACTGTCCACGGAATCACAAAGATTTGGATACAACTGAGCAGCTAACACACACATAGTTATTGGAACAGTGTATATTCAGCCTTTATCCCTTCTAATTAAGGGTTTAATATGGCTAGACTAGGCCTTCTAAGATTCTATTCTCCTTAGTGAGCCAAGAAGGGCACATCGTTTCTCTCATATACATAGGAACAGAAGTGTTACTTTATAGGGATTCCTAAACTTCACCTGGGCAAGGGGCTGATTATGTAGTTCATCCTTGTTCTCTTTCCAGTAAGCTGGATTTTGGCAGAAAAGTTGGTCCATGTGAGAACCTTGCGCCTTTCAGCTTCAGACAAGGACATCATTGATCATAAGCATGTAGTGGGATTTTCCTTGAAGAGATGCTGTTGGAAAGTTGTCTTGTATATACAGATTTTTGCTTTTCCTCACAAGCATGTTTGGACCTGAATCCTCCAGTACCTGTAGGTCCTATGGTTCTGCTCTAAACTCTCTTGTTGTTGAAGTCATTCTAAGTCACAGGAACTAATGAGAGAATTCCGGAGTGCCCACTCTGGGCTGGGCTGTGTGCTGTCTTTAAGGAGAAGGAGACAGAAGACCCTGAGGCAATCTCAGAAGTCCTGGGGGGGTGAACTGGTTGTTGGGTGTGCCCAGGGAGGGAGGAAGTCATCCTCCCTAGGTGGGGATGGAATGATTGGGTTATTACTAGCCCCCTGGATTAAGTGACGTGTATTTATTAACTACTTGCTGAATGGGGTCGTCTTTCTCCTACCTCAGTCCCCTCACTATAACCGAGCAGGACCCTTGAGGCTTTCCCTGAATAGACCCCCACTACCACCCATGTCCTCCACAAAGGAGGCAAAGAATACATTTTAATCAGAGGTGTACTGCTGCTGCTGCTAACTCGCTTCAGTCGTGTCTGACTCTGTGTGACCCCATAGACGGCAGCCCACCAGGCTCCCCCATCCCTGGGATTCTCCAGGCAGGAACACTGGAGTGGGTTGCCATTTCCTTCTCCAATGCATGAAAGTGAAAAGTGAAAGGGAAGCTGCTCAGTCGTGTCCGACTTGAAGCAACCCTATGGACTGCAGCCCACCAGGCTCCTCCGTCCATGGGATTTTCCAGGCAAGAGAACTGGAGTGGGGTGCCATTGCCTTCTCTGCAGAGGAGTGAGAAAATGTCAAATAAGACAGAATAATCATACTTTAGCCATTAAACAAAGTCAAGGACCTTCAGTTCTTCCTCAAGAACCACAGACAATATTCTGAGCCATGTTTTTGGAGCTGTTTTGCAGATACTAAGACTCCTACCAGGTGGAAAAGGTTAACTGTGTGCTGACCACAAGCATGCAGACCCCAGTCCAGCTGGAACCTAGAGGCTGATGATACTGATTCCTAGTGACCTCACTACCGACCAATCAGAATGTCCGTGAGTTGACCACGCCCTGCTCTCTGAACACTGTAAGAATCTTTACTAACCTCTCCAGTTGGGGACACACAGTTTTGAGGACATTAGCTCACTGTGGGCCGCTTTGCCTGACCAAGCAATAAAACTGTTCTTTTCTGAAAGTGAAAGTCGCTCAGTCGTGTCCAACTCTTTGCGACCCCATGGGCCCATGGAATTCTCCAGGCCAGAATACTGGAGTGGGTAGCCTTTCCTTTCTCCAGAGGATCTTCCCAATCCAGGGATCAGCAAAGCAATAAAACCATCCTTTTCTACTTCACCCAAAACTCTGTCTCCGAGTTCCTATTTGGTACCTGTGAACAGAAGTGGAATTTTAGCAACATCACTTACCTTTCACCCAACACCCATTCCTACATACATGGGAGACAGCAGGAGGTGATAAACTCTATAAACAGTTTACTCCAAATGCACTGAAACTGAATATTTGTTAAATTTCCACCTCTGTATCTTCATGTATGCATGCTGTCGTGTCCAACTCTTTGCAACCCCATGGACTGTAGCCCAGCAGGCTCCTCTGTCCATGGGATTCTCCAGGCAAAAATACTGGAGTGGGTTGCCATTTCCTTCTCCAGGAGATCTTCCTGACCCAGGGATTGAACTCACATCTCCTGCATTGACAGGTGGATTCTTTACCGCTGTGCCACCTGGAAAGCCCATCTCTGTATCTAGCTCCTCAAAATAGCTGTAAAATTCAACACTGTCAAGTATAATCTCTGGGGGTTACCACTAGGTTATAAAACTGGAAAACGTCATCTCCAAGTTTTCACAGATTTCAGTCTTGAATGATGTTAAAGATAAATCAGAATAACAATTTCCCTCAGTTAAAAAAAAAGACATCTACTTATTAATAGATACTCTGCAACTGTCCTTTTAGATTTTAGATTTTTTAACTTCTGTAATTTGGGGCTGAACCTTCCTTCTAACTCTGTCTTGCTTTCAAACAGTGGGGATTTCTGAGAAAAGCTGTGTGCACCAGTGAAAAAAGAGAAGTTTCTTTGACTGCAAAGGCTGGTTGAGCTCTTTTTGTTCTGGGATCCAGGGAAGCTATTCCCTTTGATAAAAGTGATTAAACTGCCCCTTTAGTAGCTTACGTTGTAATTGCTGAGGAAATACATACGTTTGTCAGAGTTGAAAGGTCAGACATTGATGGGAAGGTCAGGCCATTGTTTGTCTACAGAGAAAGTATTGTGAGCTGCTGAAATATGACCTTTGCTGCTGCGCCTTCCTAGTGACCTGTTGGAGGCCTGTGGTCATCCATATATTAGATTTCTCCATTGTAGATCAAAGGTAGGTAAAGACTCATTTCTGTTGGATAGTTTGAACAACACTGCTCTTGGGATCTGGCATCACACTGACATCGGATACTAATGGTAACATTATAGGATTGCCCTGCTCCATCCAATTTTATCCTGAACAGAGGGAGACTTTATAGTTAAAATTGGATCGATAATGTCTCTTCTCAGTTTTAGAGAAAGGTTAAGGAAATAGAATTTTCTCATTGTTAAGCCGTCCCTGCCTAGAATTTCTTCAACCTCTTGGCCCTTATCATCCTCCATTCTAATTTAGATGCTGTGAGAATTGACATAAATTTTTATAGGGTGAGGCTATTTTTATTTTATTTTTTGCTTTCTAATGAGAACCAGTTTCTTAGAAAAGACCCTGATGTTGGGAAAGATTGAAGGCAAAAGGATAAAGGGATAACAGAGGATGAGATGGTTGGATGGCATCACTGACTCAACAGACATGAATTGGAGTAAACTCCAAGAGACAGTGAAGGACAGGGAAGCTTGGTGTGCTGAAGTCTATGGGGTTGCAAATAGTAGGACTTCACTACTGAACAACAACATTTTTTGCCTCATTTATCCGTATTGCATGAGGTCCCCCCAAAGTGCTTGGCACTCTACTACTTGAGGACGTTTGAGCATACTGGGTCTGCAAAGAGGAACCGGTTCCAAAGCGCTGCCGTGGCAGCAGGTGTGGGTGCCGTGCTGAGCCTTTTGTGTATATATATACGCACAGACACAGGCATATAATTCAAGCTTCCAACAGCTCTGGGACGGTGAGATTATTGTATCCATTTCATGGATGAGTTGCAGGGAGCTTAAGCGATTTGCCCCAGGTCACACTGTAAGTAGCAGAATCAACTCAAACTCAGGTGTTTCCCTGGTAACTTAGATTTTTTTTTTTCCCCTTTGGTCAGGATCCCTATCTTTGCTTGCATCTGTCTTTTCTTAGCACTGATGATTTAGACCATTATTATAAATTCCAGGTAGAGCTTTTTTTTTACAGGCCACAGATTTCCAAGTGGTTTCCGTAATGGGTCATGAGATCAGAAAGTCCTTTTCATGGTTTTATCTAATTCAAGATACTTAGTGGTGACTGGATCTCAGAATGTTTTGTCTTTATCCCTTCTACCAATTAAAGCTCTCAAGAAATGGCTAAAATAGGCCCTCTAAATTTGTATATTTAGTGGAAATGGATGCCAGTGTGAGGTAGTGAGGGAGGAAAGGAACAGGCCAAGCTGACTCCATGTTGAAAAAGAAGGGAACTCCATCTCGCACTTTCAATGAGTTTTGGGACCATGTGTCTGGTAGCCATGGGGATAACACACCTATGGCTGAACCGGCCTCCCAGACTAACAAA
Source organism: Antilocapra americana (assembly GCA_007570785.1). Classification (NCBI taxonomy): domain Eukaryota; kingdom Metazoa; phylum Chordata; class Mammalia; order Artiodactyla; family Antilocapridae; genus Antilocapra; species Antilocapra americana. Next base: position 2,586,653 of record ML660770.1, on the reverse strand, counting down.
CACCAGATTCCATACCAAGATCTCCCATCTTCTAAAAGAATGTAATAATCCCTTGTGTAGTCAATCACCTTTGTGGTCTTTATGACACCCATCGGCGTAGGCTGCAGTGTATACCCAGCTGACCCTTCTGATTGTGAATCGTGGCTGTGACCTGATTGTATCTCTTTAACACTTTCCAGGCTAGGTTTAAGGAATTTGGGGATGTGGGCTTGAGCAGTATACTCAAGGTATATAAAGTTTTCGCAAAAGGCGGTTGGGGTCCTTGGCTAAGAGGGGACTCTGCCTTGGGCCAGCCCGTGTAATAAACGGCACTCCACTTTCTGCATCGTCCTTTTGAGTGAGTTTGTTTCCCAGAACGCGTGGCTACAACAGTAAAATATATTATTAAAAATATAGGAGTTGTATGAAAGGAAAAAATTTGTTTTATTTGATGACATTAGTAACAGGCCAAGTTCTAGGCTCTGAACAATTTAGATCGGGTCACTGGTAAGACAGGTATTAACAGCCTGGAAGATTCTGGGCACCTGGGGAGGAGAGCCAGCCAGGACACATCTTCATCCTTCTCTGGGTTTGTAAGCCTAATAGCAGGTTTCAACAGCAATTTAATACAAGGGACAGTCCTCCCACAGAACCCAGTGGACCCAAATGTAGTTCCCAAACTGGCCACACAGCCAGAAATTTCAGAAGTGTTCAAGGACACGCACTGACTAGGATTTATGACTACCTAGCCTCTCAGTGTTTGGCCAGTTCCCGCCTACCAACCTCCTCTTCTTTCTCGTTTTAGGAATGATCTTTTTCTGTGTCCTGATCTTTTGGTTGAGACCAACACCTGTCTCTCTTCTGCCCGATGAGCTGGCAGCCACAGGGAAGTTTCTCTACTCTTGTCCCCAACATACTGTCCAAGAAAGCAGCATGCTGCATGGCCTTGAAGCGTGCCTGGGGGCTTCTTTTGCTAGTTCAGTAAACATCAGTTTGGTTCATGTTGACTTCCCTTCTGGGAGAATTCCCTCTCTCTCACTCACTGCTTAAAAAGGATGCCCAGAGAGAACCCCAGGCAGAGTGACATCTGAGCTGAGTCAGCAGCAGGCTGGCATGCACAGAAATGCTAAAGGCTGGAGGAATGGGGGCAGGCTCACTGCCATCTGCTACGGGCTTATTCTTGTTTGCTTTCCCAGAGCCATCCTGCGTGTCATCCTCGCTCAGACTTGGTTGAAATCCTATTTGTCTTTCAGTCTTGTGAAATACTTCAGAGGAATTCCAGTAAGTTTCTTTTCTTTTTCTTTTTTTTGGCCATGTGGGATCTTAGTTCCCTGACCAGGGATCGAACCCTTTCCCGCCTGCATTGGGAGCACAGTCTTAAACACTGGACCGCCAGGGAAGTCCCAAGGTTCTTTTCTTTCTGCTTTTTTTTTAATTGTAGAAGTATTTTATGATTATAAGGATTACTATTATGGCTGTCATTATTGTTGCTTAGTTGTTTTCAGTTGTGGTTAACTAAAATAGCTTCTCCCAGTAGTTAGTTGAGTAACAAATGGGCAGGGAGTAACCAGGTCCCCTCAAAGAGGGTTCAAGTTGTAGTCACTGTGGAGTGACTATATACGAGCACTGCCTGGGCACTTTCCACCTGCCTGGACCATCCATTTAGACCCCCAATTGGCAAACTCATCCAAACTCTTCATCACAGGCTATGGAGAGTGAAAGCGAAATCAATCAGCCGTGTCCGACTCTTTGCGACCCCATGGACTGTAGCTTACCAGGCTTCTCTGTCCATGGGATTCTCCAGGCAAGAGTACTGGAGTGGGTTGCCATTTCTTTCTCCAGGGGATCTTCCCAACCAGGAATTGAACTGGAGTCTCCCGCATTGCAGGCAGACGCTTTACCCTCTGTGCCACCAGGGAAGCCCATGGAGAGTGAAGAAAAACAAAACAAAATAGAGGTATGAGCATGATCACACTCAAAAAGTAAATAATAAACTGGAAAAATAGATACTACCCACAAATTTGATATTCAATGATATCCTTGATCTATTCAAAAAATAAGGGATGAAAATCCCCAAAGAAAAATGATGTACAAATGGCCAACTAGTGTGTGAAAAGATATGCTAATAAAAAATTGAAATGGTAGATTTTCCCTCCAACTATCAATTGGGAAAATTTTACCAAAATGATAAAGCCAGTGGTGGTTGTAAATGATGAAGATGGTTGCTCCTGCCCACTGCTGATAGGAGTTAAGCAGTAGTCTGCACTTTCTGAAAAAAGCTGGTTTTAAAATGTAGATCTTTCTTTCGACTGAGCGATTCCAGTTGTATTGCTTTTATCGGAGAAACAGACACACATAGAAACATATTTCATTGCATTATTTATATAATAAGAGGGAGACTTTTAAAAAACCTCCTTTCTCTTTGGAATAAAGGGTTGCATTCCAAATGATAGATATTATCATTTACTGAGCTTTTCCACACGTCAGGTGCTTTTCTAAGAGCTTTACATATATGAACTCACTCCTGGAGGTATTTGCAGTCCAGTGAAAGACCAAGGGGGCAGGTACATGGTACAGTGAGAGAAAATTATACATGAGAGGGTGGTATTGGTAGGGCCTCATGATTGCAAGTATCAGAAAACCACTCAAATTAGCATTAGTTTGAAAAAAATCCTTGTTTTAAATTTTTGGCTCAGAAATCTGTGAAATGTCAACAATGGATAATAACAACAGCTAAGACTAATTGAACTATGGTTAATATCCTGTGTGTTTGTTTGTGTGTGTTAGTCACTCAGTCGTGTCTGATTCTTTGTGATCTCATTGACTATATAGCCTGCCAGGCTCCTCTGTCCATGGAGTTCTCCACAAGAATACTGGAGTGGGTTACCATTGTTTTCTCCAGGGGATCTTCCGGACCCAGGGATCAAACCTGGGTCTCCTGCATTGTGGGCAGATTCTTTGATGTCTGAGCCACCAAGGAAGCCCAATATCCTGTAATAAACCATAATGGAAAAGAACATGAAAAAGAATATATACATATATCTATGTATATATGTGTACATATGTATAACTGAATCACTCTGCTATACAGCAGAAACTAACACAGCATTATAAATCAACTATATTTCAACTAAAAAAAAGAGAAAGGCATATCAAGAGCTTTCTGTGGGCTAGGCACTGTGCTAAGCAGTTTGCATATACTTTTAATCTTTACCCAATCTTGTAGGCAATGGAGAGGATCCACGGCTTGCTCAAGGCTGAAACAGCTCGTAATGACAGAACCAGTTATGACAGCTGGCCAAGCAGCTGGTTTCAGAGTTCTTATTCTTAACTACTTCAACTAGGTCTTTGCTGGATTTGGAAGTTGAAACAGTACTATAAGACTTCTTAGTTTAGCTTGCATCTGAGCTTCCTTCCTGGGTGGGCTCCTCTGTGTGTCTCCATGGTGGGTGGCATCCCCAAGCCCATACTGACCTCGGTATGATCTTCCCAACAGCCCCAGCCTGAGTCCTGGAGGCTGACAGGTCTGGTCTCAGTCCCGAGCCCTCCCCAAGGACAGGATCAGTCTACTGAGAATATTACAGGCTATTACAGAAGGGAGAAAAGGTGTTTTCTCAGAGGAAGACACACAGGCAGACACATACATGTCTATATCAAAGACCAGAGTTAACTGTGACAAGGATCAAACTGAAAACCAGGTAATGGAATCCTTGCTACACGCCAGGTGTTTGCAAGGCACTGCTAAGATGTGACTGTAGCCCCCAGTCAACTGGGAGAGCACAGCAAAAGGAACTGCCACAAAGAGAAACAGGAGCCCAAGAAGAAAGGGAGAACTGGTATGGAGGTAAGCAGGGACCAGATCCAGAAGACCTGGCAAGCCCAATGAAGCAGTGAACAATGACTTAACCTGAACATAACCCTGCTTGACCATGGGACGCATTAGGCTAAACAGTCAGCATACATTTATCTTCACTCTGGTACCCTGGTGTCACTGATGAGGAAATGATACCTAGGACAATGAAGCAACTTGCCCAAGGAATCCAGAACGACGGAGCCAGGATTCAATAGTCTGTAAATACCTTGGACCCAACCACATTGCTAAGGGGAGGCCAGCAAAGGTCACGGCCAAATTTATTTTTCCCCCACAAGTCATCCACATTGAAAATGGGATTTCTTGGTTGGTAGCAATTTGATATCATATATCTATCATTATGGTGCACAGTACAGACATTGAAGAACTTATTCAATGGGCCCCAGGCATGAAGATGCCGTCATTAAACACTGGAGTTTTTCCAACCTGCTTTTAAGTATCATCAACGTGGTCTGCTTTAGTTGTGCATTTAAAATATTAGGGGGAAAAAAAGGCTGAAAGGAGTTCAGATCCAAATACAAAGACTCTGAAACCACCAAAGGGGAAACAGATCTGACCTGAACACACTACATATGGAAACCCTGGAATGCCTGAGATGCTCTTGGGAATATTCAATTACAAGGGAGACCCAGCACTGACCTTTTTGCAAGGAGACAATCAACAGAAGACTGTATTTGATGAGGAATTTGCTTCCTGTTAACAAGGCTTCTAACCCTGTACCAGAGAGAAGAGAAGGGAGGGTGAAGACCCCAGGTGTCTTTGAAGAGGTGAACTCCGGTTCTTAAGGAGTCTGAAAAGAGAAAGGAAAAAAAAGCCAAGACAGGAAAAAGAAGGTATTGTGTAGAAAGGCCATATGATCCACCCAGCTGTTAAATCCTATGTGCCAAAGCGTTTGTTAGAAAGGCTGAGGAAATGATACTAATAAATCTGTAGAAACTTGACATTCTTTTCTTGAATATTTATTACCTTTCTTCTGCAAATACTCGGGGGCATAGGACATATAGAAGGTATTAAAAAGTGACTACTAATTCAAATCTTACTTCTGGATGACTTTTTGGACTATCCATCCCTATATAGAGCCCACCTCAAGCCACTCTGTGATCTCCATATAGCCCAGTAAAATGAAGGGCTGCCCTTTATGCATCTAGTCACTTAGTTGTCTGACTCTTTGCGACCCCATGAGCTATAGCCCGCCAGGCTCCTCTGTCCATGGGATTCTCCAGGCAAGAATAGGGGAGTGGGTTGCCAGTTCCTTCTCCAGGGAATCTTTCCCACCCAGGAATCGAACCCGTGTCTCCCACATTGCAGGCAGATTCTTTACCATCTGAGCCACCCCTGAAGCCCTTTATTCAGCCTGTATACTATATCTCTGTCATGGCTTTGGATGGAAATTGTCTCCTCCACTAGATCTAACTTACCTCTGTCCTCAGCATTTTAGCAGATGTAGCTGCTCATAAAACTGCTGACTGAATGAATGAAATGCTCCCACACATTTATAAATACTGCGCTCTACTGTAGTAAGAATCTGTGGTCCAGGAGCTCCTCAAGTGCAACCTCATGTCTTATCCATCTTATCTCCATTGTCTAGCAAGGTGCCTAAGACCTCTTAACAGATAGTAGGTTCTCAGCAAAGGTTGGAAGGGTTAACAACACAATTTTTCAACACATGACACCGTAGGAAGGAGGCAGAATAGTAAACAGGATTATTCTTTTGCTTTTTTTTTTTTTATTATTTTTTACAACTGCATTAACTATAACTTTATGTATTTGCCTTCGAAATCTTTTTTAAAAAATTATTTATTGGCCATACTGCCGGGGCAGGTAGGATCGCAGTTCCCTGACCAGGAATGGAACCCCGTGTCCCTGGCACTGGGAGGCAGAGTCTTAACCACTGGACTTCCAGGGAAGTCCTGTCAACAGGATTATTGACGGAAGAAAACGTATGAATTAGTGACAAGGGTCTTTGTCAGTTTATGAGCATGACTGATGGGAGATGGCGGGTTCCTGGCCAAATACCATGTACGTGAGCTTGAGCAAACTCCGGGAGACAGTGAAGGACAGAGGAGCCTGACGTCCTGCAATCCGTGGGGTCGCAAGGAGTCGGACACGACTTAGCGACTGAATAACCACCACCCGTTCAGCTCCCACGATTCTGGCTGGGGGCAGTTTCTCGCAAAAGTCCTAAGAAGGGAGCGAACACCAACTACACACAGGTGCCTCACATTCAAATCCCCGAACATATGCATGAGGCAGGTATACTCCCCACGGTACAGAAGGGCAAACAGGCTCGGGAAGGCTTTTATTTCTTGCCCGGAGTCCGTCCAAGCGGTCGGTGCCAGGCCCAGGCTCCACCGCAGGCTCCCGGCCAGGCCCAGCGGGCCTTCGCTCCTTCCGGGCGTCCTCCAACCCTTTCAAGTCTATCTGGGCGACTCCTGAGGAGGAGGAATGAAGCAGACGGGCTGAGACGCTTTGGGCACAGGGATGCAGAGAGCGGGAAGCAGCCAGGTACCACGGCAGGACCTGCAGCCCCGCCGCGCGCGGCCGCCGGCGCCGGTAAGTTTGAGCCTTCTGGGCTTCCGTAGCTCGGAATAACCGGAACGTCTTTAGCTCGGGAAAGGTCAACATTTCGAAATTCAAACCTTTTTGCAGATTTGAGTACGGATACAGCGAAGCCAACGCTACCCTACGTTCGTACCAACCAAATCCTCGAAGACAACACAATCTCCACTTTTCATAGGCGGGAACTCCTCCTTCCGCCCGGATGTCGCTACAGGAACTTCCGGTGAGGGCAACGTCACTTCCGCCCCGTTTCTGGGCGGTGCCAAGATGGATGCTCTACGGGCTCGGGAGCAGCTCCGGCGGCGGTACCTGTTCCCGCCGGACGCGGAGGTCCCCCTGGAACGCGAAGGCTACCCCAGGCCGGGTGAGGCGCTTCCCCCGGACGCGCTTCGAGCCGCCTCCAGGTTCCCGCAGGCCAGGAGCCCGGAAACGGCTGGCCCCGCGAACCTCCCGCAGGGCCACTCGTTCCGGAGGGACTGGGGTTTGTTTTTTTCAAGGCTTACTAAGTAGTTTTGCAAGTTGGATATTTAAGTATCGTAAAAGAGCGTTAGAGATCAGGTAGCCTTCCGCATCTTCATCTCAGCTGCGCTTCAGGATTCCCTGGAGAGCTGGTTTAACACCTATTTGGCAGTATCCTTTAATATATATATATATATATAAAAAGCTACTGGTTGTGTCTTTAAGAAAAGAAGCATATTTGTAGCAGTACACGAGGACGTATGTGCATGCGCAAAGTATTTCATCTCAGTATTGCTATTGCTAGTAATAGCGAACGACTGGAAGCATCTAATTGTCAGCAGGGAGATGGTTAAATACTCTTGGATATCCGTACGTCACACAGCAGGCCGACTTTATGTACCAGTGTGGGTAATTTTCAAAGGGAGGCGGAGAACAAAGCATGATATACCACCATTTAGGAACTCAGTAGACATTGATACTGGTCGTTGCTTTGGGCTGGGGAACTGGGGTTAAGACTCGAAAGAGATTTCATCTTAGGTGTTTTTGTCCTGTATGATGATAGAACGTTGTGTGTTTATTACCTTTAAAAAATAAACACAGAAGACTTCACGATCAGGCTTTCTGGTTTATAAATTTTGAGAGTGTCTCCAGAATTTATATTATGAGTAAGGTTCCCGGGAATTCTGATGGTCAGCTAAAGTCAGGAACCTCGAATGCATACCAGTGGTTCTCACATGAACTGAGAGAGGGTGTGTCAGTCACCTGGGAACTTGTTAGACCCCATTTGACCCAAACGCAGCCAGTTGTTCTTTCAGATTGGGCCCCAGATGGAAGGAATTTGGCTTGTCCATCACTAGTCTAAGACAGTATGGTGTTGGAACTGTACCTCCAGTGTGACCTTTCCACTTTTGAGCTGCCTCAAAAGGTTGTGTTTGTTTAAAACAAGTAAAATATGTAGTGTTTGTAAGTAGTGTTTTTGGAAAATCGCAAGTCCGTTTTGTGTTGTAATGTTTGTCACTTGCATTTTTCTGAATTAACAGGAATAATCACTTTCCTAGGCAATATATGAAGCACAACATTAGAATTCCTACACCACCAGATGGCTTTATTCTTTCCAAAAGACTGTATAAGTAAATTTAATGGAAAAAAAATTGACAATACTGAACAAGTTTTATAGCAGCTGCTATTATTTCTAAAAATATAAACCTATTTTGGTGGCTTTATAGAAGAAATTGGTACTCCAATAGAGAATCTGGCTGTTAGAAAGCTCTAGGAAATTATTTTATTTGACTTGAAATAGGTGTAATTTTTCTTGTGAAGCTAATGGTTACTTGATCAATTGAAATCTCCCTTTTTAGCAGAAACCTCTACAGCTGTTGAGAAAAAGGAGAAACCTCTTCCAAGACTTAATATCCATTCTGGGTTCTGGATTTTGGCATCCATTGTTGTTACCTATTATGTTGACTTCTTTCAGACTGTTAAAGAAAACTTCCACACCAGTAGGTAAGAAAACTTTATGGCTCTTGTTTTATGAGCCACATAAAATTATATTTTGTTAAACTCTTAGTAAGATCCTGCTTTCTGCCAGCCAGGGTGTCAGAGGTGCTGGTGATATAAAGTTGAAAAAGAGTGCGTGCCCTGGGCATGTACAACAAAGTGGACATTACTTCAGTGGGCCTTTTCAGCCTAGATGTTTTGTAGGCTGACGAAGGCAGTGAATTTAAGAAGGACCCAATCAGTTGTAAAACATGGTAGAGAGTGAATGACTAAAGGTCTTTAGGAGATCAGATCCACAAGCCATGAGAGGAAGGAATGAGAACTGTGGTGGGTGAGAATCAGGTCTCAGCTCATTTTCAGAGAGTAGTTAATGGACAGCGAGGTACATGTGCAGGCTTGATTGAGCTAGAGTTGAGTTCACAAGGACAAGAAGTCAGGCGCTTTGTGGCAGGATGCCAGATAGTCCATCATTCACGTGAATTGAGATCTCTTTCAGGGGTTGACGGGAGGAAGGTTGTTGATCACCCTCTTGAGTCCTCACTGAACGTTGGAGAGTGTTGTGGAGGGCGCTATATAACAGAAAAAAGGGGGAGAGGTGTTGGTGAGCATTAGAACTGGCATGGTGGGGGGGAGGTGGGTCTCTTAGAGAGTAAGTGTAATGTGTCTGGAAGTATCAGTCAGATTTCCCTGGTGGCTCAGATGGTAAAGAATCTGCTTGCAGTGCAGAAGACCTGGGTTCAGCTCCTGGGTTGGGAAGATCCCCTGGAGGAGGGCATGGCAACCCACTCTAGTATTCTTGCTTAGAGTATTCCATGGACAGAGGAGCCTGGTGGGCCACAGTCTGTGGGGTCCCAAAGAGTCAGACACAGCTGAGTGACTAGTGCACACACACACACACACACACACACACACATCAGTGAGGCTAGAAAGGTCACACACACACACACACATCGGTGAGGCTAGAAAGGTGCAGACAGGACCGCTGAACAGGTGTTATCATTGGGGATGGGGGCATACAGTTTTTCTCTGCCAAGGCCTTCAGGAGGGGCGGTGACTGCTGGAGGGCACCTGAGGAGAGTGAGGGAGCAGGCAGCCAGGAGACCGCAGGGGTAGGGGAGTTGATATAAACTATGGGAGGGAGAGAGCTTGTTTATTTTTCTTATTTCCACAGGCAGGAGCTTTCCCCAAACACTCCCATCTTTCTTCCCCATCACTGCTCCTTCCCTGGGAGGTGCTGGACCTCCAGACAAGGTTTGGGAGGAAGAACCAGACTTGTAACTCAGTACCTTCTTTCTCTTCAGAGCCAACTGCTCACAGGAAGCACAGATTCTGGGATGCTTGTCTTTGCCATAGTTTTTGTTGTTGTTGTTAGTTTTTGTATTTTTGGAGCTCTTTTTTTAAAAAAAATTTAAAATTTCAATTTTAATTGTTTCTTTATCTTGGCCGCCTTGAGGCTTTTTCGGGGTGGTGCTCGGCTTTCTCCAGTTTCAGTGCGTGGGGGCTTCTCTAGCAGTGGCACGAGGGCCCCTCTGTTGGTGAGCACAGGCTCTAGAGCACTTGAGCTGAGTAGTTGTGTGCGGTGGCTCAGCTGCCCGGAGGCATGCTTGATCTGAGTCCCCGGACCAGGGGTTGAACCCATGTCTTCTGTGTTGGAAGGAGGATTCTTAACCACTGGACCACCAGGGAAGTCCCTGCACCATCGTTTGAGGGGCAACCCCAAAATGAGAAGGTCTCCAGGTTTTCACTGGGTCTTGAAACCAGTGGCTAAGTTTGTCTGCTCCAGGGTTTCAGTGTGAGGAAGCTCTCTGTGACTGTTCACCGAAGCCGTCTTCTTTCCATAGCTCCATTAGTAAAAAAGCTGACACTTGATCTTCATCAGCCTGGCTCCTTTGTCTCTCTCAGTTGGCTGGGAAAAGAGGGACCATTCACTTCAAACACCACCAGCAGCACTGCCCCTTGTTCGAATATTTAAGGGAACCTGAAGTGTGTCCAGTTTTGGGGACAGGGATGAACAAAGCACGTTTCTCACCCTCCACCAGTTCATTTTAGGCCATGGTGGATGAACAGGTCATGTGGTGTATACCGTGTTAGCGTATGAGTGTGTGTGGGACGCCAGAGGAGTGCCTGGAAGGGGCACCTTGTCCTGCCCCACCTCAGGTTGGTGTTGAGTCACCCAGTCATATCCGACTCTTTGCGACCCCATGGACTGCAGCACACCAGGCCTCTCTGTCCCTCACCATGTCCCGAAGTTTGTCCTAGTTCATGTCCATTGCATCTGTGATGCCATCCAGCCATCTCGTCTCCTTACACCCTCTTCTCCTCTGCCCTCAATCTTTTTCAGCACCAGGGACTTTTCCAGTGAATCAGCTGTTTGCATAAGATGACCAGAATCCTGGCGTTTCAGCATCAGTCCTTCCAAAGAGTATTCAGGATTGATTTCCCTTAAGATCAGTTGGTTTGAGCTTCTTGCTGTCCAAGGGACTCTCAGGAGTCTTCTGCAGCACCACAGTTCAAAGGCATCAATTCTTTGGTGCTCTGTCTTCTTTACCATCCAGCTCTCAGAACCATACGCCAGCCTTGGGAGGTGGGCATTTTTGAGGTTTTAGGAGAGATGAGAATATTTATCCATTTGTGTCCTTCTATATCCTTACATAAGTGAATACTAAGTATTCTTAGTGGTTAAGGGAGATGGGAGGTGAGGAATAGCTGCTTCCACTGGGAGATGTTTGGGGGCTCCTGCAGGAGTAAGAGGCATACCCAGTGTGTGGCAGAGTCTGACTCAACTGCCAGATAAGGGCAATGGGCCACAAAAAGGAAGTGGAACTCATAGGTCTATCCTCAAAAAAGTGTCATCTTAGAGGAAAATAGACAGAAACACCCACCCAGAGGCTGAGAATTTTGAACAGCGTTGTGTTCTTGCCGAGGCCTCAGCGGGGAGTTGGAGCAGCCGTGGCGTGAGAGCGCTGTCCAGAGGTGGTCCGTGCAGGCTGCCGTCTGCTTCCTCGTAAGGGTTCTTTCCTCTGATTTTCCAGATCTGGCCGTGTCCCCGTGACCGGCCGGGGCTGATGAGGCTTCCTCACATACACTGAGCCAGGTCTTGGATGGAGTTGGAGGAGGAAAACGCCATTGCCCCTTGAGGGAGTACTGAGAGATAGTCTAGGAACAGGAGGGTTTCATTTAGAAATCTTTTATGACAGGCAGTTTAACTCCTTCCAAACTGATTCTCAGTATTCCAAGAAACCCTGCCTAGCTTGGAGAAGTTGATGGTATCTGTTGAAATCTTTATTAATCTCAAACTCAGAAGCTTCAGAAACAACCAGAAAGCTGCTATCTTTCCTGTATTTTTAAAGAAAATGCACTACTGTAACGAGAGTTCTTTTTTGGTCAGTTAGTTTATGAGAGAGTGTGTGTTTAATGTCTTCCTTTTTCATCCTTTCCTGTGTCCCACTTTACATGTATCTCATCTTTATCACTTGTTTCCTACTAGAACTGAAAGCTGGGTCCCTCTGCCCCTTCCCCAGTTGACTCTTAGAATTGTCCATCAGTGGAAACTTTTAAGATCCCTGATTTGCCAAGTGCTGTCATTCAGCACTTTTAAAATAAATCATTTTAATTTTGTGTCCATATTTGCTTAACAGTCACTGAACATCTAGGCCAGTTTCAAGGAACTGAAGAGCCTTTTTAAGTAGTTTATATTGTCTACACCCAAGTTACATGCACACAATTGGGAGCAAAATTGCAAAACACGGGCTTGGAAGTTCTGATCCGAAGAATCGTTAAGACACTTCCTTGCTCTAGTAGCAGGGCTGAGTCACACCTGGCTGGTGGGACACCAGACACAGGTACAGCCAAAAAAACAGGGTGAAGAGCACCAGAAACCAAGCTGTCCACTCTGTGTGGACAGTGGTGTCACAATTCAGAGCACCTGTATTCAAAGACAAACTTAAAAACCTTTGCCAGGTACATAGACTGTTACGAATGGGATTGCTGCCGTTGGTGTGGTTAGCCAGCAGCTGTCGTGTGTCACACTTGAGGTGTGTCAGAAAGACTATCTGCCCCTGGGCCTCAGAGACCACCGATAAGAGGATAACGGAAGGGTGTTATTTTGTCTCTACAGTTGGTTTCTCTTTGGCAGTGCCTTGTTGCTCATTAGCGTGTCGATTGCGTTTTACTGCATCGTCTATCTGGAGTGGTATCGTGGAATTGAAGATTATGATATCAAGTATCCAGCGTTGATACCTGTTACAACCGCTACTTTTATCATAGCAGGAATTTGGTGAGTTACCTGTGGAATGACTAATAGGAATAAAGATTGTTTGATTGGGTCGTGAAACACATGGTACAGAATTTAATGGGGAGAAAAGAAGGAAGAATGAGAAAGTCATCGCTCTGATTCTCTTTTCCATGGTGTCTGTCTTTACTTATCTAGTAATTTAAAATACAAATGGTAACGTGTATATATATTTTGCATTTTGCTCTTTAAGTCATTTTCATTGTGAAGTATAATACTGAAATGTGGAAGAATCTAAACTGTACGGCTGAGAGGATTATCCTGCAGTGAGCCTTTGTGTAAACCCTAAGGAGGGCAGAAGGGGAACAGGGCCAGCCCCTCCCCTGCCTCCCATTCCCTCTTCCTTCCTGCCCACCTCTTCCTTCCTGCCCACAGGGAGACACTGTCTCCACCTTCCTGGTGGTTCCTTTCTTTTGCATCTCTTAAATACTCTATTTTTTTTGTTGTGTCCATTTTTTTGAACTCTCTAGAGATGGGTTCCTGTAGTATGCGTTCTTTTACGTTTGGCTGTTTACATGCAACACGATGTATGATTTCCTCCGTATTGTTGTGCATAACAGTTGCTCATTTTCATTGCTGTTCAGCATTCTGTCCTATAACTGAATTCCAATTTATCCATTCTGCTCATGATAGAATTTGGATTGTTTCCAGTCTGAGGTTATCATGTGTGATGCGATTAAGTAAGACGTTCGAGACATATACAAGACATTCTTGTGTGCGTGCCTCTGCATAATTCTGTTGAGTGTCTGTGTACACTCATATGTATGTATAGGTCTCTCTAGAAAGGAAATTGTTGGCCTATTGAGTATGCATGCCCCCAGCTTCAGTAAATAGTGCCGAACTGTTATCCAAAGTGATCTTTTTTTCACACTGAGTATGTATTTCTTCCATATTGGTGCTTGTAGATGTGCTTCGTTATTTTTAATGGTTACATGGTTATCACTGCAAGGACATAACATGATTTATTTAACCAGCTTGATTTCTTTAAAAAATTCTTTTGCTGTTACAAAAAATGCCACAATTAATATCCCTTTTCATAAGCTAATAGGTTGTCAATGAAAAAAAATTTTTTTTATGTTTATAAAAGTATTTTATAACTTATTCACTAAAGAAAAATCTGTAAATTACAGAAAAACACAAAGGAAGTAAATCCCATGGTTCCTGCTGGCCAGTGAGAAAACTGTTGAACATGGTGTATGGCCTTTTAGGGTTTTTTCCTCCCTTTATATTAATGGAATTTTAGTTTGGGGAAAACCCTAGACCTTTGTACATTTCTTGTTGTTCAGTCGCTAAGTCGTGTCCAACTCTTTGTGACGCCATGGACTGCAGCACTCCAGGCTTCCCTGTCCTTCACTGTCTCCCAGAGTTTGCTCACACTCATGTCCATTGAGTCAGTGATGCTGTCTAACCATTTCGTCTTCTGCCGCCCCCATCTCCTTTTGCCTTCGATCTTTCTTAGCTTCAGAGTCTTTTCCAGTATTCAGTGTAAACGTATTTTTTCTGTGATTTATTTTCTTTAGTTGAAGTTTATGGATTTTTGACCTGTTACGTTGTTATGGTTATTATTAATGCTCAGGAACAAGTATAGACAGGTATGTTATTCAACAATCTCTTAGAAGGCTGACGTCACCCCCAAGAATGTTATTGTATTTTTAGCACAGTAGGATTCAGTTCAGTTCGGTTCCCTGTCCATCACCAACTCCCGGAGTCCACCCAAACCCATGTCCATTGAGTCGGTGATGCCATCCAGCCATCTCATCCTCTGTTGTCCCCTTCTCCTTCTGCCCCCAATCCTTCCCAGCATCAGGGTCTTCTCCAATGAGTGAACTCTTTGCATGAGGTGGCCAAAGTATTGGAGTTTAAGCTTCAACATCAGTCTTTCCAATGAACACCTAGGACTGATCTCCTTTAGGATGGACTGGTTGGATCTCCCTGCAGTCCAAGGGACTCTCAGGAGTCTTCTCCAACACCACAGTTCAAAAGCATCAATTATTCAGTGCTCAGCCTTTTTCACTGTCTAACTCTCACATCCATACATGACTACTGGAAAAACCATAGCCTTGACTAGACGGACCTTTGTGGGCAAAGTAATGTCTCTGCTTTTCAATATGCTATCTAGGTTGGTCATAACTTTCCTTCCAAGGAGTAAGCATCTTTTAATTTCATGGCTGCAATCACCATCTGCAGTGATTTTGGAGCCCAGAAAAATTAAGTCTGACACTATTTCCACTGTTTCCCCATCTATTTCCCATGAAGTGATGGGACCAGATGCCATAATCTTAGTTTTCTAATGTTGAGCTTTAAGCCAACTTTTTCACCCTCCTCTTTCACTTTCATCAAGAGGCTTTTTAGTTCCTCTTCTCTTTCTGCCATAAAGGTGGTGTCATCTGCATATCTGAGGTTATTGATATTTCTCCCGGCAATCTTGATTCCAGCTTGTGCTTCTTCCAGCCCAGTGTTTCTCATGATGTACTCTGCATATAAGTTAAATAAGCAGGGTGACAATATACAGCCTTGATGTACTCCTTTTCCTGTTTGGAACCAGTCTGTTGTTCCATGTCCAGTTCTAACTGTTGCTTCCTGACCTGCATACAGGTTTCTCAAGAGACAGGTCAGATGGTCTGGTATTCCCATCGCTTTCAGAGTTTTCCAGTTTATTGTGATCCACACAGTCAAAGGATTATAGCTATTTAAATTTCCACTTGTTAAAGTGTTATATATTAATCATCAACTCTCTGAGACACTTAGTTGACTATAATTTTCCTTTATTAGCTTCAACTCTTAGAAAATGCTGTCTGTAAAAACCATTTGCACTTTAGAAAGTGTTTTATTCTTACCTTGGTGACAGGAATAGTGTTTTTCTCAATGGAAAATTTAATAGCAGCTTATAAATGATGTTTTTCATTCTGTTTCTAATGGGAAAATACTTGAACCATCTTGTTTTTTCCTTGTGATATTTTGGTGGTCTGTGAGATTGTAAGAGTAGGCTATGATCATTTTATTTCATGTTCCTTCACAGACTTAACTTTAAGAGACTGATGTCTGTTGAGCCAGCTCAGCACTCATTAGAGGAGCTTTAGTGATTCCAGTTCCAAGTACTTTGTGAGCAGGTTGTGATATTTCCACTATTGGCTAAATCACATATCTGAGAAACTGTATGTATATATAAGTAAAGTTACTGGCTGACTGAACTTTCCAAACCTGGGTAGAAAGTGAGTCTTCTAGATTCTGTAGTACAGTGTATTTGTATAGAGTACGGCTACAGTTGTCAACGGTGTGGGTTTTTTGTCCTTTTCAGCTTCAATGTTGCTTTATGGCACGTGTGGTCATTTTTCACTCCACTGCTGCTGTTTACCCAGTTTATGGGGGTTGTAATGTTGACCTCACTCCTTGGATGACTTCTAAAGGTAAGGTTTCTGGAATTGTAATTCTAATAAGGAAATAGTCTCTCATGACAGTTTTCAGTGAAAGTTGCTCAGTCGTGTCCGACTCTTTGCGACCCCATGGACTATACACTCCATGGAATTCTCCGGGCCAGAATACTGGAGTGGGTAGCCTTTCCCTTCTCCAGGGGATCTTCCCAACCCAGGGATTGAACCCCGGTCTCCTGCACTGCAGGCGGATTCTTTACCAGATGAGCCACAAGTAGACATAGCAATACTAAGTCGCTTCAGTCGTGTCCGATTCTGTGCGACCCCATAGACGGCAGCCCACCAGGCTCCGCCGTCCCTGGGACTCTCCAGGCAAGAACACGGGAGTGGGTTGCCATTTCCTTCTCCAATGCATGAGAGTGAAAAGTGAAAGGGAAGTCGCTCAGTCGTGTCCGACTCTTCGTGACCCCGTGGACTGCAGCCCACAAGGCTCCTCCATCCATGGGATTTTCCAGGCAGGAGTACAAGAGTGGGTTGCCACTGCCTTCTGTAGACATAGCAATAACAGACTAGTAAATTATTTAGCCATATTTACACCAAGCTGTTTGTCCATGGAACTCTGAGATGAAAGGGACTGTGATCCCTTCCCTTTTGCATTATTTAGTTCTAAGTGACTGCTTCTTAGAGAAGTCACCCTGCCCATCCAAGATCTCATGAAGAGTAACTTCCACTATAGACAAGTTCACACATTGGTCCATTTTCTATTGTGGTTGACTCCCATCAGCTTCTGTGCAGATAACTATTGGCTAGATCATTCTTGTGTGCATCCTCAGTGGCTCAGTCGTGTCCTACTCTTTGTGACCCTGTGGATTGTAGCCCACCAGGGTCCTCCGTCCATGAAATTTTCCAGGCAAGAATCCTGGAGTGGGTTGCCATTTCCTACTCCAGGGGATCTTCTCGACCCAGGGATCAAACCTGCATCTCCTGCATTGGCAGGTGGATTCTTTACCACTGTGCCATCTGGGAAGCCTGGGTCATTTTTAGTTAATGGAAATATAGGATTAATGGGCAGTTTTACCCAATTGAGAAAAAAAGTCTGTTTTATAATTGTCCTGACTGCCACATAAAAGTTTGATGGATGGCACATCTGCCTTTTCCTTCCAAGTTATAGAATTTCTGCCTCCCCACAGACCGCTGCATCCCTGGGCCTGCCGCCTCACAGTGGGGTTTATTTGCTGATTGTCAGATAACTATATAAGAATGTCCTGAGAGCACTCACTCTGCCTGCTTAGGGGCTTGGTAAAAAAGGCAGTCCTCTCTTCATGTTGCTGATGTCAGAACTTGGAGGGTATTTACTCCATGTGTCAGTTTACAGGTATGAAAACTGGGGCCCAGAGAAGTAAAAAATAATATGCTCAGTTATTGGGGTGCAAATAAAGACGGACATTTCAGCTCTAGTGTTCTCCCTGGAGTTTGTAAGGAAAGTCCCTGTCACCAGGTAAAGGAGAAATGGCTGTCCTCTCATTGGTCATCTGTCTGAAAATAGTTGCTTGCACACGCACGCTGCTGTGTGGAGTCCCCTCCCCATGTTGTGCTGTGTCTGGGACCGTTTGGACTCTCACAGTCCGTCTTCTGTCCCTGTTGACCTGTTGCCACAAAAATGTTCCCTCATCTGAGCGTCTCTCCTTTGGCTCTTTGGCTGTTCAGTATTGACTTTTTCCACATTTTTGGGAATTATAAATATAATTTAGAAAAAACACTAGATTGTGAATCTAGTAACAAAAGACTATACCTTCTTATTTACTGAAAAAGTATGTAAGAAGTGCTAATTCTATGCTTTTGATTTACTGCTGACGTCAAATTATACCTGGTAACTGGGCCACAGAGTGTTGTAGCCGGGGAGATTGAACTGTGCTTTGAAGTATTAAATCCAGCAGTCTAAGGTAGATTGTCTCATTTGGATTTTCTTTCAGGTGGAAGGACGCGTCAGTGATTAACATCCTGCTGGCTGAAAGCACTGCAGACACAGTGGTAAAGCTACAGTTTGTTTCTGCATCTACAATGGTTTCCTTGGAAGAATTTTAACTTTATAACTCAATAGCTGAAATCAGAATAAATTATATTTCATTTGCATAGTTCTAAACTCAAGTGATTAGCAAATCTTTCAGACTCAAATAGAAGTATTCTCTTCAAGACAGGAATAACTTAATTTGCAATGTTAATCTGTTTGGATCATTGGAGAAACTGTTGGTGTAAAAATTTAAACAAATTTTCATTA
Source organism: Antilocapra americana (assembly GCA_007570785.1). NCBI lineage: Eukaryota > Metazoa > Chordata > Mammalia > Artiodactyla > Antilocapridae > Antilocapra > Antilocapra americana. Next base: position 2,568,348 of record ML660770.1, on the reverse strand, counting down.
GAGATGCATAATGTACTCCAGTATTACAGAGCATTTAAGGGGTAACAGTTCATTGTATGGAGTGACTGGCTGTGTATTTAAAGGTGTGACAGTGTCATGTGCCTTTAACCCAACTTCAGCAATTCGTATAAAATTTCATTTTGATAATGGTTTTGTTGGGGGGGAGGACCAATTGAAAAGATTTGTGTTTTCCCAACTTGGGATTTTATCACTGTGTAAATTATTGGGTTTTTAGTGTTTGTTTAACATAGGAACTTTTAATCATTTTAAGTATGTGTAATTTTTTTCTTAATACTTAAATAAAATATTTTTATAGCTTTCTTGTGGGTTTTGTTACTATAAACTTTGGAATAGTTTCTGTTTTCAGCTATTAGCACTTTGAGTTGACTGTAGAAATAAGGCTTCTTTTCAGAGAGGCTACTTGGCCTTTCCAAGACCAGTGGAAGACAGGATCCACACTTTGAAATGCAAGTATGTTTACGTTAAACCTAAAACATCATAAGCATTGTGACATCTTAAGTACCCTACATTGGTTTCTGCCTCGTGTCCCAACCCTGGGGGATTTCAGGGATGGTGTTTCAGTCACCACTTGTGTCTGGCTCAGCTCACACCCTGTTCCTACCCTGCAGTATTGGTTCATCTTGACCTTGAGTAGCAGTGAATCTTTCTCCAGCTGGAGGCAGAAACATTTGTGTTCCTGGGTTGTGGGTGATGGGAATAATGTTTATGAAACACCTGTTACAGTGGCCGGCACACAGTAGGTGCTCACCCGATAAATGGTAATGGAGAGGGATTGGAAGACAAAATCAACCTAAGGTCAGGAATGGGAATGGGCAGGCATGATCAGTAAACAGAATCAAGCCCAGTTTGTGTACACGTGTATGGGAGGGACTGTAGAGAGTCATTTCAGTTAAGGTGCAAAGTTAGGCAAAGGTCAGAATCAGGAGGCTGAGTCAGTCAGTGACGGGCGGCTCCGGCGCAAAGCTGAGGTGCAAACCCAGGAAGTGGGGTTAGAGAACATGGGCTCCACTCCCGAGAGGACTTGGGCGGAGCCAAGGGACAGCGCCCCAGTGACAACTCCCTCAGATTTTTTTGGGCAGATTCTGCAAGAAATCCCTTCCTTCCTTCCCTCTTACCTTTTCTTGTGAAGTTTAACTACTTGGATAGAAAGCTAAGGCTGAGAGTTTCTGTTTAATCCAGTTCGTTACAACCCAGCTAGCCAGTGCTGACACTGTGGCCAACTAAGGTGGTAAGGAGATGACTCTGTTACTTATAAAGAGACATTTGAATAAATTTGCCTAAAAGAGATCATGCCCTATCCCTGTTTCTGTAAAAGAAGTGCTATGCAGATTGATTATGGGTCTTTTCCTATTGTTTTAGTCATTGTGTCCAACTCTTCACGACCCCATGGACTGTAGCCCACCAGGCTCCTCTGACCATGGGATTCTCCAGGCAAGAATACCAGCGTGGGTTGCCATTTTCTTCTCCCAAGGATCTTCACCACGTCGGGTTTGAAACTGTGCCTCCTACATTGGCAGATGAGTTCTTTTAAATAAATAAAAATTGTGTCAAGCAGTGTTGTTACTGCTTCTAAACAAGCCTGTGGGGAGAGCTTCCACTCAGAATAGTAGTGAATAATAGAATTGACAGTTGTGAATGTTTATCGTGAAAGGCAAGGATATGATAGAAGCAAGCATGTGCTCTTAAGAATGTCCCGAACTGACCGTCCCAAGTGTCAAAACCAAGTCTTCGACCTGGGCTATACACTGTTCATCCAGGCCTGCTGCTCCCATGCAGCCTTGTGAAGAGTTCTCCAGGTGATTCTGCCCTGTAGCCTCTATCCAAAGCTATCCCGTTCCACTCATCACTTTGGGCAGAGATGTCTCTGCAGAAGCTAGAATGTTCGAATTGTCTGGGAACACAAGAGGTAGTGGAATCGAACCTAGCTCACTAGGGTAAAACTCAGATTGAAGTTCTCCCCAGATCTGTGTCTGGGACCTAGCTTGGGAGGCAATGGTCTTTCTTGGAGACTTAGCAGGATTTAGAGTCGTGGCTGTATCAGGGTTCCTTGGTTTTATGCAACAACAAAAAAAGGTCTCTGGCTATCCTTAAGCAAAAGAGAGATGCATTAGAAAGGAAAAGCTAAGAGCCACGTCTTTATAAGTAGGGTTTAGGGAAGGAGAATGGGTCTGGGGAGTAGGGATTTTTAGATGCCCTCTTTTGTGGCCACAGTTAGGAGAACTACCCTTCACTTAAACATGTGCCACAATTACAGAGCCAGGCGAACCGAAACTATGGAAGCCGGTGTGCCCTAGAGCCTGTGCTCGGCAACAGGAGAGGCCACCGCGACAGGAGGCCTGTGCACCCCAACTGGAGAGCGGCCCCCACCCGTCATAACTAGAGAAGAACCCATGCGGCACGGAGACCCAGCACAGCCAAAAATGAGTCAGTAAAAATACCACAAAGTCTTTGATTCAGCTCAGTGAGCTCTTGAGGTGGGGAAGAGTTTGGCAGATTTTAGGAAATGTTTACATGGAACTTATAAAAAAAAATAGCAACCAGAAATAGTTGGTATGCACTAAGGACTAATTTCTTTTAAAGATTTACTTCTTTTATTTTTGGCTGCCCTGGGCCTTTGTGGCTGCACATGGGCTTTCTCTAGCTGCAGCGAGTGGGGGCTACTCCTTGTTGCCGCTCATGGACTCAGTAGTTCGCAGCTCACACGCCCTCGAGCGCAGGCTCAGTAGTCGTGGCCCATGCGGGCTTAGTTGCCCCACGGCATACAGGATCTTCCCAGAGCAGGGATCGAACTCATGTCCCCTGCATGGGCAGGTGGATTCTTAACCCCTGGGTCACTACCAAGGAAACCCAAGGACTAATTTTAAAGAGTAACATGGAAACTTACATTACTGTATGTAAAATAGATAGCCAGTGAGAATTTGCTGTATGGCTCAGGAAACTCAAACAGAGGCTCTGTGTCAACCTAGAGGGGTGGAATGAGGAGGGAGGTTCAAAAGAGAGGGGATATATGTATACCTATGGCTGATTCATGTTGAGGTTTGACAGAAAACATCAAAATTCTGTAAAGCAGTTATCCTTCAATTAAATTTTTTTTAAAAAAACGTAACGTAAAAAACAACAATAAATGCTGAACTGCACGCTCTGGGTCAAGGAAAGATTGGGAGTTAATAGAAGAGAAAATTACTTCCCAAAGGGCCACAAAGATGTCGTCTAAGTGACAGGTTCAGTTCTTGAGGTTGAGGAACAGTACTCTTCCAAATCGGCAGAAATGTCATGCGTAGCCGTTCGGTTTCGAAAGCAACGTGAGCGGCTAGCTTTCAGCAGAGCTGCAGCTTCTCCAAGCCTTTTCATGCCTCACTTCGGGTGTATTCGTGACGTCTTGAAATGCATCGCTCATGTCTGCATACCGGTGTCTTGTACTGTTTCCCGTCTCCGAACAAACATACCCCAAACAGGGCTCCCTCACGCTTCTCCAGTTATGGACCACTTTTTGGGTCTCCTTCACAGCAAACTCCACCAAAGAATTCTTTTTTAAAAAAAGTGAAAATTTATTTGGCTGCACCAGGTCTCCCTTTCAGTGTGTAATTGCTGGCTGGTTAGCCGTGGCGTGCGGGATCTAGCAATAGTTCTGACCGGGGTGGAGCCTAGGCCCCTACCCTGGGGCGTGGAGCCGTACCCACTGCCCCACCAGGGGAGTCCCACAAATCCCCCTTGTACTTCGAAGTCCTCCTGCCTCTTCTTCCACGGTCACATTGGCTGCGACCACCCCCTACCCCAACCTGCCTCCTTCATTCCTAAGAGCCTGTGCAGATACATTGGGCCCACCCACCTGGGTTACCCAGGATCATCTCCCTGTTTTAAAATCCTTACTTCAATCCAGTGTTCCTTTTGCCATGTAACACAACGTTTTCATAGGTTCCAGGGACGAGGGTGTGGACATCTTTGGGGCCATGACTCTGCCTATCATGTTGTTTCCAAAGACAGGAAACGGAAGCTGCTGTTTAAAGCGTAGACTCAGAAACGGAGCATGTCACTTCCATCCTATGCTATTAGTCAAGCACTCTCAGATCCCAGACTCAAGGGGAGGGGACGTGGCTTCCACACATCCTGAGTGCCAAAGAATTTGGAGGTAGTGGTTTAAAATGGCCACAGTATAGCAGACACTATGGAGAGCAGTATGGAGTTTCCTTAAAAAAACTAAAGGTAGAGTTGCCATGTGATCCAGTAATCCCACTCCTGGGCATATATCCAGAGAAAACTCAAATTCTAAAACATACACGCACCCCAATGTTTATAGCACTGTTCACAAAAGCCAGGTCATGGAAGCAACATAAATGTCCATCGACAAATGGATAAAAAAAGGATGTCACACATATATACAATGGAATACTACTCAGCCATAAAAAAGAATGAAATAATGTAATTTGCAGCAACATGGATGAACCCTAGAGATTATCATACTAAAGTCAGACAGAGAAAGACAAATGTAGGATATCACTTATGTGTGGAATTAAAGTATGATACAAATGAACTTTATGATTCCTAGACATAGAAAACTTATGGTGACCAAATGGGGAAAGAGGGTTGGGGAGGGATAAATTAGGATCTTGGGGTTAACAGGTATTACTACATATAAAATAGATAACAAGGTCCTACTGAATATAGACATACTCTTTTTTATATATACATATACCAGAAGCTAACACAACATTGTAAATCAACTATACTTCATTTTAAAAAAGGGAAATTGCTGCAGTGTAATCTCTGTTCACAAATTATCTAGATTCCTTCCACTTGCAAGAGTCACTTACCTTCCAGGGATCCCACTTATAGCATCAAGTTTAGGCTTTAGATCCCCGATCTCATTGTCTAAATAAAGGGTGTGTCATCAGGGATAGGGTCCTCTTGATCTGCACACTTTTAAAGGTAAAAGTTTAAATGTTAGATGCTCAGTGGTGTCTGACCGTGGAGACCCATGGACTGTAGCCCGCCAGGCTCTGCCCATGGGATTCTCCAGGCCAGAATACTGGAGTGGGTTGTTCCCTTCTCCAGGGGATCTTCCCAACCCAGGGGTCAGAGCAGCGTCTTCTGTGTTTCCTGCATTGGCAGGCAGTTTTCTTTACCGTTTGAACCACCAGGAAAGCCCCTTTGAAGATAAGTTACCTGCCAATTAGACACCAAACATAAAGGGATGAGGTGGCCATAGGGTACTTACAATAACATTCCCATTCAGAAAGAGGTAAACAAGGCATGTGGTCTCCGTGCCTAAAAGTCCTGAACGCCCCCTGGGCACAAGTCCCCCTCTACTGATGAGGGACCAGCGCTGCTTGTTAGGACTGTGCAGAGGTTTAGGCGCTTCCCTCTGGGCTCTACTCCAGCCCATGTTGTCATCTTCTAGTGGAAGCCAGCAGTGCTCCCACTAGGACAGTTCTCAAAAAGTGAAAAATAGAATAGCTTCTTGGTAGCATTTAAAGAAATCTTTACTTTCTGAAGCTGAAGGATCGACACAGCTAAGGGTCAGCACAGAACTGAATTGTGAGGGGGCAGAGGGGCAGAAAAGGCTGAATTCTCAGTCTAGGAAAATATCTTTCACCAAGGTCAGAGCCCTGATAGGCAAGGAGCAGGACTTTGAGAACTGAGGAGGGGATCTTGGTGAAATGTACTTGAGAACCTTGCACTCCTAGATTCCTCAGAACCTGGACCAACAGAAGGGTCACCTCTCCTTCCTGAGTGACAGAGCTGTTCTTGCTCGAAGACCTTGCGGAGGTCCCAGAGGAGATAGGAACCTCACAAAGCAATGCTTACCCTCTTTAGGTTTTGTCCTGTGTCCCTCCTGGCCACTCAACCATTATCCTGGATTAAATACTAGTCAAGCCTTACTGGGGATGCGCTGGCCCACTAAGTAAGAGAGAGGGGTCCATACATGGCAAAGTTGCTTCAGGACCTGAGTAACATATAATAATAAATATCAGGAGTGTGTGATCCTGGTGGTGCTGGATTAAAAGCAGATAAGGGAGCTATTTCAAATCCTAAAAGATGACGCTGTTAAAGTGCTGTACTCAATATGCCAGCAAATATGGAAAACTCAACAGTGGCCACAGGACTGGAAAAGGTCAGTTTTCATTCCAATCCCAAAGAAGGGCAATGCCAAAGAATGTTCAAAATACCACACAGTTGCACTCATCTCACATGATAGCAAAGTAATGCTCAAAATCCTCCAAGCCAGGCTTCAACAGTACATGAACCATGAACTTCCAGATGTTCAAGCTGGATTTAGTAAAGGCAGAGGAACCAGAGATCAAATTTCCAATATCCATTGGGTCACAGAAAAAGCAAGAGAATTCCAGAAAAACATCTGCTTTATTGACTATGCTAAAGCCTTTGACTGTATGGATCACAACAAACTGGAAAATTCTTTAAGAGATGGGACTATCAGGCCACCTTACCTGCCTCCTGAGAAGTCTGTATGCAAGTGAAGAAGCAACAGTTAGAACCAGACATGGAACAACAGACTGGTTCCAATTTGGAAAAGGAGTATGTCAAGGCTGTATATTGTCACTCTGCCTATTTAACTTATATGCAGAGTACATCATTCGAAATGCCAGGTTGGATAAAGCACAAGCTGGCATCAAGATTGCTGGGAGAAATATCAATAACCTCAGATATGCAGATGACACCACTCTAATGGCTGAAAGTGAAGAGGAACTAAAGAGGAGAGTGAAAAAACTGACTTAAAACTCAACATTTCATCCGAGGGTTGGGAAGATCCACTGGAGAAGGGAATGGCTACCCACTCCAGTATTCTTGCCTGGAGAATTCCATGGACAAAGGAGTTGGGTGGGCTACCGTCCATGGTACTTCAGCATCTTTTGTGGGGAGACACAATTCAATAGGTATTAATTGAGCACCTACTATGTGCTGGGTACCACTGTTCTATATACTGGAAATACAGCAGTGGACGAGACAGGCCATGTCCTTCGCATAGAGCTTTCATTACAATGGGAGAACAACTACAGGCCCCAGAAATACACACAATCCAGGTAACACTGTGTGCAAAGAAGGAAAACAAAGCAAGGTCAGAGGCTGGAGAACAGTGGGGAGAACTCGTTGGATCCCACGCCCCTCATTAGTCTGATGAGACAATGACGCCTGGCTTACTTATTCATTCACACAGCCTCCATCCACGTGTGCATTCACTAACTCCTTGGTTTATTTCCTGAGAGCCACCTGGCTGAGCTCTGGGGACACCCAGGTGAAAGGCACACTCTAAGCTTCGGACGGATGGACACAGTCCCTGATGGTCAGTCCCTTTTCGCACTCTTTTATGCACATACTCTCTCTGGAACCCCTTCTCTTGCGCTCCGATGTCACCTGGCCTGTTCTCCCAAGATGGTTCCCAAGACTGTTCAAGTGCTGCCTCCTCTGGGAACCTCTCGCCCTGCTTGGCAGACTCGGGGTTCCTCCATCCCTCCTCATCCAGACAGCCCTGGGTCATGGGCTCCTGCAAGACAGGGCTGAGTCTCACGTGTGATTCTCTCCCCCTTTCCAGACAGTTAAGTACTTGTCCCATGAGGGTTTCTCCTAGAAGGTGAGCTCCATAAGGATACTCTTTTAGAGCTGAATCCCCCACACTTAGAGCAGAGTCCGTCAACTAATTCAATGTAGGACAAATGAGTATCCACCACATAAGTGAATGAACAAAGTGAAAAAGTGAATGATGGCAGAGTCCTCAGCTGACTCCCAGATCAGGGTTCCCTGAAGCCAGGACTGTCTGGCAGTCAGAACCAGCCATGCAATTTGCTGGATCCACTGCAAAATGAAAATGTGGGCCCCTTGGTTCAAAATTAAGAATTTTAGAACCGCAAACAACAGGATGTTAAACCAAGCAGAAGAAGGTGTCTCCTGGGGGCTGAGCCCTCTGTTACTGCACTGTGGCTTGCTGTGAGCGCTGCCCGCTCTCCCTAGGCTGCAACCCCAGCCTGCGGTCCTTCCCAGCTCCCTGCTCTAGACCGGATCAGAGGGGCACCTGTCAGACAAGGTGTCCCTCGGGCAGTGGTGGGGAGTGGGGAGGGAGCTGAGGGAGCGACCCTGGGCCCGGCGTTCCAGGGAGGACCCCCTGGGCAGACCCCAGCCTCAGCTCGGCTCAGTCCAGAAGCAGCTCCCCACGCTCCTGCAGGAGGGAGAGAGAAGGTCTTTTCTTGGGCAGTGGCTCCCGTCTTTATCAGCTTCTGGGCATCTCCTGGCAGACACACAGGGACACCAAGCAGACGGACAAACACAGCAGAAAAGGCACGCCGTCCCCATAATCATAGATCTAGGTACAGGCGCTGCCATTCCGTCCCATCCTCCCCGCCCAAACAGGCACACCCAAAGACAAACAGAGGGACCCCACACAGAGGAAACAGACCACAGAGACACGCAGGGACGAGGACAGGAAGACTCACGCACACGGACACCTTCCGCCTCACCTGGACTTCCGCGGGCTGCCACGCAGCCGCTGGGGCACCGGAGCCGCTCACTCACCCTCCGGGCTCGCGGTTCCCTCGCTGCCACGCCCCCGTTCCCACCCTCCCCGGCCGGCTCTGAACGACCCCTCGCTCCGCCGCACCCCAACTCCAGGAACCACCTGTCGCCCAGGCAGGGCTGGGTCAGCCAGCATCGGCTCAGGGGACAACAGGGCAGCGGACAGCGGGGGGGTTCGGACGCGCTGGGCTGGGGAGCGGGAGGACTCGCGGCGGTCAGGGCAGGTGCCCAGCCGAGGCATCAGGGGCTCTGCTTGGGTCCAGGGTGCTCGGAGGGTTGCCCCAGAGCTTGCGGAGGCAGGGAAAGTGGGCAGTGTGCATAGGGGAGCGCGAATAAGCTGGGGTCAGCGGGGTCGGTACCTGGTAAGCGAATTGGGTTAGCTCCTCGACGGAGGGCAGGGGGCAGAAGGCGGGAGACCAGGTGTCCGCGGGTGATCGGGACAGAGGGGCTGATCGGCAGAGGCCCCTCGGGGCCAGGGCAGGGAAGGAAGGGGGCAGAGGGTGGGGCGCAGGTCACAGCCGTCCCGAGGCGAGACCAGGTGAGGGTCAATCAATGATGCCCGAGGGTCAAGGGGCGCCTGCCGCTCCCCTGGCGGCTCCGAGCGACTCGGAGAGGGGCTCGACCTGGCCAGCGGCCCTCCCGCCGTCCCCGTTCTTGGCTCCCGGGATCCCGGGGTCCCCGGGGTCCCCGGCCCCTCGGCGGGGCGCCGCCCGCGCCAGCTTCCCGCAGAAGCTGGCCGAGGCCCTGAGCAGCCAGTACGCGCTGAACGTGTTCGTGGCGGGGCTGCTGTTCCTGTTGGCCTGGGCCGTGCACGCCTCGGGCGTGGGTAAGAGGGACCTGCTGTGCTTCCTCACGGCGCTCATGCTGCTGCAGCTGCTCTGGATGCTGTGGTACGTGCGCCGCAGCTCCGCGCACCGCCGCCTCATCCGCCTCAAGGACACGTACGCCGGCGCGCGCTGGCTCCGCGGTGAGTCCCCGACGCAGCGAACCAGCGGGCGGGCGGCGGGCGCCGGGCGAAACCAGCCTGCCCGCCCGCTAGCTGCAGCGCTGCGGTATCTCTGCGCCCTCGCTCCCTTCCACCTCTCTCCTTTAGTCTTTCCTGCCTCCGTCTTCCTGACCATCTTTTCTGCCCTTTCCCTTCTCTCTCCCTCCGCCTTCAGGCTCTTGCCTTATATTCCGACGTTGGAGCTACGGTTACACCAACCTATTCACATCTTTCTTTTCTTGTTTAAAGCCCTGCCATGGTTCCACTGACCCCGTGACGGAGGCCACACTCCCTATCGGGCGTTCAAGGCTCTCTCAGATCGGGTCCCAGGTGACTCTTTAGTTTTATCCTCTCCTTTGTCCTCCTTCTGTGCTCCAGTCTCAAAGACTTTACGTGCCGTCACCGTGTGTCATTCCGTCAAAGATCTGGCCCCAACGCCACCTTCTCCACACACCTGGCAGGAACTACTCCTCACTCCCATGGGTCACCGTGGCTCTATGTAGAGCTCTTTTGGCCCTTGCGAATTTCTGCCCTGTCTCATGACTAGTTGGATATGAGCCTGGTCATCCAGATGAGAGATTTGAGGTTTCTTAGGCTCAGGGACTGCGTCTAGTTCATCTTGCCTTTGGAGAAACTGCGCACAGCTCCAGGGTGGCCCAGATTCCTGCTCTGAAAGTGGTTGTTTCAGGGAGGTTCATGGTTTTGTGACCCTATAAATGGCAGTGAATCCAGCGCCATAGCAAACAAACACACAAAAGGAATGAAATGTTACTTTGAGGTTGTTGACTTAGGCTCAAAAATATCACACACAGGCTTTTGACCTTTGCTTCTCTGTAGTGGCAGAATCTTCCCTTGGTCTTTCCCTCACTTCCTTCCTCCTCCATCCTTCTGTTCTTCTTTCTTCCCTTTTCTTCTCCCCTCACCTTACCCTTCCCTTCTCCTCCCCGCCTCCCTTTTCCCTCCACCCTCCTCCCTTCTTTTCTTTCTCTTCCTTCCCCACTCTCCTTCCTTCTTTTCTTTCTCCCACCCTCCCCTCCTCCTTCCTTCTCCTCTCCCTCCCCTGCCCTGCTCTTCCTCTCCTTTCCCTCCTCTTTCTTCCCTCCTTCCAGGAAGACTCTGAGCCCTGGAGCCCCAGTCAATGGGTGGGTGGCGCTGCCTCCTCCCAAGACTAGGAAGACAGAGGGAGGAGTAGGGGTGGGAATGCAGAATCAGGGCTCCTCCTGTGGATGTGTTACGTCTGAGATGTCCATTAGGCATCAGGCAGAGACGGAACAAAAGAGGCAATGTCGAGAGAGCACGTAGTAGATGTTCAGTAGATGGTGTGACTGTTTAGACGCTCAGCAAGTTGCACTGTAGTAACAGAGCTCTTCAGGTGAGGCATGTGGATGATGGAAGTGGCGCTGACTCTGAAGGCATGGCTTGATAACAGCTCTGTTACCCTTGCCTTTCTGAGCCTCGGTTTCCTCATCAGTAAAATAAGAATCCTGGCCGCCTCTCAGGGAAGGAGCTGGGAGATGTTGCCTGAAAGCGGTTTGCAAAGCACTGTCTACCCCTGTAAATGAGCTTGGTTTATCAAAGAAGCAAGAGCCTAATCATCCCAAAAGTACACTGCAAGGCCACAGTGCCAACGGAAGTGCCTTCAGCCGAAGTAGGGACTGAGGTTTTCCCTGGAATCTCAGCTGGAAAGACTTAGCTCTGCCCTGGTTTCTGTGTTGGTCTTGGAAGTCTGCAGCTCTGACAAAGAGCCAGTCTGTGGAATTCTGGACACTGAGGTTTTCCGGAGAGTTTTTGGGTCTTGGTATGGGCTATCAAACATTCCTTTGAGCAGAAGACATCTTGTCTCACCTACTGCATATGAGAAAGTAAAGACTGTTTCAGGAACAAAAATCATTGACTATCATAACAAATCAGCAGAAACGATGAATTATTCATCCAGCTCCTCTATTTGCTGAGTAAAGAGACTGATTTCTTCTGGAAGAAGTGGCAGCAGCAGGACATCTCATGCTAGCCCGGTGCGCAGTGACAGGAAAACCCCACGAGTGGCTGTCTCATCCTGTTAATTACCAAGGTCCTGTTTCTGGTCTCTTGGAAGACTGCAGTGGTAAAGGGAGAGTTTTTTCCTGGTTTCTGGCCTGTCTCAAGCCCAGAGAAGTGTTATTAACGCAACATCATGGCAATGACGACAATAGGACTAATAGCCACGTTTATTGAGTGCCTTCGGAATGCTGGTTAGAGGTATTGTCCCAGTTGTTTGTCACGGTGTTGCCTTCTTTGTGTATGTGAATAATCACTCCCAAATCTATTCCTTTTATGAGATCAGATTTTTACGAAGTGCTCCCCCTTCCTTTTTTTCTTTGTTTTGTTTCTGTTTTTTTTTTTTTTTAAGCGAAGAGGGCTTAGGAAAAGATTCATAGGTTGCTTCTGTGCCCTCTCCTGCACAATAATTGATTAGCTCTTATCATTACTTCTTTTTTTCTCTTTCTTTTTTATTTTTGGCTATTTTAATGTATTTTATTAAGGGCTATAAAAATATCCAGAAAGATAAATAAATGTGATGCAATGGTATATGTCCTAATATGAAGAACTTGTTTTCACTGCATTGTTTTCCTTCACAATGGCCTTCAAATCACAGGAGGCAGTGATTCCGTGCCATTTCCTCTTCTTTTATTACACGCTGCAGAATTTCTGAATCAGTATCCCACCCCCGATCTTCTCATTTATAAATCAAATTCATTTTCAATCCATTGTTTAGAGGGAGCGTATTTTTTTCTGTTTCACAAAGAGGACTTTTTTTTTCACTACTGGATCATAATGCAGTAGAGTCAGTTTCTCCAATAGTTGGCTTCTCTTAGTGTTGAAGGAAAAACCTGTTCCAGCTTGGCTCACCATTTTCACCAGAATTGTTTTTGACTTGCTCTTGGCAAAGGTAACCGCTGACAGGAACATGGCGACAGTACCCTCCCTTTCTTTTTTAAAACTGAAGTCTAGTTGATTTACAGTGTTGCACCAATCTCTGCTGTACAGCAAGGTGACCCAGTTATACACATATAGACATTCTTACAAAGTGCTTTTTTACTTAGAATGAGGCGCATTTGTGTACATGGCACATTGCCTCTCCGTCTGCTCTGAGTACTGTGGTCCTCATCTGTTAGAGGCTACAAGTAAAGCGAGCTGCATCTGTAAGACATGCCCGGGACAAGTGGCTGTAGGGATAAAGGCCGGGATGCAGTGATGGATTTCAGAAAGAGGCCGTCTCCATGTGTGAGAAATTGAAGGTTGCAAAAAGAGATGGTTCCAAGCACCTGTGTGAAACAAGGCGGGGCCCGTAGGGGATGGTGGCAGGGAGCAGAGGAGGAGGGAGAAGCAAGGGATGAAGATTACAGGACCCAAGGATGCAACTGTCTCTCAACCCAGGAAACCCACAGTCTGGCAGTGCAGCCAGGACTCACAGAAACTCCTGGAGGATGCTTGGCAGGATTGCAAAACCCAGCATGCAGCCCTGCGGCAGTGTCTGTTGCGGCTAAGGAGGGAGTGGAAAGGGTGGGTCCCCGTGGGATTCCAGTCTACCCTGTTGACTTCAGGGCGGATGCAGCAAGCTCATGAACATGCCTATGGGCTTCAGGTTGTTTCCCTCCTCATCATGCATGCTCATCTCAATCTGATCACCTCACGCCTCTGCAGACACAGCCTCTCCAGACACCCCTTGTTTCCCTGGGCAGGTTCCTGCTGCAGGTATAGTGAGCACATGGCAGTATGCCCAGCTGTTCTTCTCCTGTTTCTTAAACAATCGTCCTCTTGAGACATAGTCCACATAATCTACAATTCATCCATTTAAAGAATCTGCCTGCAATGCAGGAGACGTAGGTTTGATCCCTGGGCTGGGAAGATCCCTTGGAGAAGAGAATGGCAACCCACTCCAGTATTCTTGTCTGGAGAATTCCATAGACAGAGGAGCCTGGCAGGCTATAGTTCATGGGGTTGCAAAGAGTCAGACACAACTAAGCGACTGACACACACACACACACACACACACACACACACACACACACACACACACACAAAGTCCACAAGCTGATGGGTTGTGGGCTATTCACGGATATGTGCAACTATCACCACAGTCAGTTTTTAGAACATTTTATCATCTCAAATAGAAGCATGTGCCCTTTAGCTCTTATCCCCCAATACCTCTTACCCCCTGAGAGCCCTTACCTCATACTCGCCCCCCTCCCCAGGTACAGGTAACCATGAATCTACTTTCTATCTCTGTATTTGCCTGGCTTGGACATTTTGGTGAGTGGAATCACCCAATATGTCATGTTGGTGATCAGCTTCTTTCACTTAGTGTAATGTTTCAGTCTCACAGTGGTTCTTGAGGTGGATGTTATCACCTTCATCTTCTGGACCAAGAAGCTGAAAGGGCATCAGGGAGAGGGTTGAGCCCCTGTCACCAGAAACATTCAGACAGAGTGAGAAAGAGAAGAGGACTGAGCTTTTTGTGATATTAGAGGGTGACAGAGGGGGCAAAATCCCTCACTTCCATGTGACTTCGGTCCTTTCCACCCAGCAGAGGGATCTTTGGAACATGTAAAGAGTAACAGACCCCACAGCATGGGGACAACGTTTGTGGTGGCTGGGAAGAAACGTTGATCAGGTTTGGTTCGATAGCCTGGACCAAGCTCTGGGGCACTGGCTGGGCTCTGGGGACAGCAGGATGCTCAGATGTGGCCCCTGTATGGAGGGGTGCAAGAGGGGGCGAGGATGGTGCAGACAGTGAGGGGCATCAGAGCACGAGGGCTAAGAGCTCCCTGCCCCACCCCCTGCATGTAGCCTCACTTTCATGCCTCAGTTTCCTCACTTGTTAAACGGGGAGGATGATGCCCCAGTTGGGGGAGGCTTCCCTCGTGGCGCTCCACAGTAAAGAATCTGCTGTAATTAGGAGATGTGGGTTCGACCTCCTGGAAGAGAGCAGGGCAAACCACTCCAGTGTTCTTGCCTGGAGAATCCCATCCCCTGGACAGAGAAGCCTGGAGGGCTACAGTCCATGGAGTTGCAAAGAATCAGACATGACCGAGCAACTGAGCATGTGTGTATTTATAGGGAGAATATGTAGGGTCTCAGGAAACTACCTTGAATTTAAAAAAGGATAAAAGGATACACAGAATATAGAGAACTGAGCATGACAGTGACACCCAGCAAAATTCTGGAGCTAGTGAAGATGCAGGGGTTTTGAGCAATTTCCCCAGGAAAGGGAACACCGATCCTCTAGGCTCAGTCTGGGCTCACTGTGAGAGAGTTTTGCCTAACTCCATGCATTCTCTCGCATGTTTGTTTTTTGGATGGGATTTCTGCTCCAGTAGAAAATACACACCTCCTGGATTTCAGCCTTATGATGCAGCTGCCTAAAAAGCTGATGGTGGTTGGGCACTGATTGGAAAGGAAGTCAGGTTGCAAGTGGAGTATCCCCCATTGAGCATCACATGGGTGCCACTAGGGGTGGCCCCAGGAGGAAGGAAAGGGGTGTACAGGCAGTCCAGCAGAGAGAGGATGTGGCGATGGTAGGGGGTTTCCTAGGAAATAAGAGTCTAGGAAATGAGAGTCACTTTTTCAGGGAAGCCTTTCATGTTGCCTTCAGACCAGGTGGGTTTTCTGGGTTGTATGTTCTTATAACACTGTGTTCACTTTCTTCCTGGTACTTCTCAAGCAGGAGATTATGTCATTCAGTTTGTTGATCTAACCAGATGGAGAGCTCTTCAAATCAGAGACCCTGTTTGAATGTGCGTCCCATTCTAACTCGAGCTCCTGGCACACAGCCTAACATGTAACGAGTGCCGATTGATGTTTACTGAGTCATCAAATGGATGAATGGATAGTTGAATGGATGGATGAAGGAATGGGTGAATGATGGCAGAATCTCCAGGAAAGAGGATGGTGATTCTGGGGTGCTGGCTGAAGTTCCATGTGGGGAAGAGCATTCTAATCTAAGCAGCAGCTGGTGATGCCAAGGGTGAGCCTCCCAGCCCCGGGCATGTTCAGGTGGAGACCAGACAGCTGGTGGTCATGATGCAATGGGAAGTATCCTTGCATGAGATGGGGGATGTAGACTAACTCTGTGGTGTCTTCAACATCCAAGAGTCTACAGTTCAAGATTCTAGACTCCTAGGAGGGATCTGGGCACCTAACACAGAGGAGGGAGTCTCCTCTCTGCCAACACTAGACATTTGAGGATTATTCTCAAGTAGTGTGGCTGGGGAACCTTCTGGTTGGCTCTACCTAGTTAAGTGATGATAATAAGGACGGTAACATCCTGTTTGTAGAATTTTTTTATTTGTTGGACACTGTCCTGTGTGCTTTTCTTGTCATGGTTTGTTTAACTTCCTCCACACCCTTAGGAGACAGTTGATCTTATTAATCTCCTCTACACCCCTAGGTGAGATAAGAGATAAGAAAGCCATCCTCAGTAATCAGTGCAAAGAAATAGAGGAAAACAAGAATGAGAGAGACTAGAGATCTCTTCACAATAAAGGACAGAAACAGTATGGACCTGATAGAAGCAGAAGATATTAAGAAAAGGTGGCAAGAATACACAGAAGAACTATACAAAAAAGATCTTCACGACCCAAATAACCACAATGGTGTGATCACTGGACTAGAGCCAGACATCCTGGAATGTGAAGTCAAGTGGGCCTTAGGAAGCATTACTACGAGCAAAGCTAGGGGAGGTGATGGATTCCAGCTGAGCTATTTCAAATCTTAAAAGATGATGCTGTGAAAGTGTTGCACTCAGTATGCTAGCAAATTTGGAAAACTTAGCATGACCACAGGACTGGTAAAGTCAGTTTTCATTCCAATCCTGAAGAAAGGCAATGCCAAAGATTGTTTAAACTACTGCAAAATTTCACTCATCTCACACGCTAGCAAAGTAATGCTCAAATTTCTCCAAGCCAGGCTTCAATAGTACATGAACCGAGAACTTCCAGATGTTCAAGCTGGATTTAGAAAAGGCAGAGGAACCAGAGATCAAATTGCCAATGTCTGTTGGATCATCGAAAAAGCAAGAGAGTTCCAGAAAAAAAAATCTACTTCTGCTTTATTGACTATGCCAAAGTCCTTGTGTGGATCACAACAAACTCTGGACAATTCTTCAAGAGATGAAAATACCAGACCACCTGACCTGCCTCCTGAGAAACCTGTATGCAGGTCAAGAAGCAACAGTTAGGACTGGATATGGAGCAACATCCTGGTTCCAAATTGGGGAAGGAGTATGTCAAGCCTGTATATTGTCACCCTGTTTATTTAACTTATATGCAGACTACATCATACAAAATGCCAGGCTGGATGAAGCACAAGCTGGAATCAAGATTGCTGGGAGAAATATCAATAACCTCAGATATGCAGATGACACCACCCTCTTGGCAGAAAACAAAGAAGAACTAAAGAACCTCTTGATGAAAATGAAAGAGGAGAGTGAAAAAGTTGGCTTAAAGCTCAACATTCAGAAAACTAAGATCATGGCATCTGGTTCCATCACTTCATGGCAAATAGATGGGGAAACAATGGAAACAGTGAGAGGCTTTATTTTGGGGGGCTCCAAAATCACTGCAGATGGTGATTGCAGCCATGAAATTAAAAGATGCTTGTTCCTTGGAAGAAAAGTTATGACCAACCTAGACAGCATATTAAAAAGCAGAGACATTACTTTGCCAACAGAGGTCCATCTAGTCTAGGCTATGGTTTTTCCAGTAGTCTTTTATGGATGTGAGAGTTGGACCATAGTTGGACCATAAAGAAAGCTGAGCACCAAAGAATTGATGCTTTTGAACTGTGGTGTTGGAGAAGACTCTTGAGAGTCTCTTAGACTGCAAGGAGATCCACCCAGTCAATCCTAAAGGAGATCAGTCCTGGTTGTTCATTGGAAGGACTGAAGCTGAAGCTCCTATACTTTGGCCACCTGATGGGAAGAGCCAACACATTGGAAAAGACCCTGATGCTGGGAAAGATTGAAGCCAGAAGAAGGGGATGACAGAGGATGAGATGGCTGGATGGCATCACTGACTCAATAGACATGAGTTTGGGTAAACTCCGGGAGTTGGTGATGGACAAGGAAGCCTGGCATACTGCAGTCCATGGGGTGGCAAAGAGTTGGACGCAACTGAGCTACTGAACTGAACTGAACTGAATTGAACCTCAGCACACCAGGCCTCCCTGTCCATCACCAACTCCCAGAGCCCACCCAAACTCATGTCTATTGAGTCGGTGATGCCATCCAACCATCTCATCTTCTGTCGTCCCCTTCTCCTCCTGCCCTCAATCTTTCCCAGCATCAGAGTCTTTTCAAATGAGTCAGCTCTTTGCATCAGGTGGCCAAAGTATTGGAGTTTCAGCAGGAGTCCCTAAAATATTTGCTGTAGAAAGAAATGGATGGGAGGATGGATGAAGGAAGGAAGGAAGGGCTGCAGGAAGTGAGAAGACATATGATACTCTTATCACAACTCTTGAAATGTCAGTGACAGAGATGTTCTAAATCAGTGATCCCCAGGTAGGGTCCCAGGCCAACAGCATAAACTCTACCTGAGAACTTGTTAGAGATGCAAATTTGGGCACCGTGCCCCAGACCTATTGAATCAGAAACTCTGGGGGTGGGACCCAGTACTCTTTAACAAGTCCTTCAGGTGATTCTGACCCAGGCTCAAGTGTGAGAACCACTGCTGTGGACCAGTCTCCTTTCATAGATGGGAAAACCAAGACCAGGAGCTTGGGAATGACCTGTCTAAACTCACACATTCTGTCCGTGACACGGCCAGGTCCCCAAAGTTACAGCCTTTGCCCTTGCCACCCAACCAGGCTGCCTCACTTCATCTGGCCATTTCTCTTTGTAATCAAAAGGACCCATGCATTTGTCAAACCGTTTCAAAGCCCCGGGATTGAATCTCCACGCCTGTGAAGTTTCTGATTTCACTGGGGGTTTTCCAGAATTTGAAAAAAAAAAAGTGACTTAGAATTGTTTCTCTAAGGCTTTGAGCAGTGGAAAGGAGCCAGGCGATTGCATTACTCCTCACTGGAGGCTTCTTAGGCTGGAGCTGTAATGTTATAGCTCCCTGTGATGGCCCAGGCCCTCCTCTCTCTCTTGCCATAATGCATGTCACACACAATCTGGTTTCCTGCTTTCGTGGGAGAGAATGTATGAATGGTGGTTGATGTTGGTCCAGAAGAGGGACTAGGGACTTTGGCCTTGATCAAATCCCCTCGGTTATTATGCTTTTCTTGCTAATTTCTTTAATTGGTTACAAGTTCCTTTTTCATGCATTTTGCATACTCCTTTCCAATCTTATTCATATGCCTGTTTTTGTTTGTTTTCATTTGTTGTCAACCACACCAGATATACCATCAAAGGGTATTTCCTTTCTCCATATCACTAGCACAGCGCTTTCCATGCCATGCCTGTAGACACGTCCCTGTCATTTTTAAAAAGTAAACTTCCTATTTTCTTTTATTTTTTTTCTTTTTTTTTAATTGGTTTTGCCATACAATAACATGATATCTCCATGGGAGTACATATGCTCCCCCTCCAGAACCCCTCTCTAGAACCCCCCTCCCTCCTCCCTCCCGACTCCCTCCCCCCGGGAAATCTCGGTGCACCAGCCCGGAGCAACAATACTGGGCTGGCGATTGATTTCACATCTGATACTTAACATGTTTCAATGCCATTCTCCCAAATCATCCCACCCCTGCCCTCATACACAGAGTCCACAAGTCTGTTCTATATGTCTGCGTTCCTTTTGCTGTCTCGCATGCTGGGTTCTCGTTACCATCTTTCTAAATTCCATATATATGTGTTAGTATACTGTATTGTTGTTTTTCCTTCTGGCTTACTTCACTCTGGATAATGGGCTCCAGTTCCATCCACCTGAGTATTGGAGAGGATGTGGAGAAAAGGGAACCCTCTTACACTGTTGGTGGGAATGCAAACTAGTACAGCCACTATGGAAAACAGTGTGGAGATTCCTTAAAAAGCTGCAAATAGTCCTGCCATATGACCCAGCAATCCCACTGCTGGGCATATACACCGAGGAAACCAGAATTGAAAGAGCCACGTGTACCCCAATGTTCATCGCTGCATTGTTTACAAAAGCCAGGACATGGAAGCAACCTAGATGCCCATCAACTGACGAATGGATAAGAAAGCTGTGGTGCATATACACAATGGAATATTACTCAGCATTAAAAAAAAATTCATTTGAAGCAATTCTACTCAGATGGACGAAATTGGAGCCCATTATCCAGAGTGAAGTAAGCCAGAAGCAAAAACAACAATACAGTATATTAACGCATATATATGGAATTTAGAAAGACGGTAACGAGAACCCAACATGCGAGACAGCAAAAGGAACGCAGATGTATAGAATAGACTCGTGGACTTTGTGGATGAGGGTAAGGGTGGGATGATATGGGAGAAGGGCATTGAAACATATTAATTATCATATGTCTAATCAATCGCCAGCCTAGGATCGATGCTCGGGGCTGGTGCAGCGAGATTTCCCGGGGGGGGGAGGGAGGAGGGAGGGGGGTTCTGGAGGGGAAGCATATGTAAACCCATGGTGATATCATGTCATTGTATGGCAAAAACAATAAAAAAAAAAAGAAAAAAAAATAAACTACTACTGTATTGAGAAAAAAAAAGATATCATAAAGAAGAAATATATTTTATTAATTATAATTACTGTTAAAATGTCTGCATCCTATAACAATATGCGGTTGCTATTAATGTTTGCTGAATTTCATGATATCACTTCCATATAAAACTGTGCAGATATGACCATTTTAACACTAAAATATAAAGTACATATCACATCAAAAAATATATATCTATCAATACATAGTTAAAAAATTACTTAGAAGATAAACCATATGTTACATTTTAACACTTATTGTCTTATGATTCATGCTTTTTTATTATAATAATTGGCAGTATTTTTGAATATTTTTATGGCAACATACAATAATGAGGCCTATATCTGATGATATTTTGATTTGCAGAAATGATGTAAAATACATTTCCACATATTGAAGAAATTACAAACTCATGTTGTAGAAAATACACCTTTTGTATTTTTAGGCTTATTAATAAAATATTTATTTTAATAAAAATGAAAAAAAATTCATTTGAATCAGTTCTAAACTTCCTATTTTAAAGAAGAGTTGCAAAGATAGTACAGAAAGTTCCTGTATAACTTATACCCTTTTTATTCTTTAGTGAGCCAGCTTTTAGGCTCAAAGGATTGAGATATTTTTAGCAGAACAATGACACTCTTAGACTGATCATTTTGCTTGGGAAAAGCTTCTAGAGGACTCCTTTTGTTTTGCCCAATTTCTGTGGAATGTACATCATTTGTCAGACCCCAGAATATGCCTGAGGCCTGTACAATGGTAAACATGACATAATGTTTTCTTCTAGTTTTAGCTTCTGAGGCCAATAATAGAATTTGCTTTATATATATTAAAGTTTTTAAAAATTGTGATCAAATAAACATAGCATACAATTTACCAGCTTAATCATTTAAAGGTACAGTACAGTGGTGTTAAGTACATTCATTTTTGTGAATTAATTACGATTAATGTTCAATACTCTTTCATCTTGTAAAACTAGAAGTCTATATCATTAAATAATTCCCAATTTCCTCCTCCACCCAGCCCCTGGCAGGCACCGGTTTACTTTTTGCTCCTGTGAATGCAACTACTCCAAGGAATTAGTGGAATCATGCAGCATTTGTCTTTTTGTGACTGGCTTATTTCACCTATGGACCTTGAGCTCCATGATGCCCTCATGGTTCGTCCAGGATGTATCACGTGTCACAGTGGCCTTCCCTTTTAAAGCTGAATCATATTCCACTGAATGGACATGCCACATTTTGTTTATCCATTCATCCAACGATAGACGCTTGGGTTGCTTCCTCCTTTAGGCTCTTGTGAATGATGCTGCCATGAACGTGGGTGTCTATGTATCCCTTTGTGCCCCTGCTTTGGATCCTTTGGTATAAACCCAGAAGTGGAATTGCTAGACCATGTGGAGTTATTGTTTTTAATTTTCCGAGCAACTGCCATACTGGTTTCCACAGGGGCTACACCATTTTATGTTCCCATCACCAGTGTATAAGGATTCCGGCTTCTCCACATCTTTGGTATTATTTTCCACCTTTCCTCCCTTGCTCCCTCCTTTCCCATCTTTCTTCCTTCCTCCTCCCCTCCTCTCCCCTCCCCCTTCCCCTCTCCTTCCTCACTGCCATCCTTTTTCTCTCTCTTCTTTTTTGGGTAGTGGCCATCCTAATGCACGTGAGATGGTCTTTCACAGTGATTTTCATTTTCCTTTTCCTAATGGCTAGTGCTGTTGAGTATTTTTTCATGTGTTAAATATCCATTTACATATGTTCTTTGGAGAAATGTCTATTCTAGTCCTGTGCTTATTTTTTAATTGTTTTTTTATAAAATGGTTAAATTGTAGTTCTTTATAGAATCTGGATACTCTCACCTTATCAGATATGTGATTTATGAATATTTTCTTTCATTGCGTAGGTTGATAGTGTCCTCTTATGCCTAATTTTTTTTTTAAATTTTAATGTGGGCTTCCCTCGTGGATCAGCTGGTAAAGAATCCACCTGTAATGCGGGAGACCTGGGTTTGATCCCTAGGTTGGGAAGATCCACTGGAGAAGGGAAATGCTACCCACTCCAGTATTCTGGCCTGGAGAATTCCATGGACTCTATAGTTCATGGGGTTGCAAAGAGTCAGACATAACTGAGCGACTAATTTAACTATTTTTTACTTTTGTGGCTTGTGCTTTTGGTGTCATATCCAATAGATCATTGCCAAACCTAACATTAAAAGGATTTTTCCCTATGTTTTCTTCTAAGATTTTATAGTTTTAGGTTTTAGAATAAGTTTTTGACTCATTCCCTGGTGGTTCAGATGGTAAAGACTCTGCCTACAAAGTAGGAAACCCAGGTTCGATCCCTGGGTTGGGAAGATCCCCTAGAGAAGGAAATGACAGCCCACTCCAGTATTCTTGCCTGGAAAATCCCATGGACAGAGGAGCCTGTCAGGCTATAGTCCATGGGGTCTCCAAGAGCTGGACAGGACTGAAGGACTAACATTTTTCATTTTGAGTTAATTTTTATATATGCTGTAAGGTGAGCATCCAGCTTCATTCTTGTTTTTTTGTTGTTTTTTAAAATTATTTATTTATCTGGGCTTCCCTGGTGGCTCAAATGGTAAAGAATCTGCCTACAATGTGGGAGACCCAGGTTCGATTCCTGGGTTGGGAAGATCTTCTAGAAAAGGGAATGGCTACCCACTTCAGTGTTCTTGCCTTGAGAATTCCATGGACAAGGAGCCTGGTGGGCTACAGTCCATGGAATCACAGAGTCGGACACAACTGAACAACTAACACACACGCGCACTTATTTATTTGGCTGCCCTGGGTCTTATTAGATGTGGTATGTGGGATCTAGTTCCCTAATCAGGGATCAAACCCGGGCCCCCTGCTTTGGGAACACAGAGTCTTAGCCATTTGTTCACCAGGGAAGTCCCCAGCTTCATTCTTCTTCTTCTTCTTCTTTTTTTTTTAAAAAAAGAACCCAGCTTCATTCTTTTGCATGTGGATACCCAGTTTCCCAGCATCAGTTTTTGAAACAAATGCCATTTTCCCATTGAACTGTCTTGGCACCCTTGTCAAAAATCATTTGAGTTTATATATGAGGGCTTAATATAATTTATTTTGAAATGGTATCAGTGCATATTAACACTTATTTCTGTGTGTTTCTACCACCTCCCCACCCCATTTAGGTAGTATCACCTTGTTTGCAGTCATTACCATCATCCTGGGATGCCTTAAAATTGGGTACTTCATTGGATTTTCTGAATGTTTATCAGCCACTGAAGGAGTTTTCCCTGTCACCCATGCGGTGCATACTCTGTTGCAGGTAAACCACATGATGTTTGCTTATGTTGCTTTGATATCTGTCAAGTGTATCCCAGGGTGTCTAAGACAGTCTTTTGGCCACCTCCTCTGTACAGTGGGATTGTGCCCCCCTGGCCACTTTTGTGGGATTCTTAAGGGGCAGAACTTACACTGATGAAGAGTCAGGAAATTCAGCCAGGCTGGAGTCTATGGGAAAAGCCTGGGGGAATTTTAATGAACAGTTTTATTGGGATATAATTCACATTCCACACAGCACACTGATTTAAAATGGTACAGTTCGATGGATTGGTATAGTCATAGGGTTGTGCAACCATACCTATAATCAATTTCAGAACATTTTCATCATCCCCCCCAAAATTTCATGCCATTATAGTCTCTGCTCTGAGTCACTGAGACATCTTTTTTTTTTTTGGTTTGTTTGCTTACTTGTGGATTCAAATCTTTAGAAATACGTGAGAATTTCTTTCTCAACCTTGGTCAACTTGGTGTGACTTAAAAGGAAGGACTTGATATGTAATTTAAATCTGTAGCTTAGAATCAGAAAAAGTTCATGTTCGAAGAAGACCCGAGATGGGTCTCCAGTGTAGCTTCCATTCTTGGCTGAAATCCCTGGTGATGGCTATCAGAGTTGACATAACCGCAAAAGTAACAAGTAGTGTTTCTGTTGGACTTTTGCATTTCACTTCATGCAGTACCTTCAACAGCTCCACAAGCACAGCTGTTGGATCATCACACTAAAGACAGAGGGGACAAATGACTTGCCCAAAGTCACAACCAAGATGCTGTGATTCTTTTTTTCAATTGCAGTGTAGTTGACCTACCATGTTGTGCTCATTTCTGCTGTACAGCAAAATGACTCAAATATATATATATATACACACATTCTTATGTTGTTGTTCAGTCGCTAAGTCAGATCCAGCTCTGTGTGACCCCCTGCACTGCAGCTTGCCAGGCTTCCCTGTCCTTCAGTCTCTCGCGGAGTTGCTCAAACTCATGTCGGTTGAGTTGGTGATGCCATCCAACCATCTCATCCTCTGTCGCCCCCTTCTCCTCCTGCCCTCTATCTTTCCCAGCATTAGGATCTTTTCAAATGAGTCAGGTCTTTGCATCAGGTGTCCAAAGTATTGGAGCTTCAGCTTATACTGAAGTTCTTATACATGTATACATTCTTTATACATACATAGCATTCTCAGATGGTTTATCTCCACAGAAGTCACCCTGAAAAACTGCGAGCTTGATCCAGGGATACTGTTATTGCTCAAAATGTTTCTGCATTCCCCACTGAGGAACATCCTTTAGGACAAATTTCTCACTTCTGAGGGCCAATGATGCCATTCTTTAATCTCCATCTTTTCTTAAAAGGGCTTCCACTTGCATCCAGGTAACTGCTAGGCAGCTCTCGGTGACCTTACAGTGTCTCTCAAGATGGAACACATTCTCACAAGTGAAGCTCTTTGAGAGGATGTGCCAGGCCAGCTTGGCAGAAGTTTGTCTTTGTGGCAGCATCTCTGGAACAGGGCAGGAGCTCCCAGGGCGATTTGTTCAAATGGGTCACCTTGAGTTTTAAGAATTATTGTGGGCTGAATCGGGTCCCTCACATTCACATGTTGAAGCCCTAACGTCCAGGACCTCAGAAAGTGATTGTTTGGAGACAGACTCTTGACAGAAGTGATTAAG
This sequence comes from Antilocapra americana, assembly GCA_007570785.1. Classification (NCBI taxonomy): domain Eukaryota; kingdom Metazoa; phylum Chordata; class Mammalia; order Artiodactyla; family Antilocapridae; genus Antilocapra; species Antilocapra americana. The sequence goes on along the minus strand of ML660770.1, from coordinate 2,543,170 downwards.
GCTAAATAAGGTCACTTCATTATTGCTGTTCAGTCCCCAAGTTGTGTCCAGCTCTTTGTGACCCCATGGACAGCAGCATGCCAGGATTCCCTGTCCCTCACCATCTCCTGGACTTTGCCCAAGTTTATGTCCATTGAATGGGTGATGCCATCCAGCCATCTCATCCTCTGTCGTCCCCTTCTCCTCCTGCCTTCAGTCTTTCCCAGCGTCAGGGTCTTTTCCAGTGAGTCAGCTCTTTGCATCAGATGGCCAAAGTACTGGAGCTTCAGCTTCAGCTTCAGTCCCTCCAATGAATACTCAGTTTATTTCCTTTAGGATGGACTGGTTTGATCCCGTTGCTGTCCAAGGAACTCTCAAGAGTCTTCTCGAGCACCACAGTTGGAAAGCACCAATTCTTCAGCGCTCTTCCTTCTTTATGGTCCTTCTTTGACGTCACCGGTGTCCTTATGAGAAGAGGAGAGGGGGACGTGGACTAGCAGTGTGAAGGCACAGCCGTCTGCAGGGAGGAGAGAGGCCTCAGCAGGAACCAACCTGCCGGTGCCTTGATCTTGGACTTCTGGCTTCTAGAACTGGGGGAAAATTAATTTCGGCTATTTTAAGCCACCTAATCTGTGGTATATTGTTCTGGAAGTGCCAGCAAATGAATGCAATTCATTCCAGGGGTGTGCAGTTCATCCCATCCCATGAGGACAATCTTCTAGTGATTCCGGTGACAATGTGGAAAGCCTTAGGGGCCCAGAGAGAACTTCCTTCTGCCTTTCCACCTTCCCTTCCTCCCCTCTCTCTTCCTTCCTTCTTTCCTCCCTTCGTCCCCCACACGACAAGCCCTGTGTTCAGTACTCTTGAGTCTAGAGGTGAAAAGCCGTGATCTGTTCTCTGTGGAGAAGTCAGTCAAGGGGAGACAATCGACAAAACAGACACTGCCAACACCGCAGTTCAGTGCTTAGAGGGAGTCTCCCAGGGACAAGGGGGCGCCAGGGAGGCCTCTCGCTAGTTTTGGGGTGAGGGGTGTTGTAAAGAGGGGTGTGGTGTGTCAGACACCATAACAGAGGACATTTGGGGGTGTGCAGCCTCTCCACACGGTGGGGAGGAGATGTGTGGGCTGTAGGGGGGCGAGCTAGGGGGATGGCCTGGACTGAGCCGTGGTTTAGTGCAGGGCTTACAAGCATGGACTCTGGCTTGGCTCATACCAGCAGTGTGACCCCGGGCAAGTGTCTTAACCTCTCTGGGCCTCGCGGTCTCGTCTGGGAAACGCCTCCTTCATGGGGTTGTTGTGAGAATTGAAGGTGTGGTGTGTGTACCTAGCACATTGCAGTGAGTGCTTGGCCGAGGCCGATGCCCACTTAGGAGCTTTGACTTTCCCACAAGAGCAGTGGGGAGCCATCGGAGGTTCTGGGCAGAGGAAAGACCTAGGCAGATACGGTTTTCAAAATATCACTCTGTTACTTGGTGGCTTGGGGATCTCTTTCTTCGTAATTTAAGACATTTTGTCAGTCAGTCAATTAATCAATTTTTCTATCCTTACTGGATTCTGACTGTGTGCGTTTGCTACATTAGATGATGGAAGAATAAAAAATGTTACTTTTTAAAACGGACTTTTTATTTTTAAATTGTAGTAAAATACACGTAACTGTCACATTTGCTGCCTTAGCCATTTTTACCTATTTGGTTCAGCAGTGTTAAATATCTCCATGTTGTTGTGCAACCAGTCAGCACACCTCTTTCATCCTGCAAAAGTGAGATTCTGTCCCCTTTAGATACGAACTCCTGGTTTCTACCACTCCCAGCGCCTGGCCATTCAACTTTCCGACTCATTCAACTTTTTGTCTCTTCGAATCAGACAAGTCGAAACAGAGGGTTTGTCCTTTTGTGACTGGCTTCTGTTGCTTAGCATAATGTCCTCAGGATTTATCCATGTTGTAAATGTGTCAGAATTTCCTTCCTTTTTGAGGCTGAGTACTATTCCATTCTATGGATGGACCACATTTTTTTTTTCTGTTCATTCATTGGTAGACCCTGGTGTTGCTTCCATATTTTGGCCGTTGTGAGTAATGCTGCTGTGAACGTATGTGTGCAAATATATTTTTGAGACCCTGCTTTTTAAGAAACATGTATTTATTGGCTGCATTGCGTGGGCTTTCTCTAGTGGTGGCAAGTGGGGGCTACTCTCCACTTGCGGTGCACGGGCTTCTCACTGAAGTGGCTGCTCTGGTTGCAGAGCATGGCTTTAGTGTATGCAGGCTTCAGTAGTTCTAGGCTTCTGGGCTCTAGAATACAGGCTCGGTAGTTATGGTGCTTAGTTGCTCCACGGCAGGCGGCATCCTCCCAGACCAGGGATCCAACGTGTGTCACCTGCATTAGGCAGGCAGGTTCCTAACCACCGGACCAATGGAGAAGTCCCAAGACCTTGCTTTCAATTCATTTGGATATGTACCTAGAAGTCAAACTGCTGGATTGTATAGTGATTTAAAAATATTTATTTAGAAAATGTAACATCACTGAAAAAATTTGAAAAAGAGCCTAAAAATACACCTGTAAGTCCTTAACTGAAATATTTGTCGCTGTTTTTATGTGTTCCCTCTCCTTGTACTCCAGTGTATATTCTTATCAAAGTTTTACCTATAAGGTGCAGAATTTTCTGTATACAATTTTTCACTTAAGTCGTAAACTTCTTTATTTTTCTATGTAGTCTTTTAAAAAAAATCCTTAAGGTATTGATGTGTTGGCTGTGCCGGGTCTGGACTGCTGCAAGGCATCTCCCTCGCTGTGGTGAGCAGGGGCTGCTCTCTGGTTGCTTCTCACTGCAGGCGCTTCTCTCTGCAGAGCACAGGCCCTCGGCTCACGGGCTTCAGTAGCTGTGGCGTGTGGGCTCAGTAGTTTCGGTTCCCGGGCTCTAAAGCACAGCCTCAGTAGTTGCAGTGCATGGGCATAGCTGCCCCTTGGCATGTGGGATCTTCCTGGACAGGGATCAAAGCTGCCTATCAATGTGTCACCTGCATTGACTTTCCACCACTGAGCCACCAGCGAAGCCCCTGCTATGCAGTCTTATCAAAGCCCCAGTTAAGTAGCCATCTAACTTAGAATTCATCAACAAAAGCTAATTTCCTTTAGTGCTTCCCTCTTGTGGGAGCGACTGCCAGGAGTCACTGCTGTCTGTTTCTCTGTTTAGGTTGTTAGACGTTTCAAGAATCACGCCTGACTGTTTTCCAGAGCAGGATAGGACATCTTCGGTGAAATGATGTGGAGGAGAGAGTATGTGTGGTGTATTTTTGAGTGTATGTCGTCTGATTATCTTTTTATAGCACACACTTGCAAAATGAAGGCTGAGACACATCTATGAGCTGCCCAGCTGTGTTTGACGTAAAGTAGGTGCTCAACGTGTGTTTGTGTCTGAAGTGTGTAGTCACTCAGTCGTGTCCGACTCTGTGTGACCCCATGGACTGTAGCCCGCCAGGCTCTTCTGTCCATGGAATTCTCCAGGCAAGAATATCGGAGTGGGTTGCCATTCCCTTCTCTAGGGGATCTTCTCGACCCAACGATCAAACCCATGTCTCCTGCACTTCAGGCAGATTCTTTACCATCTGATAATAAGGCTCCAAATGCTTTAGGAACTCAGATTATGCATAGGACAGAGGAGTAAGTTGACAACAGTGAGCTTTTACTGAAAACATACCTACTACAGGCGCTGTTCTAAGTAGACATGGATTATCTTATTTCACTGCTCACAACACCCTCCAAGGTAAGTTTCATTATCACTCCCATTTCACAGATGGGAAAACAGACTTGCCCAAGGCCAAGGGAGTTGGGATTTGCACATGGGTCCAATACAACCTCCCTACATTTAGCCTATATCCTGAGTTGCTTCTAGTGATTGTGTGGCCAGGGGCCTGGGCAGCAGATATAATATAATACATATATGTATATAATCGCCTACATAAGAATGAGTTCTGTTCTGAGAGCCCATTTGTAATTCAAAGTTTTTTATAAGTCCAACAAAGTTAGCCCAGTTACCCAACTGTCACAGTTAGATGTGTACCGCTGTGTTTCAGTCAATCAGTCATGTCCAGCTCTTTGTGATCCTATGAACTGTAGCTTGCCAGGCTCATCTGTCCATGGGCTTTCCTAGGCAAGAATACTGGAGTGGGTTTCCATGCTCTCCTCCGGGGGATCGTCTCAACCCAGGGATCGAACCCAAATCTCCGGCTTTGCTGGCGGATTCTTTACTGAGTGAGCCACCAGTGAAGTCCAGCTATGTAGTACTACTGTGATAGGTTTATAATACTTTTTACATAAATAATACATTAAAAAAACACAAAAGTAAAACATTTAAAATCTTATAGCACAGTACCTTGGGGGGGCTTCCCAGGTGGCACTAGTGGTAAAGAATCCACCTACCGGTGCAGGAGATGTAAGAGTCACAGGTTTGATCCCTGGGTTGGGAAGATCCCCTGGAGGCGAAATGGCAACCCACTCCAGTATTCTTGCCTGGAAAATTCCATAGAGGAACCTGGTGCGCTACTGTCCACAGGGTCACAAAGAGTCAGACACGACTGAGCGACTGAGCGCACAGCACACACCCCTTGAAAAGTAAAGGATTACAGTGTGTAGCTGGCATACAGGGGCTGGCATTGAGTGGACAGGTGAGAAGAGTTACTAACTGGAGGAGGGAGATGGTAGAGCTGAAGGATTGTCAGCAATAGGAGATGGAGGGGAAGTCGTGATTTCACTCACGCCTGACTCCTTGGAAAAGACCCTGATGCTGGGAAAGATTGAAGGCAGGAGGAGAAGGGGATGACAGAGGATGAGATGGTTGGATGGCGTCACTGACCTGATGGACATGAGTTTGAGCAAGCTCCAGGAGTTGGTGATGGACAGGGAAGCCTGGCATGCTGCAGTCCATGGGGTCGCAGAGTCGGACACAACTGACCCACTGAACTGACTGACTGAGGCTGATAGAATGCATGCTTACATCTCTGAAAGTTTGCAACTTGAAGGTTCATATATAGGGGACTTACTGTAGAGTGAAATAAAAGACCAACCTGAATCACTTCTGTTCTTCATTTAAAGCACTCAAAATTTGTTTTCTGGCCACTGATATAGTAATAGTTCAGTGGATATTTCTCGAATGAAGGCCTATAAGGATGGTATAAACAGGCAAACAGGCATCATGGCAGGCAGGCTGCTGCTCCCCAAGGCCTGCCCGCAGCATGCAGGGTACCATTTTCTTCTAAACCTGGAGGCCTCCCTCTGATTCTCATGGTGGTGCCCCCGGAGCACTGTCTCCCATGAGAATGGCACCATGACTGGAAATGACTTGCCATTTTTGGATGGAGCGGTCACTGACGTGCCCAACACTTTCCACATCCCTCCCTTAGGTTTTATAACTTCTCATGGTACAGATGTAGTGATGGCTTTCCCATTGATGTATCTTTATTTTCTTTGTTTCCATTTAGGTGTACTTTCTCTGGGGGCACTCAAAGGATATCATCCAGTCTTTCAAAACACTGGAAAGGTAAACATTGTGGGTAATTGCTTACATGCTGAATGTAATGTTTGGTTAGAGCAAACAAAGCTAATCACTGCCATCTTACTTGGGTTTAAAATATGAGAACCTCTCTCTTCTCCATTCTGACAAGCAAAGCCTTCAGTTGTGTCCTAAAGAGGGGACCCTCTGCCTTTGGCCTCCTCTGAGACAGCCCTAAAAGTAGGGTGATGTGGGTTGAATTTTGCCTCTGCTGTCTTAGAAACTTCCCCTTTGTGAGCCTCAGTTTTCCTTGTCTGTAAAATGGGGATAATAGCATAGCCAACCTCTGGGGACTGAATGAAGTAATTGATGTAGAGCTTGTTCCTGGCACAGAACAAGTACTCAGTGAGTGTTGGGTTTATTATTACATCTGCCCGTCTCTCTCTTGAGATGATTGTGAGGATCAAGGGAGAGAATCTATAGACTAATGGAATGAATTACCAAATGATTATCAGGTAAGAAAGCCTCTGTGCACACATACAGAGGAATCAAGGGATCACTGATTGCTCTTTAGAAAGATCTCTCATCATACAAACTGTTCATAAGGCACAGAAAAGTCCCCCAGTATCATTTGAAATGAAAACTTCTATTTAAGAGAGTGACTTACATATGACCACTGGTTGGAACTATTTTATTGAACTAGATTTCCCTGATAGCTCAGTTGGTAAAGAATCCACCTGCAATGCAGGGGACCTTGGTTTGATTCTTGGGTTGGCAAGATCCGCTGGAGAAGGGATAGGCTACCCACTTCAGTCTTCTTGGGCTTCTCTGTGGCTCAGCTGGTAAAGAATCCACCTGCAATGCTGGAGACCTGGGTTCGATCCCTGGGTTGGGAAGATCCCCTGGAGAAGGGAAAGGCTACCCACTCCAGTATTCTGGCCGGGAGAATTCCATAGACTAGAAATAACTATCACCAACCTCATTATGCAAAAAGGATCTGCTCATTCAGCAGTGAGGCATCTATTGTGCTCCTACTGTGTGCCGAGCCTGAGGCCGGGCACTAGTGGTGATATGCAGAGGTAATGGGTCAAGGTACCCAGGCATCTGAGCATCATTGCAGGAGTGTGTGGACTGTCTGCTCCCCTGTGCAGCCCTGAGCAGTGGCCTTGGCAGTGATCTTTAACTCCCCTCTTAATTGTCCCTTGTGCTCAGTCATGTTCGAATTTTTATGACCCCATGTACTGTAACCCACCTACGTCTCTTGTGTCTCCTGCAGTGACAGGTGGATTCTTTACCACTGAGCCACCAGGGAAGCCCCCAGACTACACTTAATCTTAGCCAAAAGCAAATTGTCCCTTAGAGCAGGACAAAGACTTCCCCATCCATCTTCATGTTTCATCTGGGCTCTGTCAGGGTAACTATGGTAACTATTCTTCTCTGCATCAAATGGATGTGGCAGCAGGTTCTAGCAGGTTAGGGGACTTACCTGGGTCTCCAGAGTGCAAGTGGCCAGACAGGGATTTCCATCCAGTGTCTCCTGTTTCATGTTCTGGGCAGTGATGGGTGTGTGTGTCACCTGCTCCTTTTTCCATCAGTGAGGTTGGGTTCGGCTCACAGCTTGAGAATGCTTGCTGATTTTGTTCTGGAGCGTGAGTTTCACTGTGTCTACTCCATAACATTCTTCTTAAAACATGTAATTTGTTCCCTGATAAAACTTGTAAGGACACAGTGGAATTTAAAAATCACCATATCGCCACCATTATGGAGCGAACGTCTGTGTCTCCCTCAGATTCATGTGTTGGAGCCCTAACCCCCAGTGTGATGGGTATTTGGTGGTGGTGCCTTTGGGAAATAATTAGGTCATGAGCTCATGAGGGTACAGCCTTCCTTATGGGATTAGTATCCACGTAGAAAAGAGACACATGATTTGCATCCCCTGCCCTGAGCGTACCCGTGAGGACACAGTGACAGGCAGCCATCTGCAAGCCAAGAGGAGAGGCTTCACCAGAAACCAAGTCTGCTGGCACCTCAGGCTTGGACTTTGAGCCTCTAGAACTGCGAGACATAAATGTCTGTTGTTTTGTGGCAGCAGCTAGAGCTCACTCAGACAGCTGCGACCCAGAGGTAGCTATTACTCATGTTTTGGTCTGTTTCCTTCCAGTGTTTTTTTCAGTGAATAGATAGGTACTTTTTTTTTTTTTTAATCTTTTTACAGTTGTGATCCTGCTCTCCTTGCCTTTTATTTTCATTTTGTTATTAGCATTTCCTCTGACTTTTTCTACTCCATGATCTTTACCGATTGCATAATGTGCCGTTGCTATAGTTGGTCAAATGATACAGCCCTGTTAGATTTGTCTCGGGCTGCCGTGGTAGCGTACCACACACTGGGCAGGGGAGGAGGGGCGTAAACCACAGGAACGTATCTTCTCACAGTTCTGGAGGCTTCAAATCCAAGGTCAAGGTACAAACAGGTTGGTTTCTGGTGAGGCTCTCTTGCTGACCTGCAGGCACTGCTTTTTCACTATGTCTTCACCTGCCCTTTCCTCTGGGCAGGGAGAGGGAGTTCTCTGGTGTCTCTTCCTCTTCTTATAAGGATACCAGTCCTATTGGATCCGGCCCCCACCCTATGACCTCATTTAACCTTTATTACCTCCTTATATGGGCTTTCCAGGGGTCTCAGACAGTAAAGAATCTGCCTGCAAAACCAGAGAGCTAGGTTAAATTCCTGGATCGGGAAGATCCCTTGGAGAAGGGAATAATTACCCACTCCAGTATCCTTGCCTGGAGAATTCCATGGACAGAGGAGCGGGCTACAGTCCATGGGGTTGCACAGAGTCAGACACAAGGAGCAACTGACACATACACCTCCCTGTACACCATCTCCAAGTACAGTCACATTGGGAGATAGGGCTTCTGCATATAAATCCTGAGGGGACTCAATCCAGCCCATAACACCTCTCACAGGACATCGAGTTTGTCTGAAAGTTTTTGTCATTACGAATAGTACTGTGGTGAACATCCTCAGTTAAAAATACTTTTGAACATCTCCAATTCTTTCCTTTTTTAAAAATGTATATTATTAAAGCATAGTTGATTAATGGGTTTCCCAGGTGGTGCTAGCAGTAAGGAACCCACCTGCCAATGCAGGAGATATAACAGACTCAGTTCAATCCCTGGGTTGGGAAGATCCCCTGGAGGAGGGCATGGCAACCCACTCCAGTATTCTTGCCTGGAGAATCCCATGGACAGAGGAGCCTGGTGGGCTACAGTCCATGGGGTCACAAAGAGTTGGACACAACAGAAGTGACTTGCCCACACACAGTTGATTTACAGTGTTGTGTTAAATTCTGCTGTGCAGTGCAATAATTCCGTTATACTTATATATACATTCTTTTTCGTATTCTTTTCCATTATAGTTTATCATAGGATATTGAATATAGTTTCCTGTGCTATATAGTAGGACCTTGTTGTTTATCTTCTGATTATCTTCTTGAGTTACCTTCCTGGAAGTGGGGTTGGTGAGATAAAGGGTGAGATGTTTTCAGTAAGTGTGTATTGGGCCACTTGTCCTACCAGGAACTCCTGACTGAATAAAATGGGCTTTCCCATTCATAAAGCACTTTCTTTTACGCGTGTTACTTATGAGAGTGTCTCACAATAGCCCTGTCAGTTAGGGACAGTAGCTACAATCATGATGCTACTTAGCAGATGAGGAAACTGAGAAAGGAAGTGAATGTCCAAGGTCAGGCAGCTCACCTCTGCATAGCTGGGCGGGACCTGGATGCTGATTTTAAATCCAGTGCTGTTTCCGTGGCATCACAGTTGCTCAGTGGCCATCTGGGTTTACTGGGTGAAATCTTTCTTTTCAACTAGTTGACATCATAGTATATTAGATATACTGGGGTTAACATACCATTAAAATTATTTTCACTTGTTCCTTTTTACTATTTTTTAAATGTGACTACTGGGAAATTAAAAAGTGTCTTTTTAATTAAAAATTGAATTTAAATTTAAACTAAAAGTTAAATTTAAAAATTTTTTTAAAAATTTACATTAAAAATTACCTCTGTGTCTTACATTATCTTCTTTGGGATAACGCTGCTCTAGGCCATGTACCCAGACATTTCCCATCAAGATTTTTCATCTAGAGGAATTCCAAAGGACTGCAACCTGGTTCTGCCTTGACCTTGTTTGTTGAGCAATTGGAGACAAGTCTCCCTGTCTCAGGCCTCTTTCTTAAACTGGATAGGATGTAGTTTGAACTAGGTATGTTCATAGCTTGATTTGGCCTGTTATTTTTTAAAAATAGGGCAAAGTGTTAACCATTTTTGAGTTACTCATCACCTTTTGGTTTTAGATTTTTTTAAAAAAATTTGTATAAAAACTTTTTGTCCTGCTGGGTGGCACATGGAATCTTAGTTCTTTGATTAGGTATCAAACTCGTGCCCTCCAGAGTGGAAATGTGAAGTCTTGTGCACTGGACAGCCAGGGAAGTCCCCAGAATTAGAGGGCTCCAGAAAAATTGGAAGGTTTGATAATCCAAAATGTGCATGGCAGCAAAGAGCTAGGGCTGAGTCAGGATCGTTCCCTCCAGATGGGAGCTGGCCACTCATTTAGCTACAGTCCCCACTGTAAGGCAGAGTGTGGAGAAAAAGAGAATGACCTGGGCAGTCAGGCAAGAAAAGGGAAATTTATTAGAGGGAAAAAAGAGAGTGACTGGCCCTTATGGAGAACCAGCACCCTCCCTTTCTGAAGGGGTCTTTCTTATACACCACCAATGAAAAATTCTCTGAAGGGGTGGTTAGTTTTTAGCCTGTAGCTGAGTCCTGTGGTCACATAGCCAGAGGTCTGGAATCCGGGGGTCTCTTAGCCTTGAGAAGGTAGGCACCAGCGGGAAAAACAGAATGTCATTTGGGCAATTTGGTCAGTCTCAAGGGTCACTGTGGTTTTATTCTTTGTGAGGTCAACATGCCGAGCCATTTCAACCATGAGCCCCACGCAGACCCTATCACCCATCACTCCCTAGTGTGTCCCAGGCCTGCTTTATTCATTGACACTTCCTGCCACGCCCTGGAGGTTTCAGAACTTCCCACTCTTGGACTTACCCTTTTCTTCCAGTCTTTTGAGCCAACACTCCACTATCCTTGCTTTCAGTACATACAGGGACTTTTCTCCTGATCTGATAATTCTTTAAGGTATGAGTGCTCGTCTTTTCTCAAGAGTGAAGTTTAGAGGAACAGCAATCCTAAAAACAGAGCTGGAAACACAAACTGAGGTCAGAAGAGGCTCACGGAAGCTTTCTCTTTATTATGATCTGGGGTTACTGGATCCAAGTATGAGCAAGGCAGCCTGGCATGAGGAAATGATGTTTGCTGTTAGTTGGTAGGACAGTTTCCAGATCAACCAACCAGAGGCTGTCAGCTCCTGGGGAACGTGCGTGGCAGAAAAACGCCTGCAGCTGTGGGTGGCATCTGCTTGGGTTCCATGGAACTGGGATTAGGCAGCGTCATTTGGACCCAGAGAGAGGAGAAGAAAGGAGAGCTGTGTGCATTATAAGTAAAAGAAAAGCCAGCCAGCCGGAGGCAAACAGCATTGTCTGCATTTGTCAAAGGCTCTATAGAGGCAATGCCTCCCAGGTGCCCTGGGGAAGGATGACCACAATCTGGAACGAATGGATGAGGAGACGGGGCAGGCAGATGGGCAAACACCTGACTCGGACTGCCCACCCACACCCCCTGTGGCTGCTGCCTTCTCCACTTGCGCCTGGACATTGGGAAGCAGCCAAAGGAAGCAAGAGTTCAAATAAGGAAAGACTTAGCTTGCGATTGTTCGTGGGAGCCCCAGAGGAGTCATCTGGGTTAAAACTCAGAGGAGAAGCAAGGTCAGGGATGAGGACCCAACTGTACTGTTTTTCCTGTAGGCAGATCATAGACAAGTAGACTCTTGGTTAAAGGGGGCTTGCATCCTCTGGGCCTCTGCTCTGCCACTGGGAAGTGATCAGTTAGACGTTTCAAGGAATGTCCTTCTCAAGTCACCTGTATTTGCTGTACCTGCTTCATGCACGGCTCATCGATAAGCACCCTAGAAGTGACCAGTGTGAACACTTGTTAAACTGGCAGCCATGCAGAGACTTTGGAGGCTCTGAAATAGACCGTGACTCCATTGTACCATATTCCCCTAGATCCCTCCTCTGTCCTCCAGAGTCCAGAGTCATCCTTTTTCTTCTTCCTTAGGAGGCAATGTGGTCAGAGGGAGGGTAGAACTCTGCCTCAGGCTAGAATAACCTTGAGCTTACTAACTTTTGAACTCCAAATGTGGCTATTTATTTGTGAAATAGTAGTGTATGCAAATAACACCACCCTTATGGCAGAAAGTGAAGAGGGACTAAAAAGCCTCTTGATGAAAGTGAAAGAGGAGAGTGAAAAAGTTGGTTTAAAGCTCAACATTCAGAAAACTAAGATCATGGCACTTGGTCCCATCACTTCATGGCAAATAGGTGGGGAAACAGTGGAGACAGTGTCAGACTTTATTCTTTTGGGCTCCAAAACCACTGCAGATGGTGATTGCAGCCATGAAATTAAAAGACACTTACTCCTTGGAAGGAAAATTATGACCAACCTAGATAGCATATTAAAAAGCAGAGACATTACTTTGCCAACAAAGTTCCATTTAGTCAAGGCTGTGGTTTTCTAGCAGTCATGTATGGTTGTGAGAGTTGAACTATAAAGAAAGCTGAGCGCCGAAGAATGGATGCTTTTGAACTGTGGTGTTGGAGAAGACTTTTGAGAGTCCTTGGACTGTAAGGAGATCCAACCAGTCCATCCTAAAGGAGATCAGTCCTGGGTGTTCATTGAAAGGACTGATGTTGAAGCTGAAACTCCAATACTTTGGCCACCTCATGTGAAGAGTTGACTCATTGGAAAAGACCCTGATTCTGGGAAGGATTGGGGGCAGGAGGAGAAGGGGATGACAGAGGATGAGATGGCTGGATGGCATCACCGACTCGATGGACGTGAGTTTGGGTAAACTCTGGCAGTTGGTGACGGACAGGGAGGCCTGGCGTGCTACAATTCATGGGGTTACAAGGAGTCGGACACAACTGAGTGGCTGAACTGAACTGAGTATAGTGTTTGTTGCTCAGTCGTGTCTGACTCTGCGACCCCATGCACTGAAGCCCTCCAGGCTCCTCTGTCCACGGGATTCTCCAGGCAAGAATCCTGGAGTGGGCTGTCATGCCCTCCTCCAGGGGATTTTCCTGACCCAGAGATTGAACCCAGGTCTCCTGTATTGTAGGCAGATTCTTTACCATGTGAATAATATGGCCCAATTCCTAAACCTGGGCTTCTCTGGTAGCTTAGCTGATATTCTTGCCTGGAGAATCCCATGGACAGAGGAACCTGGCAAGCTTCAGTTCATGGGGTTGCAGAGAGTCTGAGCAACTAAGCACAGCAGCATTCCTAAACCTATTGGAAACTCCAGCTGCTAAAGGGTGTTGTCACAGAATAGGCTTTTTGAATGTCCCCTCTCTGCCTCCCTCAGTGGGTGAGGGTTTCATCCCATGTTGGTTGCTTCATGGTTACAAGGTAGTGGCCACAACTCCAGCTTTTATGGCTACATTCAAGGCTCAGAAAAAGGGGGAGAAGGAGACTAAAGAGGCTTTTCTCATTCTGTTGTCTTCCATCAAGAAACTCCGGTAGTGCCCAGTAGACTTCACCAGAAGGGCCATGCCTAATTGCAAGGGAGGCCAGATAGCAAGTCTGTGGTTTGTCTTGGTGTCTTTGAAGTAAATTAAGACAGAGGGGATTGATAATGATCATTGGGTTGGCAACACAACGTAAGGACGTACTGAGCTCTCCAGATGTCCAATGTAGCCCTTGTATCTTTTCTTAACTGTCCTCTTCCCTTCTAGAAGAAAGGGTTTAGGGTATGGTGGGGTTGGTTGCCTGCTTTTAGTAAATTTCCATCCCTGTATCCCTGCTTTCAAGACCCAGGGCTTTTGTGTGTGTGTGTGTCTTGGAGCCAATGAATTGAGTCCTGGCAGGTTCAAGATGAAGGCAGAGTGCCAAGATTGTGGTTTTGGAAGGTTCCATGCAACTGCTTCTCCTAGCCAGACAGGTGACCCACCAAGAGCTTGAGTTTCCAGATGAAACCACGATCTCTGCTAAGAAAGAGGCGCGCGCGTGTGTGTGCGTGCATAGAAAGTCTCCACCTCATCTCTTGGGCTCAGAGTTTCCCAGGGCTGCTCAGGCAGTGAGTCCTTGTGTTTTTCAGGTTTGGGGTGATCCACTCAGTGTTCACCAACCTGCTACTGTGGGCTAACAGCGTCCTGAATGAGTCAAAGCACCAACTTAATGAACACAAGGAACGACTCATCACCCTGGGCTTTGGGAACATAACTATAGGTGAGTAGTAAGAGTTGCCCGGCCGCTCTGTGGCAACAGCTGGGAAACCTCAGAGATGGAGGAATGGGTTTCAAAGACCTTCAGGGTCCACCCAACTGAACATCAGCCAGACAGTCCCCTGTTGTTGAAAATCTTTCAAAACCTCCTAAGTCTCTCATCCTGCCTCCATGGGTAGGGTGTGCCGAGCATAATTAAAGGGTTCTTCAGTGACTTGTCAGACCCAAGGGTCATCATTTTGATCACCGTTTCTCATGGTTTGGTTTGGTATGAAGGTGAATGTCTTTGTTCACAACTGCAAAAGATTAGTGGTTGTTACTGTTTGTGTTTTTAATGAAACCTCTATCACCAGTTCTTTCTACTGCAAGTATAGCTTTTAAAAATCCATAGACATCTAATAGTATGTTGTGGTTAATTGGTTTTTGCTCATTTGTTTTTATTTAACTCTACTTGGTTTATAATTTTGGCCCATCTTTATTCCCCTTTGTAGTTATTTGAGCACCTATAGTGTGAATCTTTTCATTTTCTTTCAAAATTCTCTTTTGGAATCTATCTGTTGATTTGATATTAGAGCAGTGGAGTTGAGAAGAATGTGGGGTAGAGGAAGGTGCAATGCACCGGGGACTGAGGTCTCAGGTTTGGGTCCTATGCCTGTCATGTTTGGGCTGTGTGACATTTGGACACCATCCAACCTCTCTGAGCCTCTCTTTTCTCATTCATTAAGTGAGGGGGCTTGAACCACATCCGTTCCATGAGTCCTTCCAGAGTTAATGTGCTGCACATCTATCCCCTCTGTACAAACCCAGATCAGCCACAGAGAGAACTGTAAACCTGTTTCCTCACCAGTGGGTGAGGATGACGAAATCAGGGGACACACCATATTTCTTCCCCACTCCCAACCAGCAGCCTGCTCTTGGGAAGGTCATGCTCCTTGAACCTCATCTCCTCACTGGAGTCAGTAACGGTCACAGCAGTGACAACAATAGCAGCATGCTTTGTCAAGCCTTCTCTGAGTGGCTGGCACATTAAACTCTTGTCCCAGCACTTGGAGGTAGGTGACACTGACCTCACAGAGAAGTTGAGTGACTAACCCAAGATCACACAGTGAGTAGATGATTGAGCCAGGCTTTGAATCATATGTGGCTCCAGAGACCTTGGTGAAGATGGGATTAGATTGATTTTTTAAAAAGGACTTTGTCAACTCTAACATTCTATTAATCTGAACCTTTTTTTTCAGAGTTCCTTGTTTTTTACATCATACAGTCTTAGGTTACAAGTGGTAGGGAAGCTCCTTCTGTATTGAAAATTGCAGTGTTCTACAAAAGTGAGGGGAATTACTCCTGGGCATATATATATGTACTCAGACCAAACTATCATTCAAACAGATACATGCAGCCCTATGATCATAGCAGTACTATTTACAATAGCCAAGACATAGAAGCAACCTAAATGTCCATTGACAAATGGATGGATAAAGAAGATGTGGTACATATACGCAATGGAATATTACTCAGTCATAAAAAAGAATGAAATAATGCCATTTGCAGCAACATGGATGGACTTTGAGAGCATCACATTAAGTGAAGTAAGTCAGCCAGAGAAAGTCAAATATATAATATCACTTATATGTGGAATCTAAAATATGACACAAATGAACTTATCAACATAACAGGAACAGATTTACAGGCATAGAGAACAGGCTTTTTGTTGTCAAGGTGGGGAGGAGTAGGGGAGGGAAGGACTGCGAGTTTGGGATTAGCAAATAAAAAAGTGAGGGTGATTAATGCTACCATAAAGCCTTTTTTGCCTGATTTTATGAGTAGTATGTGCATTCCAAAAGGAATGGCAAAATGTAAAGAAAAAAGTCTACAGTAACACCTACCAAGGACTGCAGCTAAATGCTGTTAATGTCTGGTTAGTTTTTGGTAGTGTGCTGTGTATTGATTTGTAGTTAAGATCATACTGTATATATTCAATCATATTTTTTTTACCACCTACAGTTAGAAATAGATTTTACATTGGAATCCAAATGCCCATAAGTCTACATGTGCGTTCACATGAAATAATAATCATACTATATCAAAGATGCTCATATTTCTATTGTATTTGATTCCATTCAGTCAATCCTATTTTATTCCATTGCAATTCCATTAAAAAATATTGGCTGCTATCCTCTAAACTGACTTCACAACTGAATTCCAGGCTGTGGTATGCATTTAAAAATTCTGGATATGCAATTTGTTCTTACTTTTCCCTTCATTGTTATTGTAGCATAATTATTTTCTTACATCATTAAAATACACAATTGTTATTTTTTGAATCTTTAAAAATTTTAATTTATTTTTAATTGGAGGATAATTGCTTTACAATATTGTGTTGGTTTCTGCAAATCATCAACATGAATCAGCCACAGGTATACATATGTCCCCTCCCTCTTGAGCCCCACTCACCTTCCACCCCCTCCCACTCTAGGCTGTCACAGACACAATCATCATTTTTAATGGCTGCCTACTATTCCATTATACTATTCCATTTCCTTCCCCAGGGAATCTTCCCAACCCAGGAATCAAGCCCGGGTCTCCTGCATTGCAGGCCCGATTCTTGGGTTAGGAAGATCCCCTGGAGAAGGAAATGACAACCCATTCTAGTATTCTTGCCTGGAGAATCCCTTGGGCAGAGGAGCCTGGGGGGCTACAGCCCATGGGGTCGCAAAGAATCAGACACAACTTAGCAACTAAACCACCACCACTGTTCCATTATAAAAATGTATTGTAACATTCATCTGATTAATCTATTATAAAATTCATCTAATGCTTTCTAAATTGTGCCACATTGAGGTATGTCTTGTTCTTTCTCAGAAACACACAACAAAATTTTACCTAATGCTTTGATTATATTTTTGACTTGTCCCTTAGAATAGATTGGAAATTATAGGCCGTAGACTTTATACCATCTTTAAGGCTTTTGTTGTGTATTTCATTATTTACTTACAGCATTTCCCCTCATTATGAAATGGTCCTTTATACCATCAACAAGTGTCTTCCAGAAGATGGGACTTGTCTCTTGCCATACTTGCCGGCTTCAGATATTGTCAGGAGGAAAATCTTTACTAATAAGAGGCATTTTCCCTCACAAGGTTGTTTTTAAAAAAGTAATTTTAAAATAATACATGTCAATCGTATTCATATAGAAAGCTTAGAAAATACAGTGCAGTAAAATCTAAAGGAAAACTTACACAAATATGTCAATTATATTTCAATAAAACTGCAAAAAAGATACTTCGAGACGTTTCTCTTACTGAAAGAAAGAAAATAGAAAAGCAAAGCAAAGCAAAATCACCTGCCATTTTTTTCACCCAGTGATAACCATTGTTAACATTTTAGTTTGTGGCCTTCCAGACTTCTGTATCTGTCTATCTCCCTGTCTCTCTGCGTCACCTTTGTATCTATAGATATAGTTATAAAAACAGTCATGCTCTAGCCTCTTTGGCAACCTGCTTTTGTTCAACAGTATCTTCTGAACATCATTGTATGTTGATAAGTAGATTTCTACAATACATTTTCCAATGTTTGGACAACATTCTGATGTCTGGAGAAGATCTAATTCACGTAATTAGTACTCTCTGGGGGACATTCACGGCTGTCAAGTTAGACAGGATATTCAACATGACAATAAGCCATGACACAAAGCTTTTCATTCAATGGGCAAACCCAAGCATGCATCCACGGTGACAACATTTCTTTGTAGTTTTCCATGTCATCACACGAACGTGCTAACCGCCTTCCCCTGTGATCTGCCTCCCCTAGTTTTAGATGACCACACGCCTCCGTGTAACTGCACGCCCCCGACCCTCTGCCCGGCCATCTCCCATGGGATGTACTACCTCTATCCTTTCAACATAGAGTATCAGATCCTGGCCTCCACGATGCTCTATGTCCTGTGGAAAAACATCGGGCGCAAAGTTGACAGTCACCAGCATCGGAAGATGCAGTTCAGGTCGCATGGGGTCCTGCTGGGCTCAGTCCTGGGCCTGACCGCGCTGGCCGCCACCATCGGAGTCGTGGTGGTGTATCTGATCCAGATCGGCCGTTCCAAAACCAAGAGCGAGGCGGCACTCATCATGTTCTACCTGTATGCCATCATCTTGCTGATGCTTATGGGGGCGGCAGGGCTGGTTGGGATCCGGATTTATAGGCTAGATGAGCAGTCACTAGACGAGTCCAAAAACCCGGCCCGCAAACTGGACGCAGATCTGCTGGTGGGCACTGCCTCTGGCTCCTGGTTCATCTCCTGGGGTTCCATCCTGGCCATCCTTTGTGCCGAGTCCCGTCCCCCGTACACCTGGTACAACCTGCCCTACTCCATCCTGGCGGTTGTCGAGAAATACATCCAGAACCTCTTCATCATCGAGTCCATTCACCGAGAGCCAGGGAAGCTCTCTGAAGACATTAGAACCCTGCGGGTGGTCACAGTCTACAATGGCAATGCCATGTCTCTGCCTTCTTCCTGCCTCAAGAACGGACTTATGGCCAGGGACATGGCTCCCCAGTCCAGCGAGATGCCACCTGCGGCCAATGGAAATACATGTCAGAGAGAAGTTGGTGGCAAAGAAAAAGAGGAAAAGAGCTGGGAAAGGGCCCAGGGCCCAGCCTGCCACCCCTGTTTCCTTCAGGGCAATGCCCAGAGAAGAGTCTTGAGGAATATTGCAGCTTTTTTGTTCCTCTGCAATATTTCGGTAATCTGAATCATTGTTTCTTTATTTAAAAAAAATCGATAAATCTATTTTCTCTGCTGTTTTTTGAATGAAGAGTGAAGGCAGCTTATAATCAAAATAATCTAAGTGTAAGGTTAAAATATTAGGCTGGAACATAGGCTTATATTCTGTCAATATAAATCCATGTACTGAGTATCTGTGTGCCAGGGGCTGGGGTGGGAACTAAGAATTAAAGGTGAGAAAACTCAATCTCTTTCCTCACAAAGGTCATAGTATTTGTGGGAGAAGGAGACAAGGAAAGAAATATAATACAGTGAAGATGGCAAGTGCTGGGACAGGACTATGTACAAGGTAGAATAGGAGTGTGGATTCAGGGAGGGACTTAACAAGGGATGCTTAAGGTGAGACATAGTTTCAATGAGGAATGCTTTTGGCTGGAAGTAGTAGAAAACTTGATTTTCTACTTGACTGTATTTTCAATCTTAAGAATTCTGGAAGTTGGCTGCTCAGGGTTGGCCTGGGAGCTGAACCCTATCATTAAGGATCCAGGCACTGTTCACCTTTCTGCTTGACTGTGGCTGGTGTAGTGCTTGTTGCCACATGGTCATAGGAAGGCTGCAGCAGCGCCAGGCATCGTGCCTGTGTTCAAGAGAGGAAGACAGAGGGACGGGCTGGTGCCAGGCAATGTCTGTGATTGATGTGAACACCCTTAACCGCCAGCGAGGATGGGGAAGTGGATGGTTTGCTTTCTAGCCCCTGTGACGGAAGGTGAAAAAGTAGATGAAAATGTATAGACAGCCACTCAGTACTGCCTGTCTCAGCCTCTATGAATGGTTGGAAGTTTACCAACTGTGGTCAAGGCAAGGAAAAGCCTTGGGGAAGAGGGCACATGATGTGCAAAGGCACAGAGGCATAGGATACCATGGCCTATTTGGGGAGCACTAGCAGCTTATCCTGAATTCCATCCATGTGAAGCAGAGCAGGAAACAGGATGGAGTGTGTGGTTAGATGGATCTGGCTTAAGCAGAGCTTCATAAGCCTGGCTGAGTCTGGTCTTCATGCTGAGGGTGGTAGAGGACCTTCTCAGACACTTGTGTTTTGGAATGATGTCCTTGCAGCAGTGTGCAGGAAGGATGGAGAGAGATAAGATCAAAGATCAGGGAAGCTTGAACAGAAGTCCCCACAGCTGCCCAGAGAGGAAATGATGGGAACTTGAACCAGGGCAGTGCCAGTGGGGATGGGGAGAATTGTGTAGGATTTATCTCACTTGTGTGAGGACCCTCAGGTTCATCTGACTTGAGTTCCTGGGTAGATGGTGATGCTATTTATGGAGGTTGAGGGTCTCTGGATGGGGAGGAGGCTTGGGAGAGGGCTTGGGGGAGGGTGAGTTTAGTACTGAACAAATTCAATGGTAAGATCTCTCTAGATACCACCAACAGGCAGAATATTTTTTTTTTTTTTGGTTTTTGTTTGCTGTGTAATCAGTGACCCCCAAATGCATGACAAAAGCAACAACCATTTTATTATATCTGATGACTCTGTGGGTTAGGAGTGCTGGCAGGGCTTGGTGGGACAACTCTGTGACTCCTTGTATCAACTGAAGCTGGTGGTAGGGTTGGAAAGCCCATGATCTGGTGCTTTGAGTGGGGGAGGCCAAAACGCTAGACTCGGCCAGGACTCTGGCTGCGGCGTCTGCATGGGGGTCCTCCAGCACAGTGGTTTTGGGGGAGGTGGACTTTTTAGGCGGTGGCCTAGTGCCCCAGAGCCAGGCTTCCAGGGGAGTGGAAGTGCCAGTCTTATCTTTTTTTGTAAATTAATTAATTTATCTTAATTAGAGGCTAATTACTTTACCATATTGTAGTGGTTTTTGCCATACATACACATGAATCAGCTGTGGGTGTACATGTGTCCCCTATCCTGAACCCCCCTCCCACCTCCCTGCCCACCCCATCCCTCAGGGTCGTCCCAGTGCGCAGCCCTGAGTGCCCTGTGTCATGCGTGGAGCCTGGACTGGCAGTCAGTCTTTCAAGGCCTGGTGTGGACGTGGCTCGGCACTGTTTCTACTGGATTTTACGGGTCTGCCAGTGACAGCCTCCATCCAGACTCAAGGGAAGGGGGCAGAGGCCTGCCTCCCAAGGGGATGAGTAGCAAGAATTGTAGCCAACTTCGCCGCGGATGGAAAGGTCTGGATTTCAGGAAAGAGGCTTATAGTCTCTTTTTTTCACTTTCACTCCCCCCGCTCCCTTTCTTCCTCTCTTCCTGAAAACAGAGCTGTGGTCGCCTACCGAGGGCCAGCGCTGCTGGGAGTCACAGGGTGCCACGTGCCCCAGAGTGTTGGTCCTCCTCCTATGGGGCTTACAAACCAGACGGCAGCAACAGTCAAGTAGGAAGAATGCCCACAGTGACGCGCACTTTCCTGAGAACTACGAAGCGAGGGTGTGTGCGGTGGTGGCTGGATGGCAGAGCTTGATCAGAAAGCTGGGCTGGTGGGATTAGAGCCCAGGGATGAACAGCAGAAAGAGCCATGGGTGCTCCAGGTAGAGGAGGCAGCCATGCAAAACCCCGAGTGGGAGGAGCTTGCCTCCTTCCGGAAGAGGAGGAAGTGCATGTGACCACATGGGTGGGTGAGGGGCAATCTGGGCAGCAGGGTTGGGGGCTGGTAAGGAGTCATCTGATGGAGGACTCTGCCATCCTGTGTAGGGGTAGGTTTTTTTTTTTTTTTTTTTAATATGCTGTGAAGCCTTTGGGAGTTTAACCAGGAAAGGGACACCGTCTTACATAAATAATGAATCTGGTGCTGAATGGTAAATA
The DNA here is from genome assembly GCA_007570785.1 of Antilocapra americana. Classification (NCBI taxonomy): domain Eukaryota; kingdom Metazoa; phylum Chordata; class Mammalia; order Artiodactyla; family Antilocapridae; genus Antilocapra; species Antilocapra americana. The sequence goes on along the minus strand of ML660770.1, from coordinate 2,521,782 downwards.
GACTGTGGGCTGAGAGCATAAACAGGGGCCTATTGACAGTCCAGGTGAGAGATGGGGGTGGCTGCCTGGAAAGTGGAGTGGAGAGAGATGGGTGGATTGAGGGTGCTGTTTCTGAGGCAGAGTCATCAAGATTTACTGATGGATCAAATGGTAGGCGGGTGGTTATGAGAGCAAATCAGAAGACCAGGATGACACTGGAGTTTTGTTGAGTCCCTGGGAAGAAGGTGTTGCCAAGGAGATGGGGAGAAATGGGAATGTGATGTTGGGTTTGGGATATGTTGTAGGCAGCTAAGTAGCCTGTGAGATACATGAGTCTGGAATTCTGAGGGAGGACCAGGCTGGTGAATTGGACTGGGAAGTCATGGCCTGTAGTTGGTGTTTACAGCCTGGGCTGGGTGAGATCACTGGGGTCACAGGTGTAGGGAAGAGAGGACCCAGGAATGAATGAGCCCTGGACCAGCCAACATTGAGAGACAGCAAAGGAAGAGCCAACCAAGAAGGTGAGAAGAACTAGCTGGCGTAGGAGGAATACCTCAAAGGACCCAGAACCCAGAACCCAGGGCTAGAGATATAAGCCTGAGAGGTTTCTGTGCAGAGATGTGAATGAAAGCCACTTGTATCAGTTACTCACTGCTGTGTAAGAAATGACCCCCAACTCAGCAACTTAACAGATTTATCATTGCACAGCTATTCTGAGTCAGGAATCTGAGTGTGGCTTAGCTGGGTGACTTTGCTCAGGGTCCCTTATAGGCTGTAGTCAAACTGTCCGCTGGGGCTACAGTCATTTCCTGGCTTGGTTTTTTGGAGGAAAAAGGTCTGTTTCTAAACTCATGTATGTGGCTGTGAGTTTATGTGGCTCATATACGTGGACTCAGTTCCTGGTAAGCTGTTGGGCTGAGGGCTTGAGTTCCTTGCTGGCTGTGAGCCTGAGACTCACCTGCCCACAGTTCCTGGCTACATGGCCTCTGCGTAGGGTGGCTCACGTGGAATCTGGCTTCCTCTCCTGTGGGAGGGGGTGAGCAACATGGACTCCAGAGTCCTTTTGTAACCTAACCTCAGAAGTAACAGCCCATTGCTTGTGTCATGTTCTATTGGATCAGTCTGACTCAAGGCTTTGGAGGGTGCTCCACAGAACGTGAATCCCAGGAGGTGGGACCCTTGGGGGGGTCACCTGAGAGGCTGTCTGCCACAGTATGGGGATGGAGGAAGTTGAGGAAGTGTCAGTGTGAGAAAGAGAATCAGGTCTAGGAGCCTGGGAATTTAAGGGGAGAAGCTGGAACAGGAAGGCTGAGAAGGGGGACCCAAGGTATAGGTTCCATGAGCAACAAATATAATAATTATTGCTTCATGTTTTGTGGGTTTAGTTGCCATCTTATTCTCATCTGAGCTCCCGAGACAGGTGTTAGTATTCCCATCTTACCGATGAGGAAACCAAGGCTTGGAGAGGTTAAATCATAGTCTGTAACTGGCAGGAACCCAGAGCTGGCTCCAAGGCAGTGCTTCTGCCCCTGGTCAGGGAGATGTGGGCAGGGCCTGGGATGTCTTTCTAAGCCAATGACAAGCCAGAAAAAAGACCACCAGCCCAGATCCCACGGGCCCAGGATCTGCAAGCACCAACAGTGATATGTACAGGTGGGTGTGGGAAAATAGGGAGCACACTGTAGGAAAACACTGTGGGGCTGTGGGAAGAGAGAGGAAGTTCCTGCCTGACTGATTAGATCAAGGAGGGCTTCCTGCAAGGGGAGGTGTCACCAGACTTGGAAGAAGGTAGGACTTAGCAGAAGAAGGAAGACAGGGAGTCCCTGATAGAGGAGGAGGCAGGAGCAAAGCCCTGAAGACTGGGGAAAGAAAGGCATATTTGGGGGCTGTGCACAGTCCGCCGGGGCAGAGTGAAATGAGTGGTAAGGGATGTGAGACATGGACAGGTGTCTAATTATTGAGGAGATTTGGACTTTGTCCTGAAGGCATATGGAGCCCTGGTGAGTGACCCGCAGAGGAGTGACAAGGTCAGATGTGTGCTTTATGAAGATCATTCCTGCAGCCACATTGTGGGGGTTGGGGAGAGATGGATTGAAGGTGCCCCGCTGGAGTTGGGGGTCTTGGGAGGCTTTGCAGCAGTCCGGGGGGGAGACCAAGGACCAGGGACTAGGCCCAGGTGAGGGCTCTGAGGATGGAGAGAAGCAGGTGAGTTTGAAGAGTGTTCTTGCGGGATTGGGGCTCAGTGCCCTGACCAGCTGCATGGAGTTGGGAGACAGTGGGCGGGGGCTTGGCCCTGGGTCGGGTGTGACTCGGTTTGCCTGAGTCCAGGTCAGCGGGTTTGTGTGGGACCCCCGGCAGCTGCTGGGACCGTCTCCTCTTCTCTTGCAGCTCTGGATCCCTCCAGCCTTTGGCTGCCGCCCTGAGTATGACAACGGATTGGAGGAAATTGTCTTTGGCTTTGAACCCTGGATAATTGTGGTCAACCTGGCCATGCCCTTTTCTGTTTTCTACCGAATGCATGCAGCTGCCTCCCTCTTCGAGGTCTATTGTAAGATATAATCTGTGTCCACATCAGAGACGGAGGGGAGTGCCAACAAGAGAATTCGGTGGAGCCACCTGGGAATGGTGAGGTCAGGCAAATATTGCCTTACAGATGCAAGAAGGGCCCCCTTTGTCTGTGATAATTGGTTTTCCCATGAGCTGGAATTGCCCGTCACCCTGGATGAGTGTAAACAAGTTGGGTCAAAATCGATGAGGTGGCTGAAATCTGCCCGTGGTTAGTTAATTCTAATCAAACCCAAATTTGATCTCCTTCAAAATGAGATCCTTTGTTTCAAAAGAATGTGGTTGCAGGTTGAAAAATATATATCCAGTTTGTTTTTCAGTAAAATCTCTTTCTGTCATCGTGTTACAATATACAATCTTTTTCTGACCATCTGCATAGTCTAAATCACCCTTAAATTTTATCCTTCTCAGAACTGTGAATGCAGCTACAATTACATTTATTTTATATTGTACTTTTTAAGATGTTTAATTTTTAAATATTTTATGTTTAATTTTTTGAACAAAGTTATTTTATCATCTGAATGGAAAACTGTGTATAGATCAATATAAAGACATATTTCTCACCTGAAATTTTGGCACATTTTCATTGAAATTGTTCTGAAGTTTTTTAAAAAATACATCTTTACTGTCTTCCTCTCACTATAAAGATATATATGCCTATCTTAGAAAATTTGGATATTTCAGAAGAATAGAGAGAGAAAAATCACCTAGGATGTTTAATTAATAATAATTTTTAAAATCGACAATCATTTTTAATGTTTAATTAACATTTCCCTCAGTTTTATTGAGATGTAATTGACATACAGTACTGTATTAAGGTATACATTAATTATTTGACTTACATACATTATAAAATGTTTATCACAATGAGTTTAGTGAACACCTGCCATCTCGTATATATAGAAAATTAAAGAGAAAGATCTTGACAGTCATTTTTCTAACAACTTGATTGACGCGTTTCTTTTAGTTGTTTGAATGCAGAGGATTCTTTTTACTGCTGTTTTGTTATACCTGCTAGTTACATGCAACAGATCCAATTTTGTATGCATTTCCTCTCACCTAACAATATGGCATTAACCTTCTCCCCATGTTGTTATAAACTCTGTAATATCACTTTCATGCTGTTTTAGTCTATCAAGCACTGTAATTAACTTCATTTTTCTTACTGTTGGTTTTCCAGTGTTTATAACTTTTTGTTTTTATAAGTGACTCTGCAAAAATCAACCATGTATGTAAAGCAGTTTTTATATTTAGGATTGTTTCTTTAAGATATATCCTTAAAATCGAGATGCTTATCCAAAGGTTATAAACAGTTTAAAGCCTCTGAAGGAATAGTGATATTTGGGATGGCTTTGTATATGCTTTTTCTTAAGTCTTTCAAAGTCATAATAAAATCAGTTTACTTACCGTAAATACTGATGTGAACATCTTTTCATCTGAGTGGTTTTTTTTCTTTTTTTGACAGCACAGACAGTGGGACATTAAGAAACACTCAAATTTTTACATGACCGAAATACTTTATATTAATTTTAGAAAAAACTAAGTAATGGGCAGAGATACTAAAAAACAAAGTAAAACATTATCTATTATACCTTCCATCTACAGCAGTGATTCTCAGCTGTGGATGATCTTGCCTTCCGGGGCAATTTGGGCAATGTCTGGAGACATTTTTGTTAACCACCAGGGGACGTTATGTCTTCCTCGTTAGTATACTGGTGAGTGCCCAGGCATGTCCCAGGTGGCTCAGTGGTAAAGAACCCCCCTGCCAATGCAGGAGATGGAAGAAACTTGGGTTCAGTCCCTGAGTTGGGAAGATCCCCTGGAGGAGAGCTCCAGTATTCTTCAACCCACTCCAGTACTCTTGTTTAGGAAATCCCATGGACAGAGGAGCCTGGTGGGCTACAGTCCACGGGGTCGCAAAGGAGACAGACACGATTTAGCAACTGAAGGATAACAACAACAAAGTCAGATAAAGAGCACAAGTAACTAGGGGACGTTTTGAGTGGTAAATTTCTAGTGCTACAGAAATTATAAAACTGATTCAAGCACAGAAATGTCTAGATATTCTATTTCAATTTCAAGAGTCTGGGGCAGGAGACGAACTTGTAAACACACAGCCATGGCATAAATGGTACTTCTCATTCTGCAGTTGCTTTTGCATTCAACAACAGGGGGGCATTACTGGCAACCAGTGGGTAGAGGCCAGCAAAGGGGTTAAACATCCTCCAAGGCACTGGACTGCCTCCATCACAAAGAATTACCTGGCTCCAATTGTTAATAGTACCTCTGTTGAGAATTTGCAATCTAGAGGTAATTGCTGTTAATTTTTGGTTCCTGGGTACCCATTATTGCACACAGACTCAAACATGCACTCACACAAGCACAAACAGTGTTGTTTTTATACAACAATACAATACAGTGTTGTATTTGCACGTGTCTTGCTTTTTTTTTCCCCTCCCCTTTATTGTTTTTGTCATACAATGCCATGATATCACCATGGGTTTACATATGCTCCCCCTCCAGAAACCCCTCCCTCCTCCCTCCCCCCCCTGGAAATCTCGATGCACCAGCCCCGAGAATCAATCCTGGGCTGGTGATTGATTAGACATATGATAATTAACATGTTTCAATGCCATTCTCCCATATCATCCCACCCTTTCCCTCATCCACAGAGTCCATGAGTCTATTCTATACATCTGCATTCCTTTTGCTGTCTCGCATGCTGGGTTCTCGTTACCGTCTTTCTAAATTCCATATATATGTGTTAATATACTGTATTGTTGTTTTTGCTTCTGGCTTACTTCACTCTGGATAATGGGCTCCAGTTCGGTCCATCTGAGTAGAATTGATTCAAATGAATTTTTTTTTAATGCTGAGTAATATTCCATTGTGTATATGTACCACACCTTTCTTATCCATTCATCAGTTGATGGGCATCTAGGTTGCTTCCATGTCCTGGCTATTGTAAACAATGCAGCGATGAACATTGGGGTACAGGTGGCTCTTTCAATTCTGGTTTCCTCGGTGTATATGCCCAGCAGTGGGATTGCTGGGTCATATGGTAGGACTATTTGCAGCTTTTTAAGGAACCTCCACACTGTTTTCCATAGTGGCTGTACTAGTTTACATTCCCACCAACAGTGTAGGAGAGTTCCCTTTTCTCCAAATCCTCTCCAGCATTTATTGCTTGTAGATTTTTGGATTACAGCCATTCTGATTTGTGGTTTTGATTTGCATTTCTCTGATAATGAGTGATGTTGAGCATCTTTTCATGTGTTTGTTAGCCATTTTTATGTCTTCTTTGGAGAAATGTCTGTTAAGTTCTTTGGCCCACTTTTTGATTGGGTCGTTTATTTTTCTAGAATGGAGCTGCAGGAGCTTTTTAAATCTTCAGACACCAGGGTGTTTCAGCAATCCATGGCACTTACTCTGTTGAGCGCATTAGAATCATTTAGGGCGTCTGTTAGGATTCCTGCCTTCTCAGTGGAAGGTCAGCTTTCACTGGGCTGGAGTTTGGTCCTGGGTGCTTAAATAAGCATCTCAGGTAAAGCCGACCCTTTTCCAGGAGCATCGTAGGAGCACATGAACCTCAAGTTAAGACTCCTGAAAGGCATTCCTAGACACTGTGCTCTCTTCTGTAGTGTGACTTTAGACAACTTCAAAGTACATTCCTTGGAGGGCTGTGCCATTGCTGATGTAGTCAAATGCTGATGTTGGACATTTAGAGACATTTATGTGGTTTGCTTGCTTGTTTGCTTTTATACATGACACCCTGGCAAGCATCTTCTCCTGAGTCTTTGGGCATGTTGGTAAACGATCCTGTGGGAGACGACCCTCTGTGAATGCTGGTTTCTCCAAGGGGTCCCATTTTGGTTGGCATTAATCTCTCCTTGTTCTATCAGTATCCATCAGTACAGCCCTAAGGTCTCAGCCCGTGGGTCTTAAGCCTGCCAAAGATATACAGGGAATCACAGTCGTGCTGGGAACAACCGGTCCAGCCTTGGTGGTTTGAGGTAGATACAGGGCCCCATTAGTTCAGTTCACTTGTTCAGTTGTGTCCGACTCTTTGTGACTCCATGGTCTGCAACACGCCAGGCCTCCTTGTCCATCACCAACTTCTGGAGTTTTCTCAAACTCATGTCTATTGAGTCGGTGAAGCCATCCAACCATCTCATCCTCTGTCATCCCCTTTTTCTTCCACCTTCAATCTTTCCCAGCATCAGGATCTTTTCAAATAAGTCAGTTCTTCACATCAGGTGGCCAAAGTATTGGAGTTTCAGCTTCAGCATCAGTCCTTCCAATGAATATTCAGGACTGATTTCCTTTGGAATTGACTGGTTGGATCTCCTTGCAGGCCAAGGGACTCTCAAGAGTCTTCTCCAACACCACAGTTCAAAAGCATCGATTCTTTGGCACTCAGCTTTCTATATAGTCCAATTCTCACATCCATACATGACTACTGGAAAAACCATAGCTTTGACAAGATGGATCTTTGTTGGCAAAGTAATGTCTCTGCTTTTTAATATGCTATCTAGGTTGGTTATAAGTTTTTTTCCAAGGAGCAATTGTCATTTTAATTTCATGGCTGCAGTCACCATCTGCAGTGATTTTGGAGCCCCCCAAAATAAAGTCTCCATTTCCACTGTTTCCCTATCTATTTGCCATGAAGTGATGGGATCAGATGCCATGATATTAGTTTTCTGAATGCTGAGTTGTAAGCCAACTTTTTCACTCTCTTCTTTTACTTTCATCAAGAGGTCCTTTAGTTCTTCTTTGCTTTCTGCCCTAGGGGTGGTGTCATCTTCATATCTGACGTTATTGCTATTTCTCCCAGCAATCTTGATTCCAGCTTGTGCTTCTTCCAGCCTGGCATTTTGCATGATGTACTCTGCATATAAGTTAAATAAGCAGGGTAACAATATACAGCCTTGATGTACTCCTTTCCTGATTTGGAACCAGTCTGTTGTTTCATGTCCAGTTCTAACTGTTGCTTCCTGACCTGCATACAGATTTCTCAAGAGGCAGGTCAGGTGGTCTGATCTTCCCATTTCTTGAAGAATTTTCCACAGTTCATTGTGATCCACACAGTCAAAGGCTTTGGCATAGTCAATAAAGCAGAAACATATGTTTTTCTGGAACTCTCTTGCTTTTTCTATGATCCAATGGATGTTAGCAATTTGATCTCTGGTTCCTCTGCCATTTCTAAAACCAGCTTGAACATCTGGAAGTTCATGGTTCACTTACTGTTGAAGCTTGGCTTGGAGAAATTTGAGCATTACTTTACTAGTGTGTGAGATGAGTGCAATTGTGCAGTACTTTGAACATTCTTTGGCATTGCCTTTCTTTAGAATTGGGATGAAAATGGAACTTTTCCAGTCCTGTTGCTACTGCTGAGTTTTCCAGATTTGCTGGCATATTGAGTGCAGCATTTTCATACTGTGAAAAGGCAAATAGATAGGGAAACAGTGGAAACAGTGACTGACTTTATTTTTTTGGGCTCCAAAATCACTGCAGATGGTGATTACAACCATGAAATTAAAAGACACTTACTCCTTGGAAGGAAAGTTATGACCAACTTAGATATATTAAAAAGCAGAGACATTACTTTACCAACAAAGGTCTGTCTAGTCAAGGCTATGGTTTCTCCAGTAGTCATATATGGATGTGAGAGTTGGACTATAAAGAAATCTGAGCGCTGAAGAATTGATGCTTTTGAACTGTGGTGTTGGAGAAGACTGTTGAGAGTCCCTTGGCCTGCAAGGAGATCCAACCAGTCAATTCCAAAGGAAATCAGTCCTGAATATTCATTGTAAGGACTGATGCTGAAGCTGAAACTCCAATACTTTGGCTACCTGATGCGAAGAGCTGACTTATTGGAAAAGACCCTGATGCTGGGAAAGATTGAGGGCAGGAGGAAAAGGGGAGGACAGAGGATGAGATGGTTGGATGGCATCACCGACTCAATGGACATGGGTTTGGGTGGACTCCAGCAGTTGGTGATGGACAGGGAGGTCTGGTGTGCTGCAGTTCCTGGGGTTGGAAAGAGTCAGATATGACTGAGGGACTGAACTGAACTGAACTGAACTGAGTGCAGCACTTTCACAGCATCACCTTTTAGGATTTGAAATAGCTCAGCTGGAATTCCATCACCTCCACCAGCTTTGTTTGTAGTAATGCTTCCTAAGGCCCACTTGACTTCGCATTCCAGGATGTCTGGCTCTAGGTGAGTGATCACACCATCGTGGCTATATGGGTCATGAAGACCTTTTTTGTGTAGTTCTTCTGTGTATTCTTGCCACATTTTCTTAATATCTTCTGCTTCTGTTAGGTCCATATCATCTCTGTCCTTTATTGTGACCATCTTTGCATGAAATGTTCTCTTGGTATTTCTAATTTTCTTGAAGAGATCTCTAGTCTTTCCCATTCTATTGTTTTCCTCTATTTATTTGCATTGATCACTTAGGAAGGCTTTCTTATCTCTCCTTGCTATTCTTTGGAACTCTGCATTCAAATGGGTATATCTTTCCTTTTCTCCTTTGCTTTTCACTTCTCCTCTTTTCACAGCTATTTGTAAGGCCTGCTCAGACAGTCATTTTGCTTTTTTGCATTTCTTTTTCTTGGGGATGGTCTTGATTACTGCCTCCTGTACAATGTCATGAACCTCCGTCCATAGTTCTTCAGGCACTCTATTAGACCTAATCCCTTGAATCTATTTATCACTTCCACTGTATAATCGTAAGGGATTTGATTTAGGCCATACCTGCATGGTCTAGTGGTTTTCCCTACTTTCTTCAATTTAAGCCTGAATTTGCCAAGAAGGAGTTCATGATCTGAGCCACAGTCAGCTTCCGGTCTTGTTTTTGCTGACTGTATACAGCTTCTCCATCTTTGGCTACAAAGAATATAATCAGTCTGATTTCAGTGTTGACCATCTGGTGATGTCCATGTGTAGAGTCTTCTCTTGTGTTGTTGGAAGAGGGTGTTTGCTATGACCAGTGTGTTCTCTTGGCAAAACTCTATTAGCCTTTGCCCTGCTTCATCTGTACTCCAAGGCCAAGTTTCCCTGTTACTCCAGGTGTTTCTTGACTTCTTACTTTTGCATTCCATCCCCATAATGAAAAGGACATCTTTTTTGGGTGTTAGTTCTAGGAGATCTTGTAAGTCTTCAGCTTCTTTTAGCATTACTGGTGGTTGATTACTGTGATATTGAATGATTTTTGCCTTGGAAATGAACAGAGATCATTCTGTCGTGTTGAGATTGCCTCTAAGTAGTGCATTTCAGACTCTTTTGTTGACCATGATGGCTACTCCATTTCTTCTAAGGGATTCTTGCCCACAGTAGTAGATATAATGGTCATCTGAGTTAAATTCACCCATTCCAGTCCATCTCAGTTCGCTGACTCCTAAAATGTTGATGTTCACTCTTGCCATCGCCTGTTTGACCACTTCCAACTTGCCTTGATTCATGGACCTAACATTCTAGGTTCCTATGCAGTATTGCTCTTTACAGCATCAGACTTTACTTCTATCACCAGTCACACCCACAGCTGGCTGTTGTTTTGGCTTTGGCTCCATCTCTTCATTCTTTCAGGGGTTATTTCTCCACTGATCTCCAATAGTATATTGGGCACCTACCAACCTGGGAAGTTCATCTTTCAGTGTCCTATCTTTTTGCCTTTTCATACTGCTGATGGCGTTCTCAAGGCAAGGGTACTAAAGTGGTTGCCATTCCCTTCTGCAGTGGACCACGTTTTGTCAGACCTCTCCACCATGACCCGTCTGTCTTGAGTGGCCCTACATGGCATGGCTCATAGTTTCCTTGAGTTAGACAAGGCTGTGGTCCATGTGGTTAGATTGTTTAGTTTTCTGTGATTGTGGCTTTCAGTCTGTCTGCTCTCTGATGTAGAGGATAAGAGGCTTATGGAAGACAGCATAAGAGACACATATGTAAAGAACAGACTTTTGGACTCTGTGGGAGAAGGCGATGGTGGGATGATTTGAGAGAATAGCATTGAAACATGCATATCACCATATGTGAAATAGATAGCCAGTCCAGGTTTGATGCATGAGACAGGGTGCTCAGGGCTGGTGCACTGGGATGACCCTGAGGGATGGGATGGGGAGGGAATTGGGAGAGGGATTCAGGATGGGGAACACATGTACACCCATGGCTGATTTATGTCAATGTATGGCAAACCCACTACAATATTGTGAAGGAATTAGCCTCCAATTAAAATAAATAGAAAAAAAAGAGGCTTATGGAAGCTTCTTGATGGGAGAGACTGACTGAGGGCGAAACTGGGTCTTATTCTGATGGGCGGGCTGTGCTCAGTAAATCTTTAACCCAATTTTCTGTTGATGGGTGGAGTGGTGTACCCGCCCTGTTATTTACCTGGGGACAACCTGTGGTGGAGGTAATGAAGATAATGGTGACCTCCTTCAGAGCACCTCTTCTGAGCACTGTTAGAGTTCAGAAAAGTCAGCATAGTCTTCTGGGCCTCAGGGTGTCTGGGGAGTGCTCTTAAAAATGGGTCATCTCTTGTCTCTAAAAAGGAAGAGCCCACAGCATCAGAGGTGGCTATTCTAGCCAGGTAGCTTCAACCCATGAGTAGTCAAGCATCCTGACTCAACTAGCTTAGGCACCAAGGAAAATTCATTACCTTAATATCAATACAATTTCCAGAATAGGAAGCAGATTGTGCAGTTAACAAGTGTCAAGATCTCAGGGCTAGAATGAGAGCAGTACAAATTAAAATAACAATGAGATGCCATTTCCCATTCATCAGATTGGCAGAGGTTGTCAGCAAGATGTGAAAGAAAGGAAACTCATGGACATGGGTGGTAGGAGAGCAAATTGGTAAGACCAGACTGAAGAACAACTGTCAATATTGACTAGGGCTGAAGGCGCACATTCCTTGAGCTCTAGCATACCACTCCTCTGTGGGTATGTGCCCCAGAGGTACCCTCACTTGCGTGTATTCATCACACATAGATGTGTTCAGAAATGTCCACAGCAATAGCGCTTGTCACTGGGAAACTGAAAACAGCGTAAATGGCCATCAGTTAGGGGCATGAATAGATAAATCATGGACTATACTGGCAATGGAATATTATACAGGAGTGAAAAACAAATGAGCCAGAATGTGTATCAACCTGGGTAATCCTACAAGACAATGCTGAATTAGTATTAAGTAGCAGGATTTCCCTGGCTGTCCAGTGTAGTACTCCATGCGTCCACTGCAGCATTGCAGGGAGCCAGGGTTCAACCCTGGTTAGGGAACTAAGATCCCACATGCCATGAGGTGTAGCCCAAAAAGAAAAAAAAAAGAATGAAATAGCATAAAACTATAACTGGCTCGATGCCATTAATATAGAGTTTTAAAACAGGCAAAACAATTTCTGATATTTAGGAGCTACATCCATAAACAGTAAAATTATACACACATATGAACAAGGAAGGCACTGCAAGTTCAGTGCAGTGGTTCCCTGTGGGCTGGGAGGAGGTGAAAGACAGAACTGGAGTGGAGTCTTGCACCCAAGTACATGCGGTGTCTGAAATGTTTGATGTCTTTTGCAAAGTGACTGGTATGGAAGCATTCATATATTTTCTTCTGTGCTTTTTGATATGCATGAGATATTTCAAAATAAAAATATTTGAAAGAAAAGGAAAAGAAAGTCCATACAAGGAAAATGGACTAGAGTCATCAAACCAGGTGAACTTGCAATATTCACCCGTCACTGTTGGGAGGGAGGTGTCGAGGTCACCATTGTGTGGTCTGCTTGGCAGCAGGTAGATCCTAGAGGTGGAGTAGCTCAATGCCATTAGCTTGTAAACATCACCCAACTTGCTCCCCAGAGATGATTCCATGTCCATCAGAAACCTGACAAGGGTTTGTTTTCCCACGTGGTTCTTTGCTGTGAGGATTCATGTCTTGGGCACTCAGGTTACCAGAAAAATCTCTTACTCACCTGCTCTCACCTGTTGCAACTAGACTGGGGAGAAGCCTGTGCATTTGGCAGCTTGGGCTCACCCATCAAGTGACGATTTGAAGTTGTGATTTTTGGGTACCATGGCTGTTGGTGAGGCCAAGTGGGAGAGCAAACACTTTGGAGTGGGACACCCAGGATCACAACTAGCCCCGTGGCATGTGGGTTTGACTTAGAAAAGATATCCCTTCCACCAGCATCTGTCTAGACGTTGGTATCTGGAGCCTCCTGTGTCTCTGCAGGGTGAATATCATCATGATGGCCAGTTGGAATAATTACTACTCCCGCCTGCCTAACTGCATAACCCTTCAAGTTCACCAAGCACCTCCAGTGTCTGCCTACGAGGTCTCAGAAGCTCCTTTACCTCTCTGGACAAGAATTCCTGCTCTATTAGAAGGGAGGGAACCTTTGATCACACCTGCATCGTGAGGAAGTTGTAGCATCAGGACCAACAAACCTTTTAAAAAACGCTGTAGCTTCTTCCTCTCTATTAGACATATCATCTCATAATGAAATGCAATTTGGCGAATACAACCATGAAACAATTGCTTGGGGATGTGTGTGCAGACCACTACATTCACGGATGAATGTCTCCCTTTTCACCCAGTTGTAAATTGCTACAGTTCAGTTCAGTTCAGTTCAGCTGCTCAGTTGTGTCCGACTCTTTGCAACCCCATGAACTGCAGCACGCCAGGCCTCCCTGTCCATCACCAACTGCCAGAGTTTACTCAAACTCATGCCCATTGAGTCAGTGATGCCATCCAATCATCTCATCCTCCGTTGTCCCCTTCTCCTCCTGCCCTCAATCTTTCTCAGTAACAGGGTCTTTTCCAGTAAGTCAGCTCTTCGCATCAGGTGGCCAAAGTATTGGAGTTTCAGCTTCAGCATCAGTCCTTACAATGAATATTCAGGACTGATCTCCTTTAGGATGGACTGGTTGGATCTCCTTGCAGTCCAAGGGACTCTCAAGAGTCTTCTCCAACATCAGAGTTCAAAAGCATCAATTCTTCAGCGCTCAGCTTTCTTTATACTCCAACTCTCACATCCATACACGACTACTGGAAAAACCATAGCTTTGACGAGACTGACCTTTGTTGGTAAAGTAATGTCTCTTCTTTTTAATATGCTGTCTAGGTTTGTCGTAAGTTCAAACGCTGAAGCGGACGCTGCTGGAAACAGCTGGTTCTTCAGTGGGATTGTGGGCGTTGCCGTAGAAGAGGATGGCCAGCAGGGGGCGCCTGTGCCCTTCCTTCTGAGTTCTCTTGCACTTTGAGGCCAAAGTGAGGGATGATAACGGTGGGACCAGCCTCTAGGGTAACAGGTGCCCTGAGTGGACTCTGTCCACAGCTCTGGGTTCCCGCGATGTGTCAGAGGTGGCTGTCACCATCCCAGGGGAGGACTGGGAAGATTCTGAGTTCCCACAGGGAAGCTGAGAGCTATTTAGTTTTAGGAAGGATGCTTCCCCCATCTGCCCTCACCACCTCTCACTTCCCGGGGGTGGGACCCGGGCACCCTTGATCCATCGAGAGGTCTGGAGGAGCAGGGTGTTTTGCTGCGGGTTCCCACAAGAGGAGAGTCCCCAGCATGAGGCCTGGGTGGGACCTGTCAGGGCAGCTGGTGGGGAGGGTGCTCTTGGGTCTGATGAGCAGACCTCAAGGGGACGGTGTGGAGGGGCAGGAGAAGCGTGAATGCAGTGTTTTGATACTCAAAGGGGTGGTACTTCTGGTGTGGTGTTTCCGCTGCACTAATAACATAGGAAACACCGTGGGGAATAGGCACCTTAGTTGTATAAAAAACGTAGATCAAATTAAGTTACCTGCTAAAACCCTTCCGTGGCTTCCGGTTGCTTTTAAAAGAAAGAAGTGTAGGAATCCCAGGTTCCATCCCTGGGTCAAGAAGATCCCCTGGAGAAGGCCATGGCAACCCACTCCAGTAGTCTTGCCTGGAGAATTCCATGGACAGAGGGGCCCGGCGGGCTACGGTTCATGGGGCCTGCAGAGAGTTGTACAGGACTGAGTGACTTTCACTTTTCACAAACTCCTAACGGTGGTCTGTTGAGTCTTCAGGATCTGGCCTCTGTGGCTCCATCCTCTTCTCGTGCTGGTCCCTCCCTTCCCCCAGGCATCCCCACCTGCGCTTTATTTCTCTCTGCTTACCTCCACTCCCCCCACCCCCTCACCGCCCCCGCTCCTTCTTTCGCTGTTTCTCCCCTTTCCATTGACATTAGTCTAAATAGACCCACTGTGATTCTTCACCTTGGCGCCCTGTGCCACTACTTGCTAGCGGTGTCTTTTGGATCAGACTCTCTGCCTTGGGAGGGCGGGGCTTTGCCTCCTTTTGCCCCAGGGCCTCACCACATGGGCTGCATGACCATGCGTGCATGACCACGTGTGACCCTCAGGACTCCAGACTATTGCAGAACGTGAGCAGACACTCAGTTCAGTTCAGTTTAGTTGCTCAGTTGTGTCCAGCTCTTTGCCACCGCATGGAGGCAGCACGCCAGGTTTCCCTGCCCCTTACCGACTCCTGGAGCTTGCTCAAACTCATGTCCATCCAGTCGGTGATGCCATCCAACCATCTCACCTTCTGTCGTCCCATTCTCCTCCTGCTTTCAATCTTCCCCAGCATCAGGACCTTTTCCAATGAGTCAGTTCTTCCAGGAGGCGCTGGGAATGCACAATTGTGTTTTAGACCTGGTAGAGCTGCTCTGCCCGCTCTAGTCCACACCTCCGGGCCGTCGTTCAGCTTTAAGGCACAAGAGGGCGCTTTAAGCCTGGTTGTTAATACAGAGTGCAGGAGCCTGTCCGTTAGGATGCACAGCGCTCTGCCTGCTCTGGATCAGGAGCCAAGCAGGGGATCCAGCTCGACGGAGGTCGCCAGGTGGGGTCTGCTCTCCCCCTCCTTAGGGAAAAACCAGCAGCTAATCGCTTCTTCCCTCTGGGACAGGAAGTGACCCCAGCGTCTCCCTGACAGCCGCCAGGGCCGCCTACCTGTCTTGGCAGATGATTCTAGAACACTCACTTTTGAGTGATTGGTCTAAGACGAGTACAGTGAACCCCCTGCCCCCAACATTTGCTGGGCATCAGTATGGAAGCAGACATGTGAATAGCTCTAGACCATGTGTGGGTAACCTACACCTGTGAGCTAGAATGGTTTTCACATGAAAATTTTTTGTTTGTTTAACCAGTTTCAGAAAAGAGTGTGCCGCAGAGACCATAAAACCTGCCGTATTTACTATCTGGCCCTTTACAGAAAATGTTGCTGACCCCTGGTGAGAGGTAAGAGACCTCTGTTGGATAACCCTGGAAGGATTTATTTCCCTAATAAGAAAGAAGTGAGGAGGAGGTCTGCCCCTCTTCCTGCCTAAACGTGTCTGTAGGAGGAAGTCATCAAGCCTGGTGCTGTGACAGCTAGTTTGTGACTGTGAAGCAACAAGCCCAAGAAAGAGAGGCCAAGATACAGAGGAAGGAGATGGAAGGAGATTGGGGCCTTGCTGTACCCCTGTCTGATTCTGGAGCTGTCTTCCTCTGGACTCCTTGTTCTGATAGGAAATTTGAACTCTTTTTGACAATTGAAAATATTTATTGAAATATAGCTGATTCACAATGGTGTGTTAGTTTCAGGTGTACAGCAAGGTGAATCAGTTATACATATACCTAGATTCACTCTTTTTAAGTTTATTTTTTTTCCCATATAGACCATTACAGAGTATTGGATAGCGTTCCCTGTCAGTAATTGTCTGGACTTCTTATGGGAGATAAACATTATTGTTATCTAAGCAAAGAGTGGGCAAACATTTTCTGTAGAGGGTCAAGTAGAACATATTTTAGGTTTTGTGGACCATAAATTCTCTTTTGCAACTACTCACCTTTGCCCCTGAGGCATGAAAGCAGCCACAGCTCCTTCATCAATGAATGGGTATAGATGTCCATAAAACTTTATTGATCCAAACAGGCAGTATGCTGGATCTGGCCTTGGGAGCTTGCTGTGCATTGGATGCTTTGTTTCTTACATCCTGACTTGCACTCCCTGAGTTGGCCTCCACTCTAGTGTGGAAGGATAAGCCTGAGAGTGGGTGGAGTCTGCAGCACTGGTCAGTGGTGGGGAGTTAGCACATAAAACCCACCCAGTGACACATCCTTTCCTCTGTCCACATCATGCTGCCCTCCGCTTCCTCCCGTGAGCACCTGACTTGACAAAAATGGTTTTACCTGTTCCAGGAGTGTGATAAAGGGAATGCCAGGCATTCCTTCTTCCCCTCGATGCTCTAGTCTGGCCGCAGTCAGCCCTTTACCCACCCAACCTGGACGGGGATGAGGTGGCCTGCTCACTGGGCAGAACTGAGCCCCCAGCTGTGTCCACCAGCTCACAGAGCCAGAGAGTGGCCAGAGGGGGAATAGGGCAGGTCATCTCCCTGCACTGAGCGCCTCCCCCAAAGTGCAATTTCTCCTTCAATTTATAGGTGGGCATGGCAACCCACTCTGGTATTCTTGCCTGGAGAATCCTATGGATAGAAGAGCCTGGCGGGCTACAGTCCATGGGGTTGCACAGAATCAGACACGACTGCAGTGACTTAGCATGTGCTGGCATGATGACACTGTGGTGTTTAAGACCACTGCCATCACTGTGGCCGCGGTGAACTGTGGAAACAGGTGAGGGCTCTGTCCCTGATGCTAGAATCTGGGTGTTCCTTGGGTGCTACTCTGGACTCTGAAGAAAGGTCAAGATCTCAGCGAGCGTTTAAGAGGTGGAGCCTTCTGGGAAGGGGTCCTGAGTCTACCAGCCCAGGTGCATGCAGAGCTGGGGCTGCCCTGTAACAGGCCCCTGAGGATTGGTGCTTCCCTGGCAGAAGTGTGGTTTGGGGAGACGGACAGGCTTTGAGTCCAGGCTCAGTTCTCCTCCAGTGCAAGTCACCTTCCCCTCCCTGCACCTTCTCCTCCGTAAGATGGTGGGGATCACCTGACATACTTTTAAGAGTCACTGAAAGCATGAACTGGGGTGCTATGTGTAAAGCTGGACCCACAGTGTCTGGCAGGCAGCAAGTGCTTATCAAGGCTACATGGATAGTTTCAGGTCTCTGCCTCCAGGGGTGCTGTTGGCTGTGGACCAGACGTCTCTCTTTGCCCAGGAGAAGAGCGGCTCCAAAAATTCGCAGATCACTGGTCATTTACAAGGCCCAGAGAGCCCATAGGAGGACAAACAATGCCCCCTAAAGAGGTCCACATATCCCAATCCCTGGAACCTGTGAATAGGTCACTCAGAAGCAAAAGGGACTTTGCAAATGCTGTTAAGTCAAAGGTCAAAGATCTCTTTATTTTTTAAAGCCTTTATTGAATTTGTGACAATATTGCTTCTGTTTTATGTGTAGGCATGTGGGATCTTGGCTCCCCAATGAGGGATCGAACCTGCACCCCACTCTGCACTGGAAAGTGAAGTTCCAACTGCTGGACCATCAGGGAAGCCCCAAGTCAAGGATTCTAAGGTGGGAGATTCTCCTGGAATATCTGGGCAGGGCCTCAATGCAATCACAAGGAAGATTTGACATATGTGAGGAGGAGGCAATGTGATTACAGAGGCAGAGACCGAAGTGATGTGGCCACAAGCCAAGGAATGCCAGAAGCTGAAAGAGGCAGGGATGGGAGTCTCCTCCAGGGTCTGCACCAATGGCTCGTCCAATGCCTTCATTTCAGTCCAATAAGACTCATTCCGGACTTCTGATGTCCAGAATGGTAGCATAATGAATTAGTGATTTTTAAGCCGCTAAGTTTGTTACACCATCCATAGGAAATGCTTTTTCCCTTTACCCCAGAAAAAGCTGGGTGGTTCAGGACAATCAATACCAAGCTGTCTATGTCTCAGTTTCCCTATCTGCAGATGGAGCAGGTGAGCAGCATGAATTGGGTCTTGTCTTTTTGACACCCTCCCTCCGAGTTGGTTCCTTCTCGGAGCTGTTGGCCGGCTCATGGCCCTCTTCTGGGCTATTTGGTGTTGGAATTTCTGGCAGGGAGCAAGGATCCACTTGGCTTCTCGCTGCTCTCCTTGGTGGTTTAGTTCATGGCCAAGGGGTTACCTGCTGTTTAGATACTGTTGGCTCTGAAATTTGCATTGTCAGCCTCACCTCTGAACTGCAGGCTGGTTATTTCCGGCAGCCTACTTGGATGTCTCAAAGGCACTTTAGACTGATTGCATCAATACCAAGCTCAGGATTTCCCACTCCTCTGGCTAGTTCTCCCTCCATTTTTTCCATCCCTATGGGTCGTACCAGCCTGTCTCTTACCAAGTCAGACATACCAGAGCTGTCTGTACACTGCCTTTATGCCTCATTTCTAACCCATGGCCGCAGCTGTCACTCCCACCCTCAAATACTTTGGTTCCATCCACTTCTTCCCACTTCCGACACCACTGCCTACTGCAAGCCACCATCATCTCCATCTTGGTCTTCTGAAGTAGCTTCCTCATTTATTTCTCCAGTTCATCCTCGCCTCTATTGGTCTGCCCTTCATGCTGAGGCTGGAGTGGAGTCTGAAAAAGGCCAACATGCTCCCATGACCTCTCCTTGATATTGAGACAGAAAACCTTAACTTGGCCCTGAGTCCTGCATGGTCTGTCTTGCCCTCCTCTCGAGCCTGATCTCATGTCACTTTCATTGTGCTTCTGCTTCTCTTTCCTTTGTGTTCCATCACACTGACCAGCTTCTTTAGTTTGTTGAATGTGCTGTTTCCTCCTGCCCCAGGACCTTTGTACCTGCAGTTTTCTCTCCCTTTTGGTTACTTGATTCTTCCTCATCTTTTAGATCTCCATCCAAACCGTGGTTTCTCAGGGAAGTCTCCACCAGCCCTGGACTGGGTCTGGTGTCCCTATTATGAACTTCCACAACATCATTTAGCTTTCCTTCCTATGTCTATTGTATCTTTTAATCCTACATTTATGTATCGGATTGTTTTAATGGTGGTCCTTTTCTTTAGCCACTGATAGTTAAGTGGCTCCATCACAGCTCTCCATCTGGAGCACGGAAACCCCTGCACAGCTTAATCAGGAAGTGGTGACCTCACCAAGTTTATCTGAGTTTCTCCCATAACAAATAAAGAACATTTAAATTAACTTTTATTATAGTACATGCAGGTGCTCAGTGATGCCTGACTCTTTGCAGCCCTGTGGATAAGCCCGTCAGGCTACTCTGTGAAGTTTCCAGGCAAGACTACTGGAGCTGGTTGCCATTTCCTCCTCCAAGGGATCTTCCTGCCCAGGGATTGAACCCATGACTCCTGTGTCTGCTGCAGTGCAGGAATATTCTTTATCACTGAGCCATCGGGGAAGCCTTTAGTAGAGTATACTTGCTTTACAATGGCGTGTTAGTTTCTGCTATGCAGCAGAGTGAATCAGTTATACATATACATATAGCCTCTCTTTTTTTGATTTTCTGCCTGTTTAAGTCACCACAGAACATGGAGCAGGGTTCCCTGAGCTATATCCATATTTTCTCATCAGTTATCTATTTTATACAAGCATTAGTAAGGGTATATATGTCAAGCCCAACCTCCCAACTCATCCCCCCGCAATAACTTTTTAAACTTCATAGCCGAATATCAAATAAATGCACACTTTCTTACTGAGGTTTCCATAGTATTGAAACTATTTTCTAGCTGCCCATTTTTGTCTTAAAAGATCTTTAAGCATTCATTCATTTATTTGTTCATTCAACAGAGCTCCTCTGTCATGAATTGAATTTAATGTTTTGAATTGAAGTTAATTTACAGTGTTTCAGGTGTACAGTCAACTGATTCAGTTGTCACTCAGTCATGTCCGACTCTTTGAGACCCCATGGACTGCAGCACGCCAGGCCTCCCTATCCATCACCAACTTCCAGAGTCCACCCAAATTCATGTCCATTGAGTCGGTGATGCCATCCAACCATCTCATCCTCTGTCGTCCCCTTCTTCTCCTGTCTTCAATCTTTCCCAGCACCAGTGTCTTTTCTTTTTTAAAATTTATTTATTTATTTTATTATTATTATTTATTTTATTTTATTTTAATTTTCTTTACATTATCGTGTTGGCTTTGCCATACATTGACATTAATCTGCCATGGGTATACATGTGTTCCCCTTCCAGAACCCCCCTCCCACCCCCCTCCCAACTCCCTCTCTCTGGGTCATCCCGGTGCACCAGCCCTGAGCACCTGGGCTGACGATTGATTTCACATATGATGATTTAACATGTTTCAATGCCGTTCTCCCATATCATCCCACCCTTGCCCTCTCC
This sequence comes from Antilocapra americana, assembly GCA_007570785.1. Taxonomy (NCBI): domain Eukaryota; kingdom Metazoa; phylum Chordata; class Mammalia; order Artiodactyla; family Antilocapridae; genus Antilocapra; species Antilocapra americana. Next base: position 2,500,990 of record ML660770.1, on the reverse strand, counting down.
CATAGAGTCCAAAAGACTGTTCTATACATCTGTGTTTCTTTTGCTGTCTTGCATACAGGGTTCTCATGACCATCTTTCTAAATTCCATATATATGTGTTAGTATACTGTATTTTTGTTTTTCCTTCTGGCTTACTTCACTCTCAGCTCTTCATATCAGGTGGCCAAAATATTGGAGTTTCAGCTTCAGCATCAGTCCTTCCAATGAACAACCAGGACTGATCTCCTTTAGGATGGACTGGGTGGATCTCCTTGCAGTCCAAGGGACTCTCAAGAGTCTTCTCAACACCACAGTTCAAAAGCATCAATTCTGCAGCACTCAGCTTTCTTTATAGTCCAACTCTCTTATCCATACACGACTACTAGAAAAACCATACATAGCCTTGCCTAGATGGACCTTTGTTGACAAAGTAATGTCTCTGCTTTTTAATAAGCTTTCTAGTTTGGTCATAGCTTTCCTTCCAAGTAGTGTAAGTGTCTTTTAATTTCACGGCTGCAATCATCATCTACAGTGATTTTGGAAATGAAGTCAGTCACTGTTTCCACTGTTTCCCTGTCTATTTGCTATGAAGTGATGGGACCAGATGCCATGATCTTAGTTTTCTGAATGTTGAGCTTTAAGCCAACTTTTTCACTCTCTTCTTTCACTTTCATCAAGAAGCTCTTTAGTTCTTCACTTTTTGCCATAAGGGTGGTGTCATCTGCATATCTGAGGCTATTGATATTTCTCCCGACAATCTTGATTCCAGCTATTCTTCCTCTAGCCCAGCGTTTCTCATGATGTACTCTGCATATAAGTTAAATAAGCAGGATGATAATATACAGCCTTGACGTACTCCTTTTCCTATTTGGAACCAGTCTGTTGTTCCATGTCCAGTTCTAACTGCTGCTTCCTGACCTGCATACAGGTTTCTCAAGAGGCAGGTCAGGTGGTCTGGTATTCCCATTTCTTTCAGAATTTTGCACAGTTCATTGTGATCCAGTCAAAGGCTTTGGCATAAGCAATAAAGCAGAAATAGATGTTTTTCTGGAACTCTCTTGCTTTTTCAATGATCCAGCCTATGTTGGCAATTTGATCTCTGGTTCCTCTGCCATTTCTAAAACCAGCTTGAACATCTGGAAGTTCACAGTTCACGTATTGCTGAAGCCTGGCTTGGAGAATTTTGAGCATTACTTTACTAGCATGTGAGATGAGTGCAACTGTGTGGTAGTTTGAGCATTCTTTGGCATTGCCTTCCTTTGAGACTGGGATGAAAACTGACCTTTGCCAGTCCTTTGGCAACTGCTGAGTTTTCCAAATTTGCTGGCATATTGGGTGCAGCACTTTCACAGAAACATCTTTAGGATTTGAAAGAGCTCACCTGGAATTCCATTACCTCCACTAGCTTTCTTCATAGTGATGTTTCTAAGGCCCACTTGACTTCACATTCCAGGATATCTGGTTCTAGGTGAAGGATCACACCATTGTGATTATCTGGGTCATGAAGATCTTTTTTTGTACAGTTCTTCTGTGTATTTTTGCCACCTCTTCTTAATATTTTCTGCTTCTGTTAGATCCATATCATCTCTGTCCTTTATTGAGCCCATCTTTGCATGAAATGTTCCCTTGGTATCTCAAATTTTCTTAAAGAGACCTCTAATCTCTCCCACTCTGTTGTTTTCCTCTATTTCTTTGCACTGATCACTTAGGAAGGCTTTCTTATCTCTCCTTGCTGTTCCTTGGAACTCTGCATTCAAATGGGTGTATCTTTTCTTTTCTCCTTTGCTTTTGGCTTCTCTTCTTTTCACAGCTATTTGTAAGGCCTCAGACAGCCATTTTGCTTTTTTGCATTTCTTTTTCTTGGGGATGGTCTTGATCCTTGTCTCCTGTACAATGTCATGAACCTCTGTTCATCAGGCACTCTGTCTATCAGATCTAGTCTGTTAAATCTATTTCTCACTTCCACTGTATAGTTGTAAAGGATTTGATTTAGGCCATACCTGAATGGTCTAGTGGTTTTACCTACTTTCTTCAATTTCAGTCTGAATTTGGCAATAAGGAGTTCATGATCTGAGCCACAGTCAGCTCCCGGTCTTGTTTTTGCTGACTATATAGAGCTTCTCCATCTTTGGCTGCAAAGAATAGAATCAATCTGATTTTGGTGTTGACCATCTGGTGATGTCCATGTGTAGAGTCTTCTCTTGTGTTGTTGGAAGAGGGTGTTTGCTATGATCAGTGCATTCTCTTGGCAAAACTCTATTAGCTTTTGCCCTGCTTCATTGTGTACCCCAAGGCCAAATTTGCCTGTTACTCCAGGTATTTCTTGACTTCCTACTTTTGCATTCAAGTCCTCTATAATGAAAAGGACATCTTTTTTGGGTGTTAGTTCTAGAAGGTCTTATAGGTCTTCATAGAACCGTTCAACTTCAGCTTCTTTAGCATTACTGGTTGGGGCGTAGACTTGGATTATCGTGATATTGAATGGTTTGCCTTGGAAACAAACAGAGATCATTCTGTTGTTTTTGAGATTGCATCCAAGTCCTGCATTTTGGACTCATTTGTTGACTATGATGGCTATTCCATTTCTTCTCATGGATTCCTGCCCACAGTAGTAGATATAATGGTCATCTGAGTTAAATGGACCCGTTCCAGTCCATTTTAGTTCGCTGATTCCTAAAATGTTGACATTCACTCTTGCCATCTCCAATTTGCCTTGATTCATGGACCTAACATTCCAGGTTCCTATGCAATATTTCTCTTTACAGCATCAGACATTTCTTCACTCACCAGTCACATCCACAACTGGGTGTTGTTTTTGCTTTGGCTCCATTTCTTCATTCTTTCTGAAGTTACTTCTCCAGTGATCTGATCTCCAGTAGCATATTGGGTACCTACTGACCTGAGGAGTTCATCTTTCAGTGTCCTATCTTTTTGCTTTTCATACTGTTCATGGGGTTCTCAAGGCAAGAATATTGAAGTTGTTTGCCATTCCCTTCACCAGTGGACCACATTTTGTCAAAACTCTCCACCATGACCATACATGTATAAGCATACATATATATTCTTTTTCAGATTCTTTTCTATTGTAGGTTATTACTAGATATTGAGTATAGTTTCCTGTGCTACACAATAGGTCCTTGTTGTTATTCTACTTTATATATAATAGTATGTATGTTAATCCCCAATTCTCAATTTATCCCTCCTCTACCTTCTTTCTCTCCCTTCCTCCCTCCCTTCCTTGTTCCTTCAATTTTCTTTTTTCACAAGGAATGCATGGATTTTCATTTTATTCAGTAGATTATAGTCCATTATGATGATGATTGATTCTGATGCTCACATTGTCCCAGATGTGGCAAGTGGGAGTCCCTTTGCCTTGGTTGTCATGTCCTTTCCACTTTTCCATCATTTTTTGAACACTTTCTTGTCTTCTGGCATCACAAGATGTCCCACACTCATGTGGCACCTTCTCCACTCAGCTCTGGCCTCAGCCATTTCTCCCAGACACTCTGAGTCCTCTTGGTGATGGCTGGTATTTATCAACCAAGATCTCGGTGCCCTGTGGATACTGAGCAACATCCCTTCTGAAGCCACCAGAAATGGAGCAACGCTTACTCATCAGTGTATTAGTCATGCTAACCAAAGTGACCCAGAGAAATAAGCATATGTGTCTCTCATGGAGAGTCTGATGCAGGCCAGTGGATCCTGGGAGAGTCCATCTCTGCAGCCCTCATATCCCCACACGAGATCATTGCTGAAGAGATGGCCAAGGAGTCAAGTCAGTTCTCAAGGTGCTTCTGACAAGGAGCATCATTTTTGCTTGTGTTTTCAATTGCCAGAACCACAAGGGAGTCTGGGCAGCACAGAGAACAAATGGGTAGTTGGTACACTCCCCCCTTTCTACCACGATGCTTTTATTCATTCAACAAATACCAGCTCTGTTCCTTATAGCCACACTGACTCCAAGAGGCTGAGATAACTTCATCTCAGGTGGTTTACAGCAGGGGGAGAAAGGTGTCTGTGTGTGTGTGTTTGCTTGTGCACACACACAGTGGGGTTGCAAAGAGTTAAATACAACTGAGCGACTTTCACTTTCACTTTTCACTCCTTACATTGGCAGGAGAGTACCACTAGCGCCATCTGGGAAGCCCTGGGGAGAAAGGTAAGTAAACAGCAAGTCAAGTCTGACCCTTTGTTACCCCATGGACTGTAGTCTGCCAGGTTCCTCTGTCCATGGATTTTTCCAGACTAGAATACTGGAGTGGGTTGCTGTTTCCTACTCTGGGGGATCTTCCCAACTGAGGGATCAAATCCATATTTCTTTTGTCTTCTGGGGCTTCCCTGATAGCTCAGTTGGTAAAGAATCTGCCTGCAATGCAGTAGACCCTAGTTTGATTCCTGGGTTGGGAAAATCCCCTGGAGAAGGGATAGGCTACCCACTCCAGTATTCTTGGGCTTCCCTGGTGGCTCAGCTGGTAAGGAATCTGCCTGCAATGCGGGAGACCTGAGTTCGATCCCTTGGTTGGGAAGATCCCCTGGAGAAGGGAAAGGTTACTCACTCTAGTATTCTGGCCTGAAGATTCCATGGATGGTAGAGTCCATGATTGAGCGACTTTCACTTTCACTTATGTCTTCTCCATTGGCTAGGAGAATTCATTACCACTAGCGCCGCCCAGAAGCCCAGGGGAGAAAGATAGGTAGACAGTAAGTGAACAGACCATCACATGACAGCGGGCTTGTGAGCTGTAACAGAGGTCAGTGCCGTGTGCTGCAGCAATACTGAATGGTCACCTCCCTGGAGCCTTGAGGAAGATCCATCCGGGCGGTCCACTTGCACCAGGTTTGGAAGGTGAATGGGAATTAGTGCCCGCTCAGAAAAGGGGTGGGGCCATCTCAGGTGCAGGAGAGATCTAGGGCAAGGGCAGAAGACCCGAAAGAATGAGCCATGCTGAGAGAAGAGGGAGGCATTTGGGGTGGGTGGAAGATGGGCTCTACAGGGCTGGACTTGGGATGCAAGGGATGAGGCTGATATCAGGTGGATAAACAGGTACATAGGTGGTGAGCAGACTGTGCTAAGGAGTTTGGGATTAACCGATTAATTTTTGTTAGTTGGGTGAATAATTAATAATGTGGGTCATGAAGCATCATGCAAATGTGTTTAAGCTGATGGGGGGCATTCCATCTGTGTTTTAGGAGGATCTTCTCGATGGTTGAGCATCAGATGGAGAGGAGAGAAGACACCAAGACACAGGGACCTGTTGGGAGGCTCTGGCAACCCTATGGGCAGCAAGTGATGAGGACCTGAATTGGGGGTGGCAGAGGGGACAGAGAGAAGGAGCTGGCTGTTGGAGCCATCTGGGAACAGTGAAGCCATAAATGGCTTCATTTCCTGCAGACAGTGTGGCTGATTTTACTAGCTCACAATTGCTCGTGGCCTCCCCACCTTGCTGTGACTTCTCAGTGGACAGGACATAGTTCTTGCTTGCCCATGTGATTTGACTTTGGTCAAGGGTGCAAGAGTGACCACGTGCTCCATCTCACCCTAGGCTCCAGGTACGTGTTACCATTTTAAGGACAAGGAAACTGAGGCTCAGAGAGGTTAGCTTGCTCAACGTTCCAGAGCTAGTATGTCAGAGAAGAGGGATTCAAACCCAGGACTGTCTGACTTGCAAAGCCCTCTCCCGCCAACATGAATATGCTGACTTCTGGTATACCTATTTTTACCTGCCAGAAAAGCTGCTTTCAGATTTCTGTTTCTGAGGTGGGGAGGGGTGGGGGCCAGGGGGCCAGCCTTGGGTTTGAAGAGGCCCCCAGGTCATCATCAGTGGATGTGTGCTTGGGAGGTCTTCTCCAGCCTCTGGGATGGAGGCTGATGTTTCACCGCTACCTTCCTGCCCGGGCTCTGCTGAGCCAAGCTGAGTGTGTCGCCAGCCTGGGTGTATCCCATAGGCAAGGAACTAAGCCTGCCCTGGTGTAAAAGAGAACTGACTCTTGATACCAGCAATTGCAATAGCAGTAGCAAAATCCTGGCTGTTGGCCTATTGATTTAGCTGGATGTCTCAGAGAAGCAAATCCAATTTAAAATATATCTTCAGTGAGTTGATCAGTGAGTTGAAATGGAAGACTATTAGCTGGCTGGATTAGGAAAACTCCCTTCATCCTAAAATGTTCTAAGAAAAATCCTCTTAGTACAATTTTGCAGGAGCCAAATGTGTGAGAGGACCACTTTGTTGCTGTCATCCTCTGAGGGCAGGGCTCTGGCTTGGGTAAAATAAGAGAAGGAGTTTATTTAGCTGCCTTGTTGGTTAGAATCTGTGCTGATGAGGCTGGGTTCTGAGGCTGACCCAGGAGACTCCTTGGTCCTGAGGTTGACCAGGAGACTCCTTGCCCAGACTCCATGGGCACTTTGTATGCCCAGTTCTTTTGAAAAAATTGTGGGGAAGAGCTTGGATGAGTGAGGGCAGCCACTCTTTACACAAAGCTATCATTCCCAGCAGGCAAAATGCTCCCAGTGAGGATGGGAGAGACGCGGGCACTCTGCACTCTGGCAGCATATTAATTTACTTTGCTTGCATTAAGGTCTTGTAGATAGAAAGGAAAATATCAATTTCCCCAAATGATGGGACACCTGGTCTTTTGGATAATGGAGGGAAAAGTCCTGGAGTTCTGAAGTCTGTCCTTTCACACACGAAGCTTCATGCCTTTGCACATGCTGTTCCCTCTGCTAAGAACGCCCTTCCAACCCCAGAATGCTGGTGAACTCTGTTTCACGCTCCAGCTTGAACGTCCTCTCTTCTGTGTTGCCGTTCCCTCTGCCGCCTGTCCAGATAGGCAGTTCATCACTCACACTGGAATGATGCTGGTATCATCACATTTATCTTTTAGACTGCTATGATCAACTCGTTTTGAAGATGTGGAAACTGAGGCTCAGAGAAATCAAATAAGCTTCCCCAAATCCCACAGTTAGTTAATACCCATTCGGGTTTGCCCTGCCCTGCCTTCCCTTCTCTTTTCCCTTTTGCCTTCTTCACTGAGATTTCAACACAGAGTGAGACTTCCTCAGGGAAGCCTTCCCTAAACATTTTGTTTTGGTCAGTCCCGCCTGTTGTACATTTTCATAAGGCTGTGTACTCTTCCTGCGTAACACTTCTAATAGTTGTAATGTTACATTTCTCTGGATGACTCTTGGGTTATAGCCTATACCCAATACTAGACATAACCTTGCGGAGGGAAAGGGCAATGTATATATAGTGGCCTTACTGGTGGCTCGGGGGTGAAGAATCTGCCTGTAATGTGGGAGACCTGGGTTCGATCCCTGAGTTGGGATCCCCTGGAGGAGGGAATGGCAACCGACTCTAGTATTCTTGTCTGGGAAATCCCATGGACAGAGGAGCCTAGCTGGCTACAGTCCGTGGGGTTGCAAAGAGTCGGACACAACTGAGTGATTAACACCTTGACATTATTTGTATTCTCAGCAAATAAAACAGCATCTGGGAAATAATAGGTGCTCAATACATATGTGTTGGATAAGTGAATAAAGAACTGGAATTCAACCCCCAGTCTCTAAAGTCCAAGTTCTTGTACAATATCGTGTTGGTGCTCCCCAGGAGGACAAGATGGGATGGAGGTCATCTCAGGGTGCAGGATTACAATACGACTCATTAGAGAAATTACAGTTTGTGGGGGTGTTTGTGTGTCTGTGTGTTGGTAGTGGTTTGAAGCCAGCCTGCGTGTGGAGGAGGGGCAAAAGTTGGGGCACTGGGCAAGGACACAATGGTTAAAAGACTTAAAAGAACCAAGGATCACAGGGAGCTACTGAGGGTTTTTCATCAGGGCAGAGGCTCATAGTTATAGATGAGAAAGATCACTCTGCCTGGCACCGAGTAGAGAGTGGACAGAACCCCAAGGCTAGGATCGTGTCATCATAAAACTGAAGCTTAGAGGAAGAACAGTCCCAGGCAGGGACATCAGTGGAGAGAGGGGTGGTCCAGCACCTAGGAGATGGGGAGGGGAAGTAGTAAGTGTGAGTCTCTAGTTTTAGGCATAGACCCCTGGATAGATGATCTTGTCATCTATGGGAGGAAAAAGCACTGAAGTGGGGAGATGGTTTGAGCTGGGAGAGGCTATGTAAGGACGAGCTGGCTGGCTGTTGGACCAGGGTGCAGGTGGGGGCCAGTGTGAATGGGGCAGGTGGGTCAGGGTGGAGAGAGACCAGGGAAGGAATGAGAGAGTCCAGCCCCTGTTTCTAGACCTCAGTGCAGTACAGGTGTGTGGATCAGCGGGTCTCAGATGAGCCTGGGCAGAACCCTGCTGCCTCCTGCATTTCTCTCTGCAGCTGCTTTCAGCTGAGCTTAACACCAGACCTGACAACTCACAAGTGGAGCTTGTCAGCTGGGAGGGAGCTGAGTCCAGGCACACTGCCCACCCTCTCCAGTGTTTCCCCGTTTGTTTTAAGAATCTGGGCTTTGGGCCACTTATACAAGTCTCAGGTTCCTCTTCTGTTAAGAATGAGACAGGAATCAATCCATCCCTCAAAAGGAAACACTGAGAGCACCCTGCAGGGGGAAGCCCCGGACAGGCTGGAGCTCCCTCCCTCCTCCCTTGCCTGCTGGGTTCACCCCAAATTGTTCCCCAAATGGAAAGCCATGTAAGGATTGGGGGTGGGCGAGGGGAAAGGGCTTTCACAAGTCATAGGTTGGATGCTGGGGGAAGCTGGGAGGAGATGTTCCCTGGAGAAACTGTCTCTTGGCTTCACTGAACCCTACACCACCCGATGGGGAGGGAATCGTTCCCCCATTTTGTGGATGAGGAAACCAAGGCCCAGGGAAGTTATACAAGACTCTTAAGGTCACACAGTCAGGAAGAGTCCGGAGTGGGGCTTCGGTCTATGAGAAATCCTAAGCCCTCCTCTTGAAACGCTCTTTCCCTGTGTAGAAGTCAGTGATTCCAAACGTGGTCAGGGCCAGGGCACCAGGGCTGGGGCGGGCACCTCTCCAGCTTTCTGGGGGCGCGGGTCTGGGTCTTCCCAGGGCCAGGGTCTGGTACCAGGGCGCTTCCGGAACCTGCCGGCTTGTCGGCAGACTCCGGCGGGCGCAGCGTGCAGAGTAAGGGCTCCAAGGCATATGTGGGGCGGGAGCGCGGGAGACTGGAGCGCCGAGGCCCTGGGGGCGGGAGCGCGGGCCCCGGGAGCAGCGGGGGACGGAGCAGGCAGCGCTCGCCTGGCGCCCCCGCCCCCTCGGTGGCGGCTCGCTCTCCGCTTCTCCGGCTTCGAACCAGACGCAGCCGCCGCCGCCGGCTGGTGCGCTGCCGGCGGCCGGGAACAGCCCCGCTAGCACCCGCGGCTCCCGGGCACCAAAAGGGAGTAACGCAGCCACCAAGCCGGAGGCACTCGAGGAAGCGAGAGGGGTCCCGGCGCGCTCCGGGGACCCTCCCCCCCGCAGCGCAGCACATGGTGAGCGCCCCGCGGGGCTCGGGGATCCCTTAAGCTGCCGGTCCCGGGGTACCACCCCCGGGTACCTGATGGGGCCGCCCGGGGGGCGCAGGGCAGAAGTCGGGACCGCGAGCAGCCCGCCTTTGCCGCCGAACCCGATATGCTGCCTCCAGGGCGCAACGGCACCTCGCACCGGGTGCGGTCCGGGCAGCAGCAGCTGGCGCAGGGGGGCGCCGTGGGGGACTCGGAGGGGGCGGCGCTGCTGGGGCCAGCGCAGGTGGTCACCGCCGGCCTCCTGACTCTGCTCATCGTCTGGACCCTGCTGGGTAACGTGCTGGTGTGCGCGGCCGTCGTGCGCAGCCGCCACCTGCGCGCCAAGATGACCAACGTGTTCATCGTATCCCTCGCGGTGTCCGACCTCTTCGTGGCGCTGCTGGTCATGCCCTGGAAGGCAGTGGCCGAGGTGGCGGGTTACTGGCCTTTTGGGGCCTTCTGCGACATCTGGGTGGCCTTCGACATCATGTGTTCCACTGCCTCCATCCTGAACCTATGCATCATCAGCGTGGACCGCTACTGGGCCATCTCCAGGCCCTTCTGCTACGAGCGAAAGATGACCCAGCGTGTGGCCTTGGTCATGGTCGGCTTGGCGTGGACCTTGTCCGTCCTCATCTCCTTCATCCCAGTCCAGCTCCATTGGCACAGGGACAGAGTGGGCTCCGGGGGTGGGTTGGACCCTCCATCCACCCTGGCCAACGGGACGCCTTGGGAGGAAGCCGGGGAGTCGGATAGGAGTGCGGAGAACTGTGACTCCAGCCTGAACCGAACTTATGCCATCTCGTCCTCGCTCATCAGCTTCTACATCCCCGTGGCCATCATGATCGTGACCTACACGCGCATCTACCGCATCGCGCAGGTGCAGATCCGTAGGATCTCCTCGCTGGAGAGGGCCGCGGAGCATGCGCAGAGCTGCCGCAGCCGCGAGACCTGCGCACCCGACACGGGCCTGCGGGCATCCATCAAGAAGGAGACCAAGGTCCTCAAAACCCTGTCGGTGATCATGGGAGTCTTCGTGTGCTGCTGGCTGCCCTTCTTCATCCTTAACTGCATGGTCCCCTTCTGCAGCGGACACCCTCAGAACTTCCTCTGCGTCAGCGAGACCACCTTCGACGTCTTCGTCTGGTTCGGCTGGGCCAACTCCTCCCTCAACCCCATCATCTACGCCTTCAATGCTGACTTCCGGAAGGTGTTCGCCCAGCTGTTGGGGTGCAGTAACCTGTGCTCCCGCACCCAGGTGGAGACGGTGAATATCAGCAACGAGCTCATCTCCTACAACCAGGACACCGCCTTCCACCAGGAGATCGCAGCTGCCTACGTCCATAGGATCCCCAATGCGGTGACCCCGGGGGACGCGGAGGTGGACAAGGAGGAGGAGGAGGCGAGCCCTTTTCATCGAATGTCCCGGATCTCTCAGACGTCCCCCGAGGGTGACCCTGCTGGCCAGTCGGTCTGGGAGCTGGACTGCGAGGGGGAGATTTCACTGGGCAAAATAACACCTTTCACCCCAAATGGATTTCATTAAACTGCCTAAGCACCCTTCTTCGCGGATCAACATAACTGCACAGCCATTAACAAGCATGCAGAATACACACGGGACACACAGAAATACATTTCCACTGCTGCTAAGTTTATCAGGCCTTCAGTGTTGGTGTAGTAGTCCATGCCCTCAGAAGCCTCAGCGGACTGATTTGCTGTGGAAAGATTTGGAGAGAGCAGTTGGAAAAGCTCGGTCAAATATCCCCTAGCCTAGCAAAGATGGACCCACGGTTCTGCTAGAGAAGATAAGATGGTAATTGATTCTCCCCTCCCCCCCCAAAAAGGTGGTACTTGGTCTTCAAAAACTATACTCTCCCCTCCCCTTTTAAGTGAATAGATTGTTCGTTGTGAACAAGTGACTTCATTGTGTTTGGGTTGATTTTTAAGCAATAGGTTCAATGAGTGTGTTGCGCTGATGGGAGTGTGTGTATGTCTTTCCTGTATCTTGCTTCCTGTGGCCTGTGTTTCTGTACTTTCTGCTTTCTCTGTGTCTTTGCTCCAGCTGAAGAATTCTTCCTGATCTATTCTGATGTCTAATAAACACAAATTATGTGTTCTATGGGGTGATTACAGTTGCTTTGCCAGATTGGTTTTCAGGATGGCTCCTGGAGAAGCCACGATAGCATCCTTAAAAGCAGGGATGATTTTGGCTAGGTTTGGAAGGACACATTTATTTTCTTTACTGACACTTTGGGTTTAAAGGTACACACAGGGACAAGAGTTTCTGATATCTCAGACTTTAAAAAAATTAGATACACACATCTCAAGTCTATGCTGAAAGCTGGCTGCATGCCACAACATCAGATATGGACTTCTCAAGCTTGATATCCCAATTTTTTTTTCTCAGTTGGAATCTTCTTTTTGAAACTACATAATGTAAAACATTTCTCCTGATCCTTAGACAGATGCTATCGGTTCACTGAAAAGATCATATAGAATAATTGCTAGGTCTTTCTCAAACTCAAATCTATAGTGTTTTAAAGTTAGCTGGCTTTTGATCTACTGTGTTTTCTGAAGGAGCTCTGAAATGTTTGAGTTGATATGCTTTAAAAAACAAATCCAATTTTAGAATAGACATTTTCATTTGTAGACAACAGGAAGTGAGGGAATGCATTTTAATTAAAATGTAGGAGCCAGAGATGGTATTTGAATGAACTTGAAATCAGGAAATCTGTTGAGGTGCTTAACAAAAATCCCTGTGAATTCCAGTCTTTTAGTTTTTCCTCTCTGCCACCTGCACTTCAGAGGGGAGGTGTTTAGTTCCAGAGCCATTCCAGACCAGAGCATATTATTACTCTTAGATCTAAATGTGAGCATTGTTAATGGAAGCAAATGAAATGTGAATATGTAATTTCATACAAGTCCCTACTTTGAAGCAGATTTCTCAAGGACAGTTCAATCAATTTTGGTCTCTTTAGGGATAATTTTATTGTCAGTCTCTTAAGCAACCAGGTCTTGCTCACTGCAAAATGTGCAGTGCCTGGCACACAATGCTTAATAGACAGTTGTTGAGTGAATAACACACTCTCTCTGGAATGATGAGACTGAAAGTGAATCCTATTTGATACATTAATTTTCATTTATGACTGAGTCAAATTGATATGGGAATCTGAGGTCTAGTGTTCCATTTGTGACCTCTTGTGAGCTGATTGCTATGGGGACCATCAGGGAAATCAAGGACAGGGCAAAGCATCCTGCTTGTCAACTAACCTTTCTGGGCCTAACTTTCTGTCTGCCTCTGTAAATTGAAAGGCTTATACTAAAGCACAGTTTTCCAAATCATGTTCCACATGCTGCAAAAATCAGTAGATAAGGTCTAGGGTGAAATAAATTCAGCAAACCCAGGTCCAATATCTGTTTCCTACAGGGCTTCTTAGAGCTTTACCTGTTGATGACAGTGAATCCCCAAGCAGGAGAGAATTCTGTATTGTTTTCTAATGTCTTTGGTCTCGTGAATCCTTGTTTGGTGCAATTCCTTCTTACTCCCTTGCTGGAAGTCACAGTTGTAGGGAACACAGTTTGAGAAACTCTGATTAATCTGAAAATCTCAAAAATGCAGCTCTTCTAAACGACTCATTGTGACAAGATTATTTTTTAAATTGTTTCCAAACATCTTTCTAGGCCCCAGTTCAAATAACTTCTGTGTTAGGAAATGAATTAAGTGGGACCTTTGGGAACGTATTCTGCAAAATACCACTCATCATTCATTATAATCATTTATACCTACTGTGTGCTAGGAACTCTTCTAGGAATATAGTCACCAATTAGCTCCTCTGGTGTCGGGAAACATATTTCAGTGGGAGAGAGAGACAGCAGACAACCCTTCTCCAGACAATACTGCTACAAAAAATACTGTACTGTACTGCAGGGTTCTGCCATCCAGACTCTGAAATGTCACATCAGGCAGTGGTACTGAGCGATATGAAATAAACCAGACGGAGTCGAGTGATGTGGCTGCCATTTCATTTAGGGCGGTCAAGCGGGAGGTATGAAGGGAGATGCAGATGGAGAAGGGAGGCTCAGGGTGAGATAAGGTCCAGGGGGAGAGTGCTCCGGTCGGTGTGAGGCCTGTCCTGAGGGGCCCCGAGGGGCACTGTGGGGGAGAGAGACACACCTAGGTGGCTGCAGGGCTGGAGAGGGTTACGCTCACAGCAGCGGCAGGCTCCATAGAGGCTCATTCTATGCCTGGGCTGCACAAGTGCAGATTCATTCAATCCTCGCAACCCCACAAGGCAGGCACGTCTGTTACCCCCATTTTACAGATGGGGAAATGGAGGCATTAGGAAGCTCAGGAACTAGCCCTGGGTCACATAGCTTGTGAGTGGCCAAGCTGGACTGGAGATCCAGGCCGTGGAGTCTTCCTGAATTGCCCTGCAGAGGTGAGAGGAGCTGTCAAAGCATATTCTTCAGCAAATGCACTGAAGCCGGGATCAGGACACGCCTCGTTCATTTGTTCATTACCTGGTTAACGGATGCACCCCTACGAAATGCTGTGGTGGTTTAGTTGCTAAGTTGTATCTGATTCTTGCAATCCTATGGATTGTAGCCCACCAGGCTCCTCTGTCCATGGGATTTTCCAGGCAGAAATACTGGAGTGGTTTGCCATTTCCTTCTCCAGGGGATCTTCCTGACCTAGGGATTGAACCTGGGTCTCCTGCACTGCAGGCAGATTCTTTACTGACTGAGCACTCCTATAGCCACGTGTAAAGCTGGTTTTCTTTATGCTTATTTCTAAAATTAATTTTCACATTTTTAAATTAGAGGGTAGTTGCTTTGCAGTGTGATGTTGGCTTCTGCCATACAGCAATGTGAATCAGTCATAATCATATATATGCCCCCTCCCTCGGAAGCCTCCCTCCACACTCCCATCCCACCCCTCTGGGTCGTCATGGAGTGCCAGGCTGGGCCCCCTGGGTTATATTGTACACATTCCTTGGGTGCTACTTTGTGTTTGGAGGGGAGGCAGCAGTGGAAAAAGGAGCCTGTATTTTGACCAAGTGCTTTCCTAGTTGATCCTCACACTACCCTTACATACTATTATGTTTCCATTTTACAGATGAAAACACAGAGGCACAGAGAGCTTAAGTTAGTTGTCCAAGGTCATATGACTAGTAAGCGGTGGAGCCAGGTTTTTACTCAGACCTGTGGTTCTCAGTGGGGACAGTTTTCATCTCAGGGGACATGTGGCCGTGTCTGGAGCATTTTTTGGTTGTCACCATCATGTGTGAGGTGCCATCTAATGGGTAGAGGCCAGAGATGCTGCTAAACCTACAGTGCACAGGACAACCTCCCACAACAATGAATTATTGGGTCCTGAAGAGCCCCTGAGTCCAGGTCCCAGATGCCTGCCCCAAGGCCACGTTACCCAGGTTTTGAAGTACTACAACCCCAAGCTCCACATTTAGCTCCCCTTTTATTTATTGTCTGAATTTGGGCATGTCTTCTAGCTTCAGTTTCCCTGTGTGAGAAATGGGTACCTTAACCCCAAAAGTCTGGGCAAGGATTAAATGAGTCTGTGTAATACTGAGATTATTTTCGTGTCTTTCTTTTTTCCCTTCTTTTCTCGCTTTTAAAGAACTCTATGATTTGATACCTTTAAGAGGACCTGGAGGCTCCTGGCTTAGAACTACATCGTCTGGAAGTCAACAGTCCCAAGAGCTGAGACTCGTCTTGTCTTGTTCCCACAAGCCTTGTTCTCCTTCTCAGCTTAGACTAAAGTTGGGCATGGAGTCCTGTGGTGGTGTCTGACTCTCTGTGACTCCACAGACTGTAGGCCGCCACGCTCCTCTGTCCTTTACCACTGGAAGTCATGGAGTAGTTGCCAGGCTCAGGTGATGTCCCCGAGTGAGTTCAGTTCAGTTCAGTCGCTCAGTCGTGTCCGACTCTTTACAACCCCCTGAACCGCAGCACGCCAGGCCTGCCTGTCCATCACCAGCTCCCAGAGTCTACCAAAACCCATGTACATCGAGTCGATGATGCCATCCAGCCATCTCATCCTCTGTCTTCCCCTTCTCTTCCTGCCCTCAATCTTTCCCAGCATCAGGGTCTTTTCAAATGAGTCAGCTCTTCACATCAGGTGGCCAAAGTATTGGAGTTTCAGCTTTAACATCAGTCCTTCCAATGAACACCCAGGACTGATCTCCTTTAGGATGGAATGGGTGGATCTCCTTGCAGTCCAAAGGCTCTCAAGAGTCTTTTCCAACACCACAGTTCAAAGCATCAATTCTTCGGTGCTCAGCTTTCTTTATAGTCCAACTCTCACATCCATACATGACTACTGGAAAACCCATAGCCTTGACTAGATGGACCTTTGTTGGCAAAGTAACGTCTCTGCTTTTCAATATGCTGTCTAGGTTGGTCATAGCTTTCCTTCCAAGGGGTAAGTGTCTTTTAATTTCATGGTTGTAATCACCATCTGCAGTGATTTTGGAGCCCAGAAAAATAAAGTCAGCCACTGTTTCTAGGTGCTTACACAGAGAGTCTGAGGCTGTGTTGCCTGGTGAGGTGGCAGTCCTCGCATCTGAAGCTTATCAAAGGCCTGCAGGGCTGAAATCCTCATGAGAAGTGTTATTATGGCCTAGTACACCTGAATGCCCTTTATAACTAGCGAAGTGCTGCAGAGTGTTACCCTCTCAATCCTCCTGTGAGGTCCTTCTAGCCTGCCTGGTAATGAGGTGAGGCAGTTGACCTGGGGAGCAGTCCAGAGCCTCACCCTCGGTCACCCAGCCAGAGGCACCCACGCTGAATGTAAAGGTGGCCTTAATTCCGGCATCCTCTCCACCGCACTGCCTGGAAGGAGCATGTCCTTAAACTTTGCATCTTCACTCTTCTCCCCTGGAGGAGGGCATCGCAACCCACTCCAGTAGTCTTGCCTGGAGAATCCCATGGACAGGGGAGCCTAGTAGGGTACAGTCCACGTGGGTTGCAAAGAGTCAGACACTAGTGAAGCAACTTAGCCTTCCTGTGCTTATTTCCTAAAAACCAGAAATTTTCTTATCTAACCTACATGCCTTATCAGATTTCATTTCATGATAGTGTTTTTTCATCATGAAACAAGCCAAGATCTGTGTTGCTGGTTCTCTTTGTGTGTGTGCCCAGTCGCTCAGTAGCGCCTCCCCATGAACTGTAGCCCACCAGGCTCCTCTGTCTATGGGACTTTCCAGGCAAGGAGGCTGGAGTGTGTTGTCATGCCTTCCTCCAGGGGATCTTCTTATCTCAGGGATCAAGCCTGCGTCTCCTGCATTGCAGGCAGATTCTTTACCTGCTGAGCCACTGGGGAATCCTGATACTGCTTCTAGTTTCTCTTGAAGGAGAGAGCTGGGAAACAGATACCTGTATATACCTACACATACTCATGTACATTTATGCATGTTTCCATAAGGATTCATATATTTCTATGCCTAGCTATGTAATACTAAGTCTGATAGGTTCATTCCATTATTTGTGGATTTTAATATCATCACCCTTATTTCAAATCCTGACTTTCTAATGCCTTAGAAAGAGAGCTGGAATTCAAAGATTGTTACTCACCAAGTTTTTTTTTTTTCTTATTATTAAAATGGGAATATTAACTGGACTTACCTTTATTAGCAAGGTTGTGTGATATGGTGAAGGTGGAATGTGTGAAGCCACGCACACAGGGAGAATTAGAGAGCCGTCAGCTCTGTGATCATGTTTATAGCACCCGAGAGCATTGGGCAGGACCTCTGTGTCCAGGTAATAGTTCTATGCTCCATTTCAGGGGTAGTGTGGGGAACAAGAGCTCAGGGCCATGATCTAGGAGAGGGATGGGATGGAACAGTATAGCAGACTTGGCCATACCTGGAACAGAAGCAACAGGACAAGATGTCGGGCTTGATAGGGAGGCCAGGAGTGATCTAAGAGGAGACTGTTCTTGGGCTCATATGGGACTCCTGGAGCTGTAGGTCACTTTGGGGAAGGACTTTGGGGGAACATGCCTACCCTCTTTCACCAGTGGACAGAGCCAGCACACTTCTGCTTTGAGATGGTTAAAGAGGTGCGGTTTTGGCATTCCCAGTTTGGGGCCTGGGGAGGCATATGTCCCATATACAAGGTGTTAACAAATTGCTGGGTCCAGGGGAGCACGTAGAAGCTTTGCTTTCTATTCTAAGACCATCTCTGGGGAGCCTGCACTCCAAGAGTGACAGAGTGGGGACACTTAGCATTTGCTGGCCACATACCCTAGACCAGGTGCTTTATCTTCCTCTCTTCATGGTGTCGTTGTGATATTCTTGTAAAATAAGCACCATTATCTTCATTTGGAAGACAAGGAAAAGAAAGCTCAGAGCTTTCTATTTCAGTCTCTGTTTACTGAATAGCTACACTATTCAGTCATCTGTGTAAGTTCACACTGCTAGTAAGTGTTAGGGGTGGGATGTGAAGAGAGCAAATTCATGAAGGGGGTTCTCCATAGATGGGACCATCGTCTTCCTCCGCGAGAGCCCTCCTTCTGGTGACGCACTCAGAAGAGGGTCACCCCTTCATGCGAAGACCCAGGGGTCTTCTCTGAGTTGAACATCTTGGGTTCTGAAAGCATCCTCACCAGACCTGGTCGTCCTTCTCCTCTGCATGTTGGCCGCTCGACTGTACTCTTCCAATGACCTTTAACAGCAGACAATTAAGCCTCATTTGTCTAGATCAGATGCGGTCTGTTAAGAATGGGAGGGTTCTAGCTTTCCAGACCCCTGAAAATTTCAAGAATTGGGAAAGCATGTCTAATATTGCTTGTCAGAAACTGTAAATATAGCCCAGTTCCCGAGTCAATTTCAGTTCCTTGGTAGTGGCTGCCAAAAGTCCTGTGATGAGAAAGATTTGAAGGCTGCACCCCACTCAATGGAAAAGAGATACCCAATTGACTAAGGATGTCTGTCTGGGGCTTAAAAGGTGGGGGACATGTGCTAAGTGTAAGCACTTGCCATTCTGGTTCTACCCGTGGTCCTCAATCCTATCTGGCCCATAGAATCACTTGAGGATTAAGATATTAGGGTCTGAAGCCCACTCCAAACTAGTTGAATCTGAATTTCTGAGGAATAGGGACTGTGATCTGGTATTTTTAAAAAATTGACTGTGTTTGAATGTGTAGACACAATTAACAAACAATACTGGTTGGTATGATCCATTAGGCGGGTTTCAAATGTATCTGCCTTGATTCCTCAGTTGTACTGATTGGTTCTTATTAGCAATGACTGCATCTGACAGTGCGCTAGCTCTCTTATTCTCTTGCATCTCACACACACACAAAGATTCTCAATGGGAGATATTCTAAATAGTTAAACCAACTGGAACCTCACTGCAGGTGTGGCTAGAACATTCTCATTGAAGGCGAACTCTAGGGGTCCTTTTACCTAGGGAAAATAATGCAGTGGGCCAAGAGGTAATATTTTGCCTCTAATTCTCAGACTCCTCACGGGTAAAATGGGATGAAGAAAATGAGAAGTATTTAGTAAGTGCCTAATAACTATTTGCTGATTAAATGAATTAGTGGAGCACAAAATGAGACTATTTGTTCAAAATCTTGAAAAAAAGGAGAAAGATATCACAATGTATGCTTTGCCTGTTATACCAGAGACAGTGGATGTCTTTCACTTCACAGGCCTATAGAATCTGAGGAATTCTATTCTAGGAGCTGTGTGTAAGGAATTAGTCCCAAGGAGCTTCCTGCAATCCCTGAGCCTGGTTTGGTGAGGTTCTGAAATTTGAGCTGATGCAAAGTGGGAGAAGGCTTTCAGGAATCTTGGGAGCGGAGCAGATGTATTTTTCTTGCAGGAAAAATGTGAATCATTGGGGGAAGCCAGAGGACAGACAGGTAGCAGCTTCTGAGAAGGCCTCCAAGGATCCCCCAATCCTGGTATCTTCATTAGAATCCTAGCTTCTAATGAACAGACTCTGGGAAAAAAGTGATGGATGTTACCTCTGAGATTAGGTGGCAATAGACTGTCACTTCCATCTCACTCGCTCGCTCTTGTTCTGCCGGAAGCCAGCTGCAGTATCATGAGCATCCTATAGGGAGGACCAGTGGCAAGAAAGTGGTGGGGGCCACTGGCTAACAGCCAGCAGGGACCTGAGGCCTGCCAGTAGCCACCTGACTTGGAAGTGGAGACTCCCTAAGTTGAGCTCTCGCCATGAGACTGCAGCCCTGGCTCACATCTCCATTGTAGTCTGTGAGGGACCTTGAACCAGAAGACCCAGCAAAGCACCCACAGAAACGATAAGGTCATGAATTCTTGTCGTTTTAAGCTGCTGAGTTTTGAGTTAATGTTTTATCAAGTGGTAGATAACTCATGCAGAAGAATGGGGAGGAACATCTGCCGAGCCCTTCACTATCCTCAGTTCAGTTCAGTCGCTCAGTTGTATCTGACCCTTTTTGACCCCATGGACTGCAGCACGCCAGGCCTCCCTGTCCATCACCAACTTCCAGAATCCACCCAAACTCATGTCCATTGAGTCGGTGATGTCATCCAACTATCTCATCCTCTGTCGTCCCCTTCTCCTCCACCTTCAATCTTTCCCAGCATCAGGGTTTTTTCACATGAGTCAGCTCTTCCCATCAGGTGGCCAAAGTATTGGAGTTTCAGCTCCAGCATCAGTCGTTCCAATGAATATTCAAGACTGATTTCCTTTAGGATGGATTGGTTGGATCTCCTTGCAGTCCGAGGGACTCTCAAGAGTCTTCTCCAGCACCGCAGTTCAAAAGCATCAATTCTTCAGCGCTCAGCTTTCTTTATAGTCCAACTCTCACATCCATCCAGGCCTACTGGAAAAACCATAGCTTTGACTAGACGTTTGTCTAGTCACTATCCTCAGGTGTATCATAGACCTTTTCTCATTTCATCCGTGTGTCAACCTGGATGCAGAAGATGCTGGGCAAATGCCAGAGATAGGATGTGAAGTCAGTTCCTTTTGATTCTGAAACTTGTACTCATTTCTCAAGTCCAGGATGCTACCCAGGAGGCATGTTCCATGTTTCTAAAGTCAGCAGTATCAATAGAATGACTAATGCTGCTGCTAAACAGTTCGCATACAATGAGCCGTTATTAGTATCTGTACACTCAGCTACCTGCATTTGCTGACCCCTGTGTGTCTCCCACTAAATACACACTTAGGCACACACATCTCACAGGCACACACATGTGCCCAAGCTACATTTATAAGCATGTTAGCTCATGTATGGACACATAGGCATGCCCTGGCACGCACACATGTCCTTACATCCTCCCATCTCCACCTTCATCTTCTAAGAAAAGACTCTTAATGACAGTCCTTTCGTAAATAAACAAACATTCAGCACAGTTTTCGTGCCTGAGCAGCAAAAGCCACTGTCATTTTTTCCTTTAGCAATACCCCACGTACTTTAAGCAAATCTGAAATCTGACTGGAGACTTCGGAAATCATTTTGTCCACCCCCTTCACCATGCACATGCAGAAACGGAGGCTCAGAGAACTTGAGGGACTTGTCTAAGAAGCCCAGCAAGGTTCTGGGAACTAGAACCCAGGTCTTCTGACCTCAGATCACTGTTCTTTCCCTGGCAATATGCACCTGTCCCAGAGGCTGAGGGTTGGGGGAGATGGGGGGTTGATGGGTGGGGGTGTGGGGGATGGGGGAGATGGCGAGGTTGGTGGGGGGCGTGGATAGCACTCCTTGACCTTGGAAATCCATTTCCAAAGGAGATTATATGTGTACAAATATTCAGAGTCAATTGTTTTTTTCTGTGTAAAAGAAGTTGACGTTTATTCTTTCCCTACAATATCCCCTGTTAAGAAGGGACATTGTTTATGCGCCTGTGGATTAAAAATAGGTGCCCAGGGATTTTTAGGACTTGATTAATTCTGAGTGAAAGAAGTGTGGAGAATGATAATTTACAAATGACAAACAAACCAGCATTTCAAAGGCCAGTTTTTTGTTTGTTTTTGGTATTTCATGAAAGAGAGCAGGGCTTTCTGTGCAAAGTGTCAGGAAGCTGTTTTCAAGAAGGAGCTCAGTGGGGAAAGAGAATTTTAAAAATGAATTGAAAACAAACTCAAAGGCACTGGACCTTCATTATAAGTTCCTCCTGTTGGGTGAGGAATAAAGAATTTAAACAACTTTTCATCCTCTTTCCTCCTCCCCTAATTTGGTAAAATTATTTGTATATCAGGCAACAAAGAATGAGCTTCAGACCTGGAAGCGAGAGGTTTGGGTTCAAGTCCTAATTGTGTCATTTTAAGTAAATGATGCATCTTCTCTGAATTGGGTCTCCTAAGATGTGATAATGAAAATCATCACGTTTATATCACAGGGTTGTTATTATTGTACAAAATGACCATTTGTTAGAATTTACTCCATACCAGATGCCCTGTTAGAACGTGGGCAGAGTGATATCACTGACCCTTCACAGCAGCCCTTTTAGTAGGTCTGGGCATTCCTCTTATGGGCTTCCCAGGTGGTGCTAGTGGTCAAGAACCTGCCTGCCAATGCAGGAGGTATAACAGACGCAGGTTCAATCCCTGGGTTGGGAAGATTCCCTGGAGGAGGAAATAGCAACCCACTCCAGTATTATTGCCCGCAAATCCCATGGACAGAGGAGCATGGAGAGCTCCAGTCCATAAGGTTGCAAAGAGTCGGACATGACTGTTGTGACTTAACACACATGCACGGGCATTCCTCTTGTGTAGGAAAAGATGCTGAGGTTCAGAGAGGTCACGTTCCTTACTCCAGGTCACACAGCTAAGAAGAGATAAGTTAGGGATTCCAAGCCATGGCTGTCTGACTTGCTGCTATCACACATGGTAAGAATGTGACTACAACAAATTGCAAAACAAAACAAAACTCATAAGCTCCAAAGGCATGTTGATTGCCCATTTTGTCCATCCCCATCCCCATGCTAGGAACCCAGAATTTAAAATAGACTAACATTATCCAAAGTGAAGTAAGCCAGAAGCAAAAACAACAATACAGTATATTAACACATATATATGGAATCTAGAAAGACGGTAACGAGAACCCAACATGCGAGACAGCAAAAGGAACGCAGATGTATAGAATAGACGCATGGACTTTGTGGATGAGGGTAAGGGTGGGATGATATGGGAGAAGGGCATTGAAACAAGTTAATTATCATATGTCTAATCAATCGCCAGCCCAGTATTGATGCTCGGGGCTGGTGTAGCGAGATTTCCCGGGGGGGGGGGGGGGGGGGGGGAGGGGGGGGGGTTCTGGAGGGGAAGCATATGTAAACCCATGATGATATCAAGACATTGTATGGCAAAAACAATTTAAAAAAAAGTTAACGAAAAAAAAATAAAATAGACTAACATTATGTGCTCTGCTTCCATGCACCTGATATCCTGCTCTGTGGAGCCTTCAGAGGCTGGGGAGGAAGCAGAGCCTGTTAGTTTTGGGGAAGAGGGGTGACGCTTTTGAATTTAGCTTTGGACTCATGTTTAGGGTACCTATGGGCATCCTTGTGGGTGGATGAGGTGAGGACCAGGGGAGAGGTTTGGGTCTGGGATTACTGCCGCCAGATATAATAGCCAACATGGATGACTGCTTAATTTGTGCCCAAGGATTTCCAGCAGCTAAACTACTTGGTCCTCACCATGATGCTGTGATGTATCTGCTACCTTCATCCCTGCTGTTCAGAGCGACGAGGGGACCTACTTGTACCCCACACTCAGGCAGAAGGTAAAACCTCAAGGTGGATGGTTCTCATGAGTCCCGGGGTTTTCCCACTTGATTCAAGGATCAGTCTCCTCCCTCAAGCTCCAACATCCTCTCTATTTTCAGTCTTGTAAGAGCTCTCTGTGCTTTTGTTTCACTTCATTAGATCCTTCTGGGTTCACTGTGTGTCAGAATTCTTCTCCCTGAGACCTGGAAAGCAATTTTGTGACCATTGGGTTGAGGGACCCTCAAGAAAATACCTTTGCATGCCAATGTGTTGTTGTTCAGTTGCTAAGTTGTGTCTGACTCTTTGCCATCCCGAGGACTGCAGCATGCCAGGCTCCTCTGTCCTCCACTCTCTCCTGGGAGTTTGCTCAGATTCATGTCCGTTGAGTCCATGATGCCATCCAACCATCTCATCCTCTGCTGCCTCTTTCTCCTTTGCCTTCAAGCTTTCCCAGCATCAGGGTCTTTTCCAATGAGTCTCCTCTTCACATTAAGTGGACAAAGTATTAGAGTTTCAGCATCAGTATCAGTCCTTCCAATGAATATTCAGGGTTAATGTCCTTTAGCACTGACTGGTTTGATCTCCTTGCAGAAGGAGGCACTAAACCTTAATTCTTGATCAAACAGATGGCAGGAAAACGTTCACCATCTGGACTGTGGTGAGGGGGGCACAGACCTGTTTGGAACACAGGCTCCTCAGCCCCCAGTCCTGTTCCCTGAACACATCCATGCTCTCTGCTCCCTGAAGACCTGGGGTGCCAAAGAACACCCTGAGCGGGGAAAGAGTGTCATGATAATTGTGATTTATTGACTGCTTGCTACACGCACACACTTTCTGCTAAACATTGTAGAAACATTAACTCATTTAATGTTCTCAGGTGTTATTAACACTACCACTGTACCAATGACAAAAATAGAGGAACGGAGAGGTTCAGTGACTCACCCAAGATCACAGAGTGAGTGTACCAGAGCTGAGATCCAGACCTGGGCAGTGACACTCTGGAGCCCTCTCTTTCCACCAAGCACCCAGCCTGGCATGGTTTTGTGACTCAGGCTCCAGTAGGCCTGGGTCCTAGGAGCCACAGGGGAGCCCTCAAAGATCCATCCAGGCATTGATCTGAAAAAAAGGCACAACCTAAAAGTTGAGGATTATGTTTTGTTCGGTGGACAAAAGTGAGCCTGGGACATAGCCTTTCGAATAGTTCTGAGGGATTTCACTAGAGAGGTAAAGGAGAAGCTAGGACATAACAGTTTTTGCAACAAAGACCAGGTAGTCAGAACAGCAAAAGATGACTGTTCATGAAAAAAAAAAAACCCCAGGTATCTCAAGTTAAGGAATTTAGCACTTTTCTATGTATGGGAAGATGCAAGAGGCTGGGCTCACTGAAGTCATTCCTTTAACATACATCTCAGCTCTCTGGACTGCAAGGCGATGCAACCAGTCCATCCTAAAGGAAATCAGTCCTGAATATTCATTGGAGGGACTGATGCTGAGGCTGAAGCTCCAACACTTTGGCCACCTGATGTGAAGAACTGACTCACTGGAAAAGACTCTGATGCTGGAAAAGACTGAAGTCAGGAGAAGGGGATGATAGAAGATGAGATGATTGAATGGCATCACTGACTCAATGGACGTAAGTTTGAGCAAGCTCCGGGAGATGGTGGACAGGGAAGCCTGGTGTGCTGCAGTCCATGGGGTTGCAAAAAGTCGGACACGACTGAGTGAACAACAACAGCAGCTCTCTGGGGCCAGTATCCTGTGCTTTTTCATCCTGAGTCCCCCCAGGGTGCACTGTTGAGGAGGCTGTAATGTGAGGGCCTGATAGCGCAACATCCTTTGTTTTCTGCTATGGCGACAGCATCTTTTCACTGATGGATCCCCGAGTTTTCTCAAGCAGCCCTTGTCAACAACCCCTTGAGGTTATTAAGGCCATTTTTCGGACCTTCCCACTCCAGTACTCTTGCCTGGAAAAATCCCATGGACAGAGGAGCCTCGCAGGCTACAGTCCCATGGGGTCGCAAAGAGTTGGACATGACTGAGCAACTTCTTTCACTTTTCCACTTTTCTGACCTTCACAAGATCATGTGTAGCTGTTCCCAGACCATTCCCAACTCCCACAGCCATCCTTTCTCCACTAAACTTGACCTGCGTTTCTGATGAACTTAAGGGGTTCTATTTGAAGGCAGGAAGTGAACGGGAGTACCATTCTCAGTGGTATTTGTGTCACATTGGAGGTGAGGGGGGTCCATCCTGAGGTGGGACCTCAGTCCCCAGTGACATCTGCCCCCTCTGTTCTCAGGGTGCTGGAATCCTCTGATAGGGGTTCAGTGATTTTACTCCACACATAGCAGCAGATCTTTCTAGGAATAGGGCACACGGCCTCCACCCCATACAGTGGTGCACAAATGATCCACACCAGCTTGCTCATCCACCTGCTCATTCTTTCTTTTTATTAGTAACGAGGGACTTTGGTTTTTTATTTTACTTATTGATACTTGACTGTGCTGTGTCTTTGCTGCTCTGTGTGGGCTTTCTCTAGTTGCAGTGCGTGTGCTTCTCATTGGGGTGGCTTCTCTTATGCCAGAGCACAGGCTGTAGGCACACGGGCTTCAGTAGTTGTGGCTCACGGGATCAAAAGCACAGGCTCAGTGGTTACGGCTTATGGGCTTAACTGTTCTGCAGCATGTGGGATCTTCCCGGAGCAGGGATCAAACCCATGCCCCCTGCATCGGTAGGCAGATTCTTACCCACTGCGCCACCAGGGAAGTCCAACCCTGCTCATTCTTCTGCAATTATTATTATTATTATTTTTTACCAGCTCCTAAGTCCTGGGGTTCTGAACTGGGTCCTGGGTTGCAGAGGCAGCAGGATAGAGACTGTGGAGCCCAGGGGAAGGAGAATTGACTGATTCCAGGAACTGTAACAGGGTTGAAAGGCCTTGGTGCCTCAAGAGAGGCAAGAACATGCAGAGAGGAAATTCAAAGAGGATGTGTACGCATGCTAAGTTGCTTCAGTTGTGTTTCTGTGACCCTATGGACTGTAGCTCGCCAGGCTCCTCTGTCCATGGGATTCTCCAGGCAAGAATACTGGGGTGGGTTTCCATGCCCTTCTCCAAGGGATTTTCCCCACCCAGGGATCAAACTCGCATCTCTTTTTTATCCAAAGGGAACATCAGGAAACATTTTGTAGCTAAGATAGCATTAAAATGGATCCTTAAAAGGTTTGTAACATGAGAACAGATGAAAAGGGATGGGAGAAGCAATACAGAAAGAAGGAGCAGGATGAGCAAACAAATGAAGGTGAACAGATATCTCATCCCTCCCAACTGAAACTGAGGATGTTTTGGCTCTGAAAACAAACATTTTAACCATATCAGTACTGACAAATCTTTCCCAAGCAAGTATTTTCCAGTATAAAATGCACTGAACAAATTAAATGCATTGATCCCTTTTCTCTTTGGTACAATTAAGTGATTTACAACATCACTTTCCATTTTCTTTTTTCAAATCTTACTAAATTTATTTTGATTGAATCAATTATTTTCTTGGAAAACCTCACAGTGAAATTTTGATTCATTAGTCAGTTTCTTTTTTCCACATTAAATTTCATGCATATCTTCTGCCATTGTGTCTTCTGTTTGGCGGGGGGAAAAGGAGTTACTTTTAGCAAATTACCATTTGATTTTGCCACTGCCAGGTTGATTTTTTTATTGATGATTTACATAAGTAATATTCATTGTGAATTAGATTAAAAACTAATCATTTGGATCTACCATTTAGCTGGCCCATGAGAAATTTGTGAGCAAATATTCTCAGTTGTCCTAGGATTGGTGTTTTGTCCTGGACTGACAAATTATACCACTAATTTGATTTTTTTAGATACTGCCCATTAGGTTGCATATTGTAGCTCATTGTTTATACTCTGGCTGAAGCAGAGAGAAAGAATAGGGTCAAGATGGCAGGGTAAAAAGATGTGAGTCCTTATTTCAGGTCAAGAGGCTGCAGAGAGCAAAGCACAGTGCTTTGCTTTGGTGACATGGGTCACCAGCGGGCAGGTGGATGCTTGAGTCTTAATAGCACACCTGAACCAAACACTCCAGGTTTTCTTGTTGTAGCTTCACGAACTAGTTTAGGTCATTGCCAAGAGCCCTTTTACTGCAGGCAGTTGGTGTAATATAGTGGCTAGATGTAGGAGAAGAGTAGGGTTTGAACACCAGCTGTGTTACTCTGGGCAAGTGTCTTTGCTCTCTGAACATTTGCTTCCAGGTCTGAAAAATAGCAACGATACCTATCTCATGGGATGCTGAGCTCAGTTCTTGGCACCCGCTACATGTCCCATAGTTCGGGTCTTTGTTTTCAGGAATTAATGAACTAACTGCAGAGCACTTACGTGTAAGCACTACATACGTGTTGAGTCTTCTCCTCCCTTCCCCCTCTCCTTCCTCCTCCTCCTCCTCTTCGTATTCCTCTTCCTCTACTTCTCCTTTTCTTTCTTTCTCTTATTGGCTCTGTTTCTCTGGAGAAAGTGAAAGTGTTAGCGGCTCAGTGGTATCCGAATCTTTGCGACCCTGTAGACTGTAGCCTGCAGGCTCCTCTGTCCAGGGGATTTTCCAGGCAAGAATACTGGAGTGGGTTGCCCTTTCCTCCTCCAGGGGATCTTCTTGACCCAGGAATCAAACCCAGATCTCCTGCATTGTAGGCACGTTCTTTACCGTCTGGCGGATGCTGACTATTACAGTCTCTAACTTGCTGTTAAGTGGATCTGAGGCCTGGGAAACTGAACAGTTTCATGACTAATTCTGGAAGTCTGAGGGGTAAGGTTGGTGGCCAGCAATGCAGCAGTTGGCAGTAGGATTTACCATTAAATGGTCTGAGAATCTAGGCAGCAGAATCTATTTTTGAGGGTCTTGTGAGGGCCCTGAACTTTGTTCTTGTGTGGCAAAAACTCTGGCACTGGACTGGGGAAAGGGGCCCATGAGAAAGAGATGTCTAACCTGCATAGTCTGGGAAGGGCAGCATAGATGCAATTGCATAGCTAAGGTCCAGGCTGATCTCTACACAGATTAATTTATTCATTCCTGGACTGACTCGTTACAGGAGGCAGTGTGGCAGGATTTATGACACTGAGGCTCAGGAGTTAGGTTGCTAGTTTAGAGTCCCAGCTGTCGCACCTACTGGCTATATGGCCTTGGGGGATAACTTATGCCTCAGGTTCCCAACCTATTGAATGGGGATAATTATACAAAACTGCAATGCTCTAAGAATTAGAAGGGATACTTTATATAAAGCACCTAGAACAATCCCTGGCACATTGTTAGTACTGAATTAACTTTATATAATGTGTGTGTGCTCAGATATGTTTGACTCTTTGTGACCCCATGCACCATAGCCTGCTGGGCTCCTCTGGCCATGGGATTTTGCTAGCAAGAATACTGGAGTGGGTTGCCATTTCCTCCTCCAGGAGATTTTCCTATCCCAGGGATGGAGCCCATGTCTCTTGCTTTGGCAGGCAGATTCTTTACCACTGCGTCACCTGGGAAGCCCCATATAATGTAATAGTCAGGTTCTATTGTGATAGTTGGAGAAGGCAATGGCGACCCACTCCAGTGTTCTTGCCTGGAGAACCCCAGGGACGGCAGAGCCTGGTGGGCTGCTGGCTATGGGGTCACACAGAGTCGGACACGACTGAAGCGACTTAGCAGCAGCAGCAGCAGCAGCATTGTGATAATGCCGCTTAATGAACAATCCCAAACATCTCAGTGCTAACAACAAACATTTGCCTTTCATGTTCATAGCTAAGGTATGGCTCTATAGGACGCTAATGAGTTTGGCTAGGTTCAGATGGTCCTAGGGCTAGGCTGTGAGTTGGGCTCATGTCTGCTTCATTTGGCTCTTCCTAGGGGGTCCAGAAAAGGAGCCCCTGCTCTTTGAGGCATGTCTCACTTAATGCCTCTCCTGGATGGAGGCATCTCTAAGTTTCTTCACATTCCATTGGCCAAAGTAGGTCGCACAGCCAGGCTTGTCATCAATGGGGTGGTCATAACGGGAGGGGAAGCAACTGTTTTCTGAACAATAAATACATAATAACACAACTTCCCACAGCATTATCAAATGTTTCTTGAGTGCTTAATAGCTACCAGGAAGTGTTTGGAGCACAGGGATTCAGGGGTGAATCAGACAATGACTCAGCCCTCAAGGGCACGCTCACCACCAGGTGGTCCCTGCAGTAGCTGGGGGCACAGGAGGCCACAAGGAGGCCCCCCACCCAGGAGAACTTCACCCTTCCCAGGGTCCAGCAGGAATGATTTTAATTCTCACGAGTTCCACACATCAGGTATCACATCTCCATTTTACATATGAAGAAACTGAGACACAGAGAAGTTAAGTCACTTTCTTTTGGTTCCATAGCCAGGAAATCACTGAGCCTGGACCCAAAGTCTGGCTTGATTGTCCCAAGGCTCCAGTCATTGTGCTGGACTCAAGTGTCAACTCAAGGTCAGGGGGGCCACTGATGGAGACTCCCAATCCCGGAAGGAGTCTGGTCCTTGGTCTCCATGAACACGAGCTCTGGCAGACATCTGCAAGCCTAGATCTTCACAGCTGGACTAGTGGCTTCAACCATCTGAAGGGCAGACTCAACAATGGCCAACCGATTGAGCTGTCCAGAAGATGCTTTCTGTGTGGCCCTGCAATGCTAAGTCCCCAAGCTCAAGCCTAATGTGCCTTCCTGGTGTTCTTGGCTGCCTAGAGTTTTCACCTCCTTTGTGAAAATAGGCACCTTCCCTTTTTAAATATTATCCTAGGTCATCACTGCTTACAGAAAGCCCATATTCTTCATTTTCACTGATACAGTTCCCAGAGCTCTAGCCAGTGCCTGGCACCGAGCAGGGACTGAATAAGAAGGTGTGGCTAAGGGCTTCCCTGGTGGCCTAGTGTAAAGAATCTGCCTGCTGATGCAGGAGACATGGGTTCCATCCCTGATCTGGGAAGATCCCACGTGCTGTAGAGCAGCTAAGCCCATGTGCCACAACTACTGAGCCTGTGCCCAAAAGCCTGGGGGCTGCAACTACTGAAGCCCCTGCACCCTAGAGGGCTCGTGTTCTGCAACAAGAGAAGACACTGCAACGAGAAGCCTGAGCACTCTAACTAGAGGGTAGCCCCTACTTTCCACAACTAGAGAAAAGCTGGAGCAGCAATGAAGACCTAGTGCAGCCAAAAATAAAATAAATAAATATAAAATTATTTAAAAAACAAAGTAAGCCAGAAGGAAAAAAAACAATACAGTATATTAATGCATATATATGGAATTTAGAAAGACGGTAACGAGAACCCAGCATGTGAGACAGCAAAAGGAACGCAGATGTATAGAACAGACTCGTGGACTCTGTGGATGAGGGCAAGGGTGGGATGATATGGGAGAATGGCATTGAAACATGTTAATTATCATATGTGTAATCAATCGCCAGCCCAGGATTGATGCTCGGGGCTGGTGCGTAGAGATTTCCCCGGGGGAGGGAGGAGGGAGGGAGGAGGGAGGGGGGTTCTGGAGGGGGAGCTTATGTAAACCCATGGTGATATCATGTCATTGTATGGCAAAACTAATAAAAAAAAGTATAAAAAAATAAAATAAATAAAAAACAAACAGAAAAGGAGTGTAGAGTGAGTGAATGGATGGCTGGGTCAATAGGGGCTGCTGAGTCTCCTGGAAGGAGAGCAGAGGAGATTTCTTTTTGTCCCTGTCCTCTCTTGAATCTCTGGAGGCATTATAACCAGAATGGGTCTGGAGCATGGAAACATCAGAGTCCCTCCAGGAACACAGGCACAGAAGGGAAGAATCGACTCTCCCTTGGGTATTGCAATAAAATTGGGATGGGATGGCTTCATCTTTTATCTTCCGAGAAGTAACCTTGATGTTCGATGTCCGTGGTGCTCCATAAGCTGACATTAACCCTTAACCCAAATACTCCCCTGATGAAAAGCAGTTAATCCAGACGAATCACCAAAGGTGACCCCCCCCCCCCCCCCGCCCCCCATCAGTCTAGAGCATTTGCCTGGTCAAAGACCTGCACTCCCACGTCTACTCCAATCAGAACCTACCAGAGAAGCCTGATTTTCTTTGTGGGTTATTTATAACCAAACCACAGCGGGAATCATTATGGAAAGAAAGCTGCTTTCTTCTCCCCCGCCCAAGGCTGTCAATCTCTCCATTTCAGGTAAGGTTTCTGGCTGCAGTGATAAGATTTAATGAATTGGCTTGTGAATTGGAGAGTGCTTAAGGGCAAAGGAGTCTTATCTTTGAGAGATGAAGAACCCCAGAGATAAATAGAGGTTTTCTGGTCTAACTATCTCATGCCACAGATGAAAACACTGGAGGATGAAAGAAGTTAAATTAGTTGTTGAAGAGAGAGAGTTAGAAAAAGGGTGGATAGTTGGAAAGATGAATTTTCAGTTCTAATTCAGGTTTAATCACTCATAGTATGCATGATTTAGAGCTGGTTACTCAGTGTTTCTGAATTTTCTTTTTTGGCAAGTTGGGAGAGGAATATCTATTCTGTGATGATAAATGTCTAAGTAGGTGGCTTATGGGAGTTGCTCCAGTGATGCTGGAGGAAAAGAGTTAGTACTGGAATTACTGTTCTCTTCCCATCACCGCACATGGCTTCCACCAGCTTCATGCTGCAGAACAACAGACTTCTGTGGTCCCTGCCTTCTCAACGTGACTCATTTTGATTTTTCATGGAAACAGAATAAGCAAGATCTATAGGAGTTTTTGGGGCTTCCCAGGGTGGCTCTAGTGGTAAAGAACCTGCCTGGCAATGCAGGAGAGACAGAAGAGATCTGGGTGCTATCTATCCCTGGTTGAGAAGATACCCTGGAGGAGGGAATGCTACTCACTCCAGTATTCTTTCCTGGAGAATCCCATGGACAGAGGAGCCTGGTGGGCTATGGTCCATGGGGTCACACAGAGTCAAACACGACCGAGCGACTTGGCACGCAGCACATGGAAGTTCTTTTTCCTCTAGATGGACAGTAAATACCAGCAGGAAGGCTCAGTGTGGGACTGAAGGAAAGCTAGACTTGCTCCATGATCTTCAGGAGCCCCGTCCCTTGGTGTGTTCTCAGTGTTTGCTGAACTGCTCTGCAAAGGAGCTAAAATGCTCCTCCCACAGAGGTTTCTGCCCCCTCAGCTCCTCTCAATAGCAGTTCTGGTGAACTCTCAAAAGATAGGCATCTACAAACCAAGGAGAGAGGACTCAAGAAGAAACCGACCCTGCTTACACCTGGCGCTTGGACCTTCAGCCCCCAGAATTGAGACGACAAACTTCTGTTGTTTAAGCTGCCCAGTCCATTGTGCTTTTTCATAACCCATCTAGAAAACTAATAGGGTCCGTTGCACTCCCTGTAGTTGGAGAATGGGTGAGGCTCGTTCTCATGGTGTTACATTTAAAAACAAAACAAAACACCTTTCCCTTACCTTCATTTATAAAGAACACAGCTCCTCCTCTGGACGCAGACACAAATACCCACATGGGAGGAGCTAGTGACAATGATGGCAGAACTGGGGGACAGGGGGACCTTACTTAACATCAGTCTGTGTGCCTGAACTGGGTGTCCCTGGGAATTCTGCCTCAGACGTGAGCCAGTCAGGAGCTTGGAAGTCACTTGCCAATCGGGGTCTGCCTTCTTTTGCTGCCTTTGCAGACCTTTATTCTGCCATGTGCGTTGGACACATGGCTCAGTCACCTCTATTGCTCCAGCTGATAGCCAGCCAACCGCCTGGCACACATGAGAGAGGCTATCCTCTTTCCACCTTTCTCAGTTGATCCACCATGTGCCCACAGATGCAAGAGCAAACCCAGCCAAGATCAACCCAGAAGGCCCTCCCACTGACCCAGACACTCAAGAGCTAAACAATTTCTGGCAAGTTTTCCTACAGCCATGGCTATAGCTAATTGAGGGCAACTATAACCTAAAAGAGGAAAAGCCAGTTGAGGGTGTGGTCCACTGTGGGTTCAATCCCCCCCACCAGAGACACTGCAGGAAGCTATGTAGACTGAAGGTCCACATTATACTTCTCGAGGGACAAGAAGTGAGGTATTTACTCAGTAGTTTTCATTCCTTAATGTAAAGAGCTGTTTCCATGGGCATTAACTCTCCTGAACTTCCCAGCTATGGGACTGAGCCAGCTTCCATAGTATCAAAGGAAGCCTTGAGGTAGAAGAGCTGGGAGATCAGACAGCCCTTGCAATGAGAAGCCTTCTGGGTGCTCGGGAACTGTCCGTCTTCATAGTGGCTGAAGTCAGAGGTGGGCTCAGAAGATGCAGGGTGAGTGCTAATGGCATCTACCGCAGATGAGGCATCTCAGTGATGGATGGGATACCAAGGAGGGAGGGAGACTGCATTCAGAGAAGGGGTTTGAGAGTGCTCTGTAAACTGCCGAATATATGAATTGCAATGGTTATTCTTAATATGTGTGGGGGGGATACTTTTAATTATAAACATTTCAAGCAAAGGGGGAATAGACAAAGGCTCCCAGAAGCCTGGTGGGGGAATCTGTGCCGGGGCTGCAGACCTGGAGAATTCCTCTCCATTCCATGCAAACGGCTCACTGGAGGAGACTGTCTGCTTTGCTAAGTGTGGCCGTGTTCCTGCTTCTGTAATGACACGGATTATGAGCACGAAATAAGTGCTTGTTAGCCAAGCTTATTTACTCAGGGACTAAGTCTGTTCGATGGCCATTCTGGTGGAGGAAGATGAACATGTGTGTATGTTTGACTAGAGATGGGGGATTCACAGATGAAAGGTTTGGGGAGAAATATTTCCTACATGTGCTTTTTTTTTTTAAGCCAGAATTTGAAAGGAAATGAATTTCAAGAAAGTGGAAGTCTGTGGATACTGACAGAGAGTGAAAAATGAAATTCTGGGCATGAGGCTGACTCCAGGCAACGCTTCCCCGATGTGTTCAGGAGACAGTCAGCGCTGTGGGAGAGACGGGCTCTGCACGCATGTGGAGGATGGGACTGAATATTCGCTTTCGCAATTCTTCTCCCCCAGAGGATGGACAGAAAGTCAGATTCCCTAATCTTGCCTCCCTCAGAGCTCCCAAAGGAAGCTGATCACAGGAACGTTTTGGGGGCAGATCTCAAATAACTTCTCCAGGAATACCTGCAGGTACCAGACTTCGTGAACATGTCACTAGCCCACTTCCTTCACGGGTATGTGGTCCCAGGGGAAGTGAGACTTGCTCAGTGTGTATCATGGGAGGAGGACTGGCCAGGCAACCAGAAAGGCTGGTACCTGGCTTGGCACTTCCTTGCTGTTTGATGTGGACAAACAACTCATCTTCTGTAGGTTTTAATATGTCCAATTCTTTCTGTTTTTCTCATCTGTTAATAGTAGTTGGGTTGTTTGAAGACTGAATACAAATTCATGGAAAATGCTTGGAGCACCCTGGCACATACCTGAAGGCTGTTACTGTGATGATGACATGCTAATGATGATGAGCTCGACTTTTGTTTATCACCTAGTGATATTGTCATTTACTGATTGTGTCTCTACCATGAACCACACTAAGTTCTTTCTACACATTTTGTTGTTCAGTCACTAAGTTGTATCCAACTCTTTGTGACTCCATGAACTGCAGCATGCCAGGCTTCCCTGTTCTTCGCTGTCTCCCAGAGTCTGCTTAAACTCATGTCCGTGGAGTCAGTAATGCCCTCCAACCATCTCATTCTCTGATGCCCCCTTCTCCTCCTGCCCCCAATCTTTCCCATCATCAGGGTCTTTTCCAATAAGTCAGCCGTTTGCATCAGGTGGCCAAATATTGGAGCTTCAGCATCAGTCCTTCCAATGAATATTCAGGGTCAATTTCCTTGAGGATTGACTACACACTACATTATTAGTTTTAATTTTCAAAACAACAATTAAAATAGGCAATATTCTTCCTATCTTACAGATGAGAAAACTAAAACTCAAGAAATTTTTGCTGCTTTCCCAAGACCCCAAAGCCAGTAAATAGCAAAGTCAGGATCCAATCCCCGCCTGAAATCTCATTACCACTAAGAGTAATGTCCATCAAGAAAGGCCAGTGGAAATCTTTGACTGCCTGCTTTACAGAGACACTTTCCATCTCTCTCTGAACCCTTATTCTGATCAAGTAGTCTTAGTAACACTTACTATTATTTGATATTAAGTTATGTGTATGATCTGTCTAGTCCATAGAATGTAAATGCTGGGAGGACAGTGTTCTTTAACTGTGGTGTCCTCGGCACTGAGAACTCAGCTGACACATAGTAGGCTCTCAATAAATATTTTCTGGATCTGTGGATGAATGGTACACTTATAAACACCTCCTGTGTGCTAGTGAATGTATTAGAGCCTCTGGATACAGTAGTCACCAATGTAGATTGCTTCTGTATTGGGATAAAGCTTGGAGGAAGTTCTAATGTAGTAGGTCTTGTTTCACAGTGACCTGGGAAAATGGGCTTTCTCACCCCTACTTGGCCCTTCTCTTAAAAGCTTGAGAAATGGCACTCTGCTCAGGGTGGATGAAAGGCACTGAAGAGGATGCACTTGACTTAAAGTAGCTTTTGGGGAGATGCTGGTACTGGCCAGAGAAATACCTGATGGGCTTTTAGGACTCTTAAAGACTGGAAGAGACCAAATCCATTGATTTCTTTTTCCCCTGAAATGCATTCTCAGTCCACGCTTTGACTTGCCTGGTGTGAGCTGGTGTTTATGTGCAGTTTGGGCTTCAGTGCTGGGGTCTGAATATAGAAAGATTGACCCTGTTTCACAAAATAACCCCAGCTCCAAGTTGCATCCATTCTCTTGGTGTGTGGATGGAGTAAAACTGTCATGTCTCTTGAGTAGAGAAGGTGGCTCCTTCATGAGGGATGGTTCAGTGAGGTCCTCTCCCTCATGCCGTTGTATCTCTCTGACCTCGGTCATCTGTCATCTCTTCCTCTGGCTCAGGGCTGCTACCATATGGAAGTGCTGTGTCCCTGGAACACATCAGGCTCTTTATGTTCCCTTGTTTCCACTGATTTTATTTCTCCAAGAATGCTCTTTCTCCCTTCTTTGTTATACATTCCTACACTCCTTCAAGGTTAAGCTGAAGTGTCTTCTCCTCCAGGGAGCCATCCCTGCTTGCCATCACCTTCCCTGCTAATAGCGGGTCAGCTGCCTCTCCTTAGAATCCATAGCCCTTTTTGACATTTGCCACAGACTTCTCCTGCCCACTGAACTGAGCTCTTCAAAACCAGGCACCATTCATTCTGCTCCCTCCTTCACTGCTCACTCTCAGTGTGCAGCATTTTTGCATGATGGATACTTATCAACTGAATGATTGATCGTTCAAAGACTCCATAAACTCAAATAACCAGCGTTGACCTCAGGAATCATATCAACCTTGCTGGGGTGTAGGGGCCAGGGTACCCCAAATCAGCCTTAGTCTTAATGGAGGATTTGGCTAGAATCCAAGATCAGTCACCCAAATCCTTGGCCAGTGCCAGCAGCCAGGCCATTTCTCCAACATCTGCAGAAATGCTGGTCACCTGTGTGCTTCTTATTACTTGCTAGCCTCTGGGCTAAAATCATAACAGAGCATTCTTACCTTTCAAGTAAGTTTGAATGCTGTGGACCTCCAGGCTTTGTTCAGCTCTTCAGCCCCACCATACCCTGCCATCTGGCAGCTGGGTCAACTCAAAGGCAGGATGGAACCAGGGATCAAGTTCACATGTTCCAAAGATGTGCTCTGGCTCCACAGCTCTGTCTTTGACCAGGTGGAAGCTGCCTGCCACCATGTCTGAGCTGGACTTTCAGGCTTGTGTTCACTCCTTTGTAGCAGCTGTGCACAGCTTCCCTTTACTGCAGGCCAGACTTTTCTCAGACAGCCTATTTCCATTTTAATGAGGTTCTGGGCACCCTGAGGCCAGCATCAGTCCATCATGGTGTCCTTGCAGTTGGCATATTACACACCTATCTTTCAGGAGCCTTTGATCACATTGAAACTTTAAAGCACAGGTTTGGGGCTTCTGCTGATGCTCTACCTGTATCAGACACAGTGGGGGCTGGTCAGCCTTAGGGCTGGTTGAGTGGTACCCTGCTGAGGGACTGGGTGTGGTCAGTCTCAGGTCGGGGGGGTCATAGTAGTACTCTAGGGCATGGGGCGGAATAACACTTTTACCCCTAAGCCAGATGATGAGTTGGTTGTTGAAAGGACTGTGGTTTTCCACATGAGGAAACTGAGGCTTAGTGGGACTACAGAACCTGTAGAAACAGTTTCCTTGGGGGGGCCAGCCAAGGACAGGTGGCCCTTGAGATGAGACTTGGAGGATAGGTAGGAGTTTTCCAGGGTAAAACATATGGAAAGGTATTCAAGGCAGAGGGAACAGTATCTGCAAAATCTTAGAGTGGTAAAGGAGTGAAGCTCAGGCAAGGATGGCAAATGGGACCAGAGAAGAGGATTTAAGGAGGTACATAGAGAGGGTGGGGAGATCCAGATCACAGTGTAAAGGGCCCTGTGGGTGGTGCAAAGGGGCTGTGATAGGGAGTCGTGGAATTTTGAAAAGGACATAACATGACACATCTATGCTTTAGAATGATTTTTCTGTTGTTCTAGGGACAGTGGTTTGAGGGAGAGCAGTTCTGGAGCTATTGCAATGATGCAAATGGGTGATGATAAAGCTCTGGATGGCAGGACAGGGGGAGGGTAGAGAGGAAAGGGAAGGACACCTTTAGCGTCATCAAGGCTTGGGCACTAACTGTGTGTGGGGGGAGAGGAAGGCAGAGTCTGGTGGTCCTGGGGCAGGTGAGGGATGCTGCTGTTCCCTGAGTCAGGGTGACGGAAGGAGCAAGAGGTGTGACACAGAAGGGAGTGGACACGCTGAGTTGCAGCACCCTCAACAGGGTGCAGGGGGCGCTGTCCAGATGGTACCGGAACCAGGTCTGCTGCTGGTAAGGGGGTTCTGGCAGAAAGTGGTATCTGGCAGTCTTCAGCTGGACGGGTTGTTGAAACCATAGAAGTAAGATATACCGTCCAGGGATGGCATTTAAATGTGAGATGGGATGAAGGCTGAAGGTGGCTCCTTAGTAAGAACAGAAAGAGCGTGAGTCAGAAAGGAAAGCTGAGCGGGAATGCTCAGAGAGGAGGGCGGCCCGGGTGACTCCATCTCGGACGAGTCCGTGCGCTGCAGGTCACTAACCTCCCCGGGCGGCTCAGGGGAAGTGTTCTGGAAGAGATCCCTGAACTTGAGCCTTGAAAAGTGACTGCAGCTAGTGAGGAAGGAGGGTCTTGGGGAGGACAAAGAAGTTAAGGACACACCTCGGGGTAAC
Source organism: Antilocapra americana (assembly GCA_007570785.1). Taxonomy (NCBI): domain Eukaryota; kingdom Metazoa; phylum Chordata; class Mammalia; order Artiodactyla; family Antilocapridae; genus Antilocapra; species Antilocapra americana. Next base: position 2,462,493 of record ML660770.1, on the reverse strand, counting down.
ATGTGACACGAATCAGTGACATTCTGGGGAAAACCCAGAAGCAGGCTAATGAAGGAACAATTCCATGGCTCTGGATATCTTTCCAATACAGCCACCCAACCAGGTCATTCTTGTGCTTCAAAAAGGTATTCAAAGGCCCCAGAGGCTCTAGCAGGTTTCCCTCAGAGGGTTCTGCAGATGGCTATAGGTGTTTCATCCCTCCTGGCTAACTATGTTTGGAAACGAGTGGGTTAGACAGAGTTAACCAGGTTTCCGTACTTCCAGACCTCTCAGAACTTTCAGTGCACTTTGTGGCTCTCCACAAAAGGAGAATATAGAAGGAATTCCCCATACCTGAGTGACCACGGAACCCCTCTTCCCTGGGGCCCCTGGGGTCTGGAATTTCATGAAGCACTCTTTGGGAACTGTTTGCCATCAGCACAGAGTCCTTATTCCTCAAAATGGCATGCCAGGTCCTGTTTAGTCTTCTTTTTTTTTTTTTTTTAAAAGATTATTTTTGGCCATGCTGGGTCTTCATTGCTGCATGCGGGCTTTCTTTAGTTGCAGAGAGTGGGGGCTACTCTTCGCTGTGATCACAGGCTTCTCATTGAGGTGGTTTCCCTTGTTGCAGAGCACAGGCTCTAGTCTCATGGGCTTCACTAATAAGCAGACAGGCTCAGTAATTGTGGTGCATGGGCTTAGTTACTTTGCAGCATGTGGGATCTTCCCGGACCAGGGATTGAAACTGTGTCCTCTGCATTGGCAGGTGGATTCTTAACCATTGGACCACCAGGGAAGTCTCTTGTTTGCTTCTTGAGCCTAGAGTCTCACTACATATTCCTACTCTCCTAGAACCCCCTGTGCTCTGGCCTCACCAGCCACAAGCATGTTCCCCTTCCATGGGAGGCCTGTGATGCAACTGAGTAGAAAGAGGTAGGGTCAACATGCCTCATTTTGGAGATGATTATAATTTGCCCTAATTCGGAAAAATCCATTTTCATTGAAAAAGATCCTGATGCTGGGAGAGATTTAAGGCAACAGAAGAAGAGGGCGACAGAGGATGAGATGGTTAGATAGCATCACTGACTCAATGGACATGAGTTTGAGCAAGCTATGGGAGATGGTGACAGACAGGGAAGCCTGGTGTGCTGCAGTCCATGGAGTCGCAAAGAGTTGGAACACGATTTAGTGACTGAAAACAACAATAAGTATATTGTGACATGATGTGGCATGGTAAAATCAACATTGGACTAGGATTTATAAACTTCATCACTCATTATCTAGGAAATCTTGGGCAGGTTCCCAGACTTCAGATTAATTTTTTTCTTTTTTTTTTTTTTACCATATACAAATGGTACAAGGTGGTGGGGCAGGGTGAGTGGGTCAGAAGTCCTTGGGGGTCATGTCCACAATCCAGCCTCAGACTCAGATGCTGAGGTCCCGGGGGGCACTGGTATTGGGCTTAGAGGCTGTGGAGCATCTGGTTAGTGGGGCTTGGAGGGATGGGCTTGGTGGGGGTAATCAGATGATTTCTCCATGCCAATAAAGCACTCTGCTGACCACCAGCGGGGAGATGGTTCAGGGAGGGTCTCTTGGGCATATTGTGGTAGAGAGAAGGGGGCAGAGTGGTTAGGATAGAGGGGGAAACACAGCAGTTAGGGAGAGAGGCAGCAGTGTGGGGCCAATCCCAAACAATCCCACCTGGCCTGCATGCTCACCACATCCTGCCCTCTCCCAACCTCTTTTGGGATCAATTATTCAACCTTGGGGAACCCCAGTGGCTAAATGATGAGACAAATACGTGCCCTGGCAGAGTTGACATGAGGGTTAGAGAAGAATTCATCTTAGTCATTCAGCACAGCTTAATAAATTACAGATACTCTATTAGTATTAATGGCTTTAACCAATCCTGACCTATACAACTCTGCCCTATCCACCCTCCAAAGCCCTTTATCCATGTGATGTGTTGCTAAACCAGCTCTCCCCCTTCTAGATTCGTGCATGATGGTACTCTAGAGGGGATTGGGTCCAGTCGACCTATCTTATGGGTGGGCACTTCAGACCCATGAGTAACTGTTTGGTGCTATTCTTATGTTATCATTCTCTGGTACCGATTGAAAGTCCCATCCCAAACACTTCCCGGCATGACTCCATGTTCCAAGAATTTGTACTACACTTATCGCCACTGGATTTGTTTTTGCGACATATATCTCCTTCTACTTGAATGTCAGTTTCATTATAGTTAGAAATTGTTTTCTATACCCTCATTATCCCCAGCACCTGGGACACTGCAGGACAGAGTAAGTGCCCTGTGTATTTAAAGTGGTGAGGCACTATCTTATAGGTAATGGTGGCCAGCTTTGTGACCCTGGGCAAGCTGCTTTTCTAAGTCTTAGCTTCTTCTGTGCTGAAGTCAGGACAGTAATACCTGGAGATCCAGTTTGACTTCAGGCATCTCCAAGGAGGCCTCAAGGAGATGCCTCAAAGGATAAGGTTTTTGCAGACTCATCATGGTCTGACTTTCAGCCTTAAAGATGAAATCTTATACCTGAGCTTTTGTTGGACTGGGAATGACTCATTCCTACTATTCTCACAAGAGACTGATATATAAGCCAGGCACGGTGATTTACTAATTTGTGCTATGAAAAACAGAATTATTGAGAAAAATCAGAGTTCAAATTGGTTCCAGCATTTTGCTGGAAGCCAAATTATAATGTGAAGCCTGTCAGGGCACTGTGGAATGAGAAAAGGGGGCGTGAGTCAATTGGTCTACATATTTGTCATTTCTGGCATCTGGCTTTGAGAACTATGCATTCGTTTCCAAAATCAGGAGGACTGGACAGACTGGGTCTATAAGTCAGGGCATGCTTATCTTTAAGGAGACTGGTGGTCTCTGCCCTGTGATGACTCAAGTTTTGTTTTCAGGCTTTCACAGCTCATCATCATCACCTTCTGAAATACGGAGCTTGCCTTGGACTCTGAGAATTTTAGTTTTATCTTTTAAACTTTTCCATCTTCTTGTTTGCTGGGGACTCCCTCCTTGATTCTAGGCAGCTCTGGGAATGTTGTCAATTAGACTGCACTTCCCCTTGCCTGACACTTCTGAGTTGAGCATCTGAGTAACTCATAATCCCTGGCCACAGTGGTTGACCTGGGGACATGAATGTGACCTGAGTAGCTGAGTAACTCAATCAAAATCTTTATGCTTGCTATCTGGATGCTGGGGAATGGTAGACTGTTTGCAAAGCTGGCCACAATAAGCCCTCCCATCCCCTGTGCCCCTTTGCAATGTGACTTTAGCCAACTCCCATGAAGAGGTGGAGTCTATTTTCCCTTCTCTTGAATTTGGGCTGGTCCCATGAGTTGCTTTGACCAGTCAAACAGATGCTCTTTGAGTTCTGAATCTCAGCCTCTAGAGGCTTTGCAGATTCTGTTCTCTCTCTTGGAATCCTACTGTCTCCTGAGCAAGCCAGGCTGCAGCTGCTTTGAGATTAAAACACTTGATGCAGACAGAGATGATGGAGAGAGAAGCCCAGACATCCCAGCTATTCTAGCTATCTCAGTTGAGGCCCCTGACACACGAATCAGGCCATCTGAAATCAACCAGCCTCCTGCTGACACCATCTGACTACAAATTCCTGGCCAGCTTCAGAAGATGCCACATGGGTTCAAAGAACTACCCAGCTGAGCCTTCCCTGACCTGCTGACCCACACAACTGTGAGCAGACAAATGACTGTTCCTTTAAGTCACCAATTTTTGTGGTGTTTTGTTCCATAGCACTAGAAATATGATTTTTTCCTTCCATTGGCAACAAAGCTGAGAAGGTGCAAGGCTGGGGCTATAGGAGGCTGCTATACTGAGAAACTCAGAAGTGATAACTAAGTAGAGACCAGCAGAATGGAGAGATGACAGGGTTGGAACCATGAATGATATTATTTGAGTCCCTGAATCCAGGCAAGACTTAAGTTGGCTGCCTTACTAGCTTCCATGTTGAGCAAAAGAAAAACTTCCTGCTTTAATTTTTAAGTTAGTATGAGCTAGGATTTTGTCACCTGCAAATTAAGGAGTCCTAACTGATACACATTCGTTGGCTGGGTGTGTTTGCTTGTTGCTGTTGTTTTAGTCACTAAGTCTTGTCTTATTCTTTGTGACCCCATGGACTGTAGCTCTGTCCATGGGATTCTCCAGGCAAGAATACTGGAGTGGGTTGCCATTTCCTCCTTCAGAGGATCTTTATGATCCAGGGATCAAACTGCATCTCCTGCATTGGCAGGTAATTTTTTTACCTCTGAGCCACCGGGGCTTCCAGGTTTCAACCACATTTTACTGTTCTAATGGCTTCTGGTATCTTTAAAGTATATCAGTCAAAGTTCTTTGATTAAAAAAAAATCTCATTCACAATTTGTTCATTCATCAGCTCTCTGTTTACTCCTCACTATGGTGCAAGGGACTGTGGTTACTGCTAGGGATTTAGCAGGTACTACCAAATGGTGCTAGTAGTAAAGAACCTGCCTGACAACACAGGAGATGCGAGTGACATGGGTTCAATCCCTGAGTCTGGAAGATCTCCTGGAGTAAGAAATGGTAATCCATTCCGGTATTTTTGCCTGGAGAATCCCATGAACAGAGGAGACTGGTAGGCTACATTCCATAGGGCTGCAAAGAGTTGGACATGACTGAAGCAAAGCATTCTTCTTCTTCATGACATATTCAGTGTCCCCAGTGTCCACTTCAGGATATTTAGTTAGAACTGGGTTAAATTACAGGAAGGAAAAGAAATGGACATTACAGGCACATGCACAACCTACCCCCACAGTTTTGTTGTGAGAACCAAAGGGGATAATGTGTGTGAAAATATCTAACGTTGTTCCAGCATAAAGATATTTATTTTTAGTTTTGCTCACGGGATGAAACCACCAGCCCATTTCTGAAGGATCTGATCCCATCACTGAAAATACCTTCATGTAGCTGTTCTTTTCTACTTCTAGATCTTACTTGGAACGTAACACTCTCAGATTGCCCAATAGTGGGGTAGTGAATAGCGGAGATGTGTCTGCTCTAAATTCAAGAGGCATACAGTCCTGGAACTCCTGGAGGTCTGGGCTTCCAACACACTTCTGAAATACTGCCTCTGTCTTTTCACCACCCACACTTCCTGCTGAGAACCCAAGTGTTTTTTTTTCCTTTGCCTTTATTACTTCCAAGCTCTAGTTCTTGGCTGAGACAAACTGCAGTCCCCAAATGCTGTGATTTAATGAGAGGAAATTTACTTGACTTACTGTACAAATTTGCCAGGGGAAGTCATTCTGATAAAGATAATTACATCTACATTTTAGTGTAAATTACAGCAAATGTTTGAAACTGTGAGCAGCTGCTGAGTCCTGTCACTCAACACGACATCCCTCCTTTAGGGTGCACAACTAGCTAATGAAAGTTCAGTGGAAGAAAAACGAGAAGTCTGATAATAACCATATGACTGACCCAAGTTCCATCATTTATTCAGTTGAGAAGTAGTATCAGAATAGGGTGTTTTCTGCATAGACCAAAGTCTAACAGCCATAGATGGAAGCTGTTGGGGAGGGCTTGGTCCCAGGCATATTTAGGAGGTGGAGTTAGTTGCTGCCACAGTCATGATTTTTTAGTCTAGATCAAAACTAGTGACCAGCTTCATCTCCTGCTCTTATCCTCACACCCACCTTGTTTGGTCACACCAGTAGTTTGCTATTCTCTGAATACGCCATTTACTAGTTTACTCCCACGCCATTGGCCCTTTTGTTTCAAACACCTTCTCCCCATCTTCTCAGTCTGATGAAAGCCTAATCTTCACCTGACATGCAGCTCAGAAGCTTTCATTCAAAAGAATCTATCTTAATCACCCCAAGCTACAGTCATTCTGTCCTCAGTGCTCCGATTACATCTTCTTCACAACTATGTCATGGTATTTATTCATTCAATCAACATGTAATGAGCACTTACCAAGAAGATGAGGTCCTGAGATGAATCAGTTATTTTCTTGTAGGCTTCAAGAGTCTAGTAGGGGAGACACTCAAGTTAAAAAAAAAGACCATCACAATTCTAATGCAGTGATTCATCATGAAAAATGCTGGGCTGGATGAATCACAAGCTGGAATCAAGATTGCCAGGAGAAATATCAATAATCTCAGATATGCAGATGACACCACCCTTATGGCATAAAGTGAAGAAGAACTAAAGAGCCTCTTGAGGAAAGTGAAAGAGGAGAGTGAAAAAGCTGGCTTAAAGCTCAACATTCAGAAAACTAAGATCATGGCATTCGGTTCCATCACTTCATGGCAAATAGATGGGGAAACAGTGGAAACAGTGGCAGAAGTTTATTTTGGGGGGGCTCCAAAATCACTGCAAATGGTAACTGCAGCCATGAAATGAAAAGATGCTTACTTCTTGGAAGGAAAGTTATGACCAACCCAGACAGCATATTAAAAAGCAGAGACATTACTTTGCCAACAAAGTTCCATCTAGTCAAGGCTATGGTTTTCTAGCAGTCATGTATGGATGTGAGAGTTGAACTATAAAGAAAGCTGAGTGCTGAAGAATTGATGTTTTTGAACTGTGGTGTTGTAGAAGAATCTTGAGACTCCCTTGGACTGCAAGGAGATCCAACAAGTCCATCCTAAAAGAGATCAGTCCTGGGTGTTCATTGGAAGGACTGATGTTGAAGCTGAAGCTCCAATACTTTGGCCACCTGATGTGAAGCGCTGACTCATTTGAGAAGACCCTGATGCTGGGAAAGATTGAAGGCAGGAGGAGAAGGGGAAGACAGAGGATGAGATGGCTGGATGGCATCACCTACTCAATGGACATGAGTTTGCGTAAACTCCAGGAGTTGATGGACAGGGAGGCCTGGTGTGCTGCAGTCCATGGGGTTGCAAAGAGTTGGACATGACTGAATGACTGAACTGAACTGAACCATCAAGGAGGATAGATTGGGCTTCCGCAAATGATGATATTAGCATATTACAAGGGAAAGTCCTGGAGTACAGGTGCTTATTAAGCTTCTGTTTGTGTCACATTTTCTGATCTCTCAGTGCATGGCCAAGTCCAGACTCAGTACAATTCTTGGGAATTATACAAGAGCATGCATACTGGGAGGCATGATTCACTGGGTTGATAACTCCAAAACCCACCACAGACAAGTAGATGTCAGGTGGTCACAGCGGAAGGGATCAGGGATACATATTAAAGTCCTTGTTCTGGAGACAAGGGGCTGGGGCCAAATTCCTGAGGTCCCTAGTACAGTGATAGGTGCATTAAACTTGGCTGGGTTTGGAGCTGGAAGAACTCCAAGGGTTTGGATCAAATTAAATGAATCCAATAATATGTACTTCATAGGTTATTTCCTGCATTGTAAGCAATAATGTGAAAGTATTTTGCAAGCTTATAAAGAAGAAAAACTAGATCTCTAGGCAGAACCCCCACTTCAGCACCATAGACAGCTCCCAGACTACCTCAAAGCTGCAGTTAACTATACAACATAATTATGAATCCATGCTCCTTTAACACGGAGGCACCTGTGCCCTGGAGAAACAGATTGCTGACTGTCTAAATTATTGGGCTTGCTTTACATATTCTCATTTGCCTTGGGCTCTTCCCTGTCATGACCCAGATGAATTGAATTTGGGTTTAGACATGAGAAAGAGAACCCCCAAATAAGAGTAGCTTAAGCAAGAGAGAAATTTTGACTCTCACAAGCAAAGGTTATTGCTAGACAGTTCAGGGCTGTTACAGCAACTCTGTTCCATGAAGTCTAGGCTCAGGACTCTTACTGCTCACTGCTGTGTATCCTTAGGGTGTGACCTTCAACATCATGATCTAGGTGGGTGGTCAGTGCTCCTGTAACTTCATCTACACTGTTTCATTTGCTCCTTCCTCCAATAAAAGCACTTCTTTTGGTACACACTATGGACCAGAAATAGCGTGTTACATGTGTGAAATTAAAAGTCAGTCATCTTGAAATCCTGAGATGAGGAGAATCATTTTTAACATTGTCCTTTTCAATTGAATGGGGTTCCATTTGTGGTCCTGCTTCTCGTAGCTTCTGGAAATTACTTCTCACATCTGCCTCTCCAGGTCTTCTATATCGATCCCCTTTATGCCCCCTGTGAGCATATCTGATATTCAGAAAAGATGTTTTGGGAGCCCCCTGGGATGGCCTGGGAGAGATAGAACCTGGAGAGTGGTGGGTTAGGAGCAGCCTCTCCTGAGTCTGAGATCTACAAAGCAGAGTCAAAGATTGGAAAAGGGCATTTATTAGGAGGCATGAAACCCTGAAGACTTCAGGATCCAGGCTGAGGGCAGCTCAAGGCTACTACCATTAGAGCTGGGACTGGAAGCCCTTCAAGTCCTCTGTCAGACCAGATTGTTGACCTTTGAGAAAGCATTCAAATGCTGTGTTCCCAGTTTCATTTTGAAACCATGGGCTAAGTCATGAAGAAGGCAGGTCATGGATCTCCACAGAATACTGGGTCCATTGAAAGAGTGGTTCCAGCTGCCAGAAGACTTTGGGGGATTCAGCTGTGAAGAAACCCCAAATGGGTTGCAATGTTAGATTAGCAAAGGCTTATTTTTGAATATTTCATCAGGCTAACCTTGCAGGGGACTCTCTGGTTTTAAAATGGTGAGCCCATCCATTCAGACAACCCTGTTTTTGACTCAGTTCTCCAGTGCAGAGGAGGAGTCTGGTTCAGGCCGTATGTTCATCTTCTCATCAGTTACTGCTGAGTCAGTTTCCCCCTCTGGTGGGTATGCCTTGTTCCTTTTGGCGAATGCCTGGCTGATTTCTGCACGGGTTCTGTTTTTGGTCTCAGGCAGGACAAAATACAAATAGAGAGCACCTGCGAAGCAGATTGCAGCAAAAACCAGGAAACAGTAGGTGTCCAGACTTTTCTGTGGAAAGGAAGAGACAAAAGGGCATTAGCAAGACAATCGCTAGACTGGCTGCCAAACCATCTCTGGGCTGATTTTTTTAAATTAGTTTTGCCATACAATGACATGATATCACCATGGGTTTACATATGCTCCCCCTCCAGAACCCCCCTCCCTCCTCCCTCCCTCCTCCCTCCCCCTGGGAAATCTCGATGCACCAGCCCCAAGCATCAATCCTGGGCTGGCGATTGATTAGACATATGATAATTAACATGGGCTGATTTTTTAAAAACAGTTTCCTATCCCTAGATCAACATTTCTGGATTAAACACGGCGTGTGTGAGGCTGGCTCTACAGGCCAAGATGCCTTACAAATGTCTACCCGAGATATTCTCACATGAAGCACACACGAATCAGCTCCAAACCCTGGCAAAGATGAGGCAGTGGCAGTTTTTATTTATTTTGAAAACAAGGCATATAAAAATGAATCATCATGGGGACTTCCTCAGGTGGGTCCAGTAGCTAAGACTCAGCTCCCAATGCAAGGAGCCCGGGTTTCATTCCCGGTCAGGGAACTAGATCTCAGGTGCTGCAACTAAGGATCCCATATCCTGCAACAAAGATCAAAGATCCTGCATGCTGCAACTAAGACCTGGCATAGCCAAATAAATAAATAAATATTTAACAAATTAATCATCACGAAAGCAAAATGTGATACTTGCTGAATGTTACCCTATGTTCATATTTACCATTAGCCACATTCCACCCTCCAACCCCCTGCTACTATACACATGAGAAAAGTGTGATGTCAAAAGGGAAGTGAGATTCTCCAGTTGATAAGAAAATTACAGAGCACAGTCTAGGTCAAGATAACATCATTTTTTCTAATATGCAAAAGATTTAATTCACTGATTGCTCCCCGATACAGCTACACACAAATAAGAGAGATTAGAGACTCAATAGTACTTTATATCCTGATTGTAGCACTTAATTCTTGGGCTGGAATGACCCTGGCCACTGCACTAGACCATGAGATTCTTCATGACTCAGTCACCTCTAGGGCTTCTGTGTCTATCCAGTGCCTGGCTTGTAGTAGTTGATCAATGCTTGTTAAATAAAAGACTTTACAGGTTCCAGCTGTCAGGGCTAAGCCTCTTTCATTCCACAAATGTCTGTTGATGCAGAGATAGCACTGTCTGCATGATGCTTCACAGTCAGCAATATCATGATTTTAGTCAATTACTTGCTACTCTTTGATTAGACAAACACGCGATTTTGACATGACATAGTGTTGAAGGGCTTGATCTCTGGATCACCTCCTAAATCCACCATTTGCTGACTCTGAGGCTCTTTGTGCCTCAGTTCCTACAGCTGTAAAATGAGGATAATAATGGGAGTTGAAGGCTGTTGTAAGGATTAAATGAGACATTCTCTGTAAAAGTCAGAGAGCAGTTCTGCATGGCATAAACATTCCACACCTTGGAGGACTTGTCTAGAAGGGTATGTGCCTTCCACTTGTCCACAGAGATTCCAGGAGCAGAACAGAGAAGAGAAAGCATGGGCTCTGCAGTCAGTTGGGTGGGATTCAAATCCTGACTCCATCATTTACACAAGGTGTCAACACTGAAGATACACTATTTAAGATAGAACTTCAAAGCACTGATGGACGTTTCCTCATTTATAACATGGTCTATACCACATGTTGCTTTGAAGATGAAATGAGACATATCCACCTTGGCTTTCAACATCTCCACTTGTATGCTGAATGGGCATCTTGACTTACCTGGTCTCAGTAGAGCCCCTAAACCCGTTCCTGCTCTGGTCTTCCCCATCTCAGTTGATGGCACCTCCATCCTTCCATTTGCTTAGACCAACTAAACACTTCTCTCTTACGCCTACATCTGATGCATCAGGAAATCATGTCATCTCCACCCTGATGTATATTCTGAATATGGGCACTTGTTACCACTTATACTGCTACCATTTTGGTTCAAGCTAACCTCATCTCTGGGCTTCCCAGATGGCTCAGTGGTAAAGAATATGTCTGCAGTGCAGGAGATGCAGATTCAATACCTGGGTCTGAAAGATGCCCTGGAGGAGGGCATGGCAACCCACGCTAGTATTCTTGCCTGGAACATTCCATGGACAGAGGACCCTGGCGGGCTTCAGTTGGTGGACTCACAAAGACTCAGACACGATTGAAGTGACTGAGCATGAACACACATCGTTGTCTCTGGGTTGGATTGTTACTATAACTTCTCAATGGATTTCTCTGCTTCTCTGGTGTCCCCACTTAATATTATCCTCAAGAGAGAAGCCACAGTGATTCTGTGAAGCAAAAGACAGAGTGGGGACTTCTCTGGTGGTCCAGTGGGTAGGAATCTGCCTTGCAATGCAGAGGATGTGGTTTCCATCTCTGAATGGGGAAACTAAGATCCGACAACTAAACCCATGCACTGCAGCTACTGAACAACAACTAGAAAGTCTGTGCACCACAACAGAAAGATCCCATGCACTGCAATTAAGGACCCGATGCATCCAAAGAAATAAATATTTAAAAAAAGACAGAGCATGCCACTCCTCTGCTCCAGACACATCATGACACCCCAAGTCATGTGAGCAAAGCCCAAGTCCTTACCATGGCCTCTAAGCCCGGCCACCACTCAGCCCTCTGACTTCTATGACCTTCCTCTCCCATGCTGTTTCTCTGCTCCTGCTATACTGCCTTCCTGACATCCCTCCAGTACCCTGCCTCAGGCCCTTTGCACCTGCTCTTCCCTTTTTCTGGAATGATCTTCGCATATGCATGCATCTCACTTCTCTTCATCTCGGTTTTCTTTCTCAGAGTTCTCTCCAATCTCTGCTTCTAAAGGGCTTCCCCAGCGCTCCACCTACCCTGCTTCCCTGCTCATCAAATCACTTTCCATTCCCCAGTTGGAGCCTTCGTTAACTCTCTCCCCGACCAGGAGGTGAGCTGCTGGAGGACAGGCGCTGGGAGACCGTTTGACACATGTAGGTGCTCCAGAAGTGTTCACTGGGTGTACAGAGCAGCTCCCTGCCTGCCCCGGCCACATGTGGAGATGCCTGGGACCTAGCAGAGCTGTCACCCACTTGGCTTTGGAGCCAGGATTTTTCTCACTATGTCACAGAATTGAGCCAAGAAACTTCAGGCACCTTGGGAAGGAACATTGCCCACCTTGGGACTCTCAGAAGCCAAGTTTATGGGACAGCTAGGTGAGAGGGCCCACATCCGAGACACAGGCCCTCAGAGGAAAAGTCTGGCGTGTCACCCTTATGGGGGGTGGAACTTGGGGCAGACACGCGTGCCCCACAGAATCCCCCTATCCTAGAGCTGGCTCTGCAGACACCTGCTCCTGAATGAGAAGCGTCATTAGGAGGGTGTTGGGAGGCAGCTGGAGATGGGAGAGGAGAGAAGGGACTCGACTAGATAGGCATCATCTCTGCCTGGTTGGTGGAGCCGGAGCTTTACCATGCATGCGCACTTCCCACCTTGGGAAAACAGACAGGCCTTTCTTTAAAGATGGGGAAATCAAGGTGGAGGGAGGTCATCCTGCCTGCCCGGGGTGACACGTGGCAGGGTGACAATGGGGCTGGGGAGGTGGAAGAGGCCAGCCCTATCTGACTGTGTATGTGGTGTGTGCATGCAAGCTCAGTCATGTCTGGTTCTTTGTGACCCTATGGAGTGCAGCCAGCTAGGCTCCTCTGTCCATGGACTTTTCCAGGCTAGAATATTGGAGTGGGTTGCCATTTCCTTCTTCAGGGGATCTTCTGGACCACGGATAGAACCTGCGTCTCTTGCGGCTCCTGCATTGGCAGGCAAAGTCTTTACCACTGAGCTACCTGGGAAGCCTGATCTGACAGCAGCACCGCTGATTTAACATTGACTGGTCTAATGTTCCCACCCACCCCATGGCAGGTGTGCTGTTTTTCCGATAAGAAAACTGAGAGGGATGCAGTTATGGGTGCAGTGTTCTGGACCCAAGAGACAAAGCTGATTCAAACCTGGCCGTCTGTCTCCCCCAGCCGGTGTTCTTCACACTGTGCTCACAGTCTAGAAAGTAAGAATGGGGTAGAAGACGAGGAGAGACCTGACTAAAGAGTCAATGGGAAAAAACCCAACTGTATAGCACAGGGAACACTACTCCATGCTCTGTGGTGGCTTAAACGGGAAGGGAATCTGCAAAAGAGGGGACATTCGTACACGTACAGCTGACTCACTCTGCTGAACAGTAGAAACTAACACGATGCTGTGGAGCAACTATACTTTGATAAAAACTAATTAAATAAAGAAAAGAAAGCAGTCCTCAAAAAAAAAATCAGAGACAGAAAGTCAATGAGAAAAAGAAGCCCAGAGGTTCCTTCAGGAGTCAGGGCCAGCACTGGAGAGCGCGGTGGGGAGATCTGGATGGATGGGGAGCAGAATGGCTGGGAGCTGGAAGTTCACTCTGGTCCTGGCTGCTGAAGGACTTTTGTCGGCATCTGCCCCAAATAATGTCCTGCTAGCAGTCATGCGGTGACCTGGTATTATTGCAAGCTGTGATTGCATCTAATCTGGGAAGAGAAATGCACTTATTAATCACCTCCTGAGTGCCAGCAATATTACAGACATTATCTCATCAGATCCCTGTTGCTCACACTGTGATAGAGCCATTTATCTTTCCTTTTTTACAAAAGGTGAAACTGAGAATTAGAAAGCTTCTGAAACATGTCCAAGGCCTCGGAGGGGTCCATGAGAGTCAGGACTCAAACTGAAGTGGGCCCACTTGGAAGCTCACACTCTCTCTATTATCTCTGAAGACTCCCTTGCTGGTGTGTGTGTGTGTTTGGGGAGGGGAGTGGATAATATGTTACTGGGAACCTTTGGTGTTTACGAACAGCAGTTGTGAAGCGGATCTTCCTAACTTTCTCTTACAGGTGAGAAAGTGAGGATCAGAAAGGGCAAGTGATTTGCCTGTAGTTCCCCAGCTGGTGTCTCAGTTTGACCTGATCTGGCACTTCCCAGGAGGCTCAGATGGTAAAGAATCCACCTGCCAATGCAAGAGATGCAGGTTGGATCTCCGGGAAGATCCTCTGGAGAAGGAAATGGCAACCCACTGCAGTATTCTTGCCTGGAAAACTCCATGGACAGAGGAGCCTGGCAGGCTATAGTCCACGGGGTCACAAAAAGTTGGACACGACTGAGTGACTGACACTTTTCCCTTTGACTTGATCTGGAGGCCATTGTCTCACTTCCATTCCTGCCTCCCTTGGGCAAATTTATTCAGTGCAGCAGGTCTGGCAAAGTACTGTCAGAAAATGTATGTGTCACTTTCCCTCTGTCTCCTCTCTTACTTTACAACAACTCAGAAATTCACCTTCTGCCCAGCTGCTCCTGAGAAGTTACTCAACCCCTCCTAAGTATGATTGGTGTGGGAGGGTCTGCCCAGTGTCCTCTGAACTTGGAGATTTTAGGCAGCACATCTGTAGTGAGAAGGACCCTGCCTAAGAAGCAACAGACCTCGCTCAATTCTAGATCAGACTCCAGCAAATATGCAGCTCATCATTGATGCTGGGGAGTGCCACGACCATCTGGGCTTTATTTTCCCCATTATTAAAATCGACATAATCATATTGGAGGTTTTCTGTGAAGCACTCTCACATTCAGAAACCTTGGTTCATAAATTTAAAAAAATCGGACTACTCTAAAATCAAGAACATCTATTCATCAAAAGCTACCATATAGAGATGTTTCTTTGGGACACTAGTCCACCTTATTGGTCTTATGGCTTTCCATATAAAGTCACTATTTCTTGACCCAACAAAACAAACAAAAAAAGGTACCATACAAAGAGTACAAGAGCCACAAATGGGGAAGTATTGTGATACATAATGAACAAAGAATTTATACCCTGAATTAAAAAAGAACTCTTTTGTATTAATAGGAAAATGATGATCTTCATAGAAAAAAGGGCAGAATGTATGGACGAGCATTTCACAGGAGAGGAAATACAAATGGGAAATACACTTGTGGAAAAGTGCTCATTGTTCTTAGTAATTCAGAATGCTGCTGCTGCCACTGCGCTAAGTCGCTTCAGTCGTGTCAGACCCCATAGACGGCAGCCCACCAGGCCCCGCCCACCAGCCCCCGCCCACCAGGCCCCGCCCACCAGGCCCCGCCCACCAGGCTCCGCCATCCCTGGGATTTTCCAGGCAAGAGTACTGGAGTGGGTTGCCATTGCCTTCTCCGTAATTCAGAATAATACGAGTTAAAATCATAACTTTATACCACTTCACACTACCAGACTGGCAAGAATGCGATGTCTGACAATGACACTACCAAGTGCTGATGAGCAGCACGAATTTTCATGCCCATGGAAACACAGTTGAGACCGTAAATAGCCGCAGCTTCTCTGGAGCACCGCTGGGCATGACCAAGTCAAGCCACGTTGTGTGTGTCCTATGACCCAGCAATGACACTCAGAGTGGATCTGTCCTAGTGAAACAGAGCAAGACCTTGTGGTGCTTCACCCCATGTCCTCTGCCAGCCTTTTGTCTGTGGAAAACTTGAGTCAATGAATAAGTTTGATCCGAGAAATGAGAACATGCAGAGAAACAAAGGAAAACGGTCAAAGAAGACCAAATAATAATTTACTTATAAAGCATAGTCAAGGACCTTTAGATCCTCAAGGGCTATAGACAATATTCTGAGCCATATCCTGTGAGCTGTCTTACAGCTACTGAAACCCTCACCAGGTGGAGAAATTAACTCATGATGACCAGACTATAGGTGTGACATTAGCTGCAACTATTCTGAGAACTGGCCTCAAGGAAATGGAAATGAACTGACCCTGGAGCTGAACATTAACTCTACCTAAAACAATCAAGATGACTGTCAAAGCTGACTCTACTGTTTCTGCATGTAGCCTACAAAGGCTCTTTTCCCTTACTTGTCATGGGGGAAGTTGGTCTTTGGAAAGATGGTTGCCTTCGCCCTCAAGTTGCTGGCAGCTAAAATTCAGCAAACTTTCCTTTCTACCACCCTGGGCTGTTCATTGGCTTTTGAGCAGTAATCAGCCAGACCGCCCCCTCTCCACGCCCTGCCCTTTTGGTAACATGAGAGGTGCACTCTTTGACTTTCTGTTAATTACAAATTCAGTTCTCCCATTCCACTAGCCACGTGCAGGTCTGCAGCAGTCACATGGCTGGTGTCTCCTGCATTGCATATCAGATAGTCAACATTCCCGTCAGCACGAAAACCCTTGTGCATTGTTCCAGGATGTTCATAGTAGCCCTATTTCTAGAGCAAGGAAACGGGAAGAATGCCAGTGTTCATGGGAAACGGAAGGGATAAGCACATTGGGATACATCATACAAAGGATTCTATAGAGCAGTAAAAAGCAATGACCTGTAGCTGGGCATATGACACAGATGGCACCCAACAGTATATGGCATAGAAAATACCTTCAGGATGATCCTTTTAAAAACCAGGAAGAGCAAAACACTAGCTTGTTAGGGACACACTCATAAAGAGGGCAAACCCTAAAGAAAACCTAGAGAATGATTAGCACAAAATCCTTGCTAGTGATTAGAGAGAGGCACCCAGGGGATTAGGCTTCCCTGGTGGCTCAGTAGTAAAGAACCTGCCTCCCAATGCCAGAGGCAGGTTGATCCTTGATTCAGGAAGATCCCCTGAAGAAAGAAATGACAAACTACTCTTATATTCTTGCTGGGAGAACCCCATGAGCAGAGGAGCCTGGCATACTACAGTCCATGGGGTTGCAAAGAGTTGGACACAACTTAGCGACTGGACAAGACAACTCAGGGTATTGAAATGGCTTACATTGGCTAAGTACGCTGACTTTTCCCTGATACTTTTATATATAATGCATCTTGTAATTATAATAATAAATTTTTCTTTTTGTGTATGTGAATGAAAAATATTGTCTGCCATATCAGTAAACAAAGGATGTTGCAGCAATCAAGTCATCACACAAGAGCTTCTCTGATGGTGAGCCCAGAGGGAACTCTGGATAGAAACATAACGCTTCCTGCCATCAAATCATCAGACACTGTAGTCACCCCTGAATGGCACACCCTGAGGAAACTCAGGATGAGAAAACACAGGGTGTTGGCCCCAGAAAGACAAGGTGCACATCAAAGGAATGATTTCAGTGAGCCCAGACTCCTGCATCTTCCCAAACATAGGAGAGTGCTAAATTCCTTAACGTGAGATAGCTGGTTTTCTTTAATTTATAGCAATCTTTGGGTGTTCTGACTACTGGTCTTTGTTGCAAAAACTCTTGTATATCCTGGTTCCCCCTGCTGTCTCTTTGGGAACAGCATCTCAGAGTGATCTGAGATGCTGAAGTCCTCAGTTTTGCCAACCAAATAAAACATAGCTCTCATCTTTTAGGTTGTGTGTTCTTTTTCAGTTGACATGTATATGATGTTTTCATACGCTTTTGAGTATGATGCATTTCATAACATAATTTAAAAATATAAAGTGTTAGTCGCTCAGTCGTGTCTGACTCAACTACAACCCCACAGACTGTAGCCCCCCAGGCTCCTCTGCCCATGGAATTATCCAGGCAAGAATACTGGAATGGGTTGCCATTCCCTTCCTCAGGGGATCTTCCCGACTCAGGGATCAAACCCAGGTCCCCCTCATTGCAGACAGATTCTTTATCATCTGAGCCAACCAGGGAAGCCTACATTTATACTGTGTAATTGAAAAAAACCTAAACCCAAACAGTAATTCACTCATGGTGAACAAGTATCAAAAGAAATTTTACCAAAAGCAAGTGCTAAAGCTCAAGTTAGATGCAAACACTTTAATTAAAAAAAAAAAAATCTTCCAGGATGCAGAGCTCACCCTCCTAGGTGGTTCAGCTGAGGACCCGTCTGAAAGTGGAGGATGCTCAGGATCTCCTGGGAGCCTCAGAGGAAACAAGAGTAGTAGACACAGTAGAACCTCATCAGGTGTAGGCGCTGGGCCCTCTCACCCAGGTAAACTTCTAGCTTACAAAAAATAAGCTATAGTCACATCCTTTCTCTAAATATACCTTTTGTGTTATTACAAATGACCATGAAAATGTTTCATAGTCTTTAATATGGAGAAAAAAAATTTTCTTTTGGGAATGTACTTTACCACCAAATTACACTAAAAATGTAAGGCAATTTGGCAAAGTGCTACTTTTAGGAAAAGATCCTTGAGAGCAAACAGAAATCTCAGCTCTCTCCTCCGGTTTATCAGAATGGTGTGAGTACACAGAAGCTCTTTAAAACTGCCTGCCTTCCTGAACAAGGACGAGAGATGTGAATTAAATGTGCAGGGAACAAAGTTGTGAGCTCTGACAGATTAGTCCTGGATTCCTTTGTGTAGCAGCCTTGTCAGGTGTGGGTGGGGAGGGCATGGGCACTGCCTAGAAATCTGATGACAAACAGTCACACACTCTGGAGGCAACAAATGATAGCCTGGTGTAATTCTGGGTCCACTTTAGAAGTAGCCATCAACCCAATGATCAAAAGCAAAAGGCATTCTGAATTAGAATGAAAAATTCCTGCAATAGTGGCTCTGTCCTCCAGAAGAACTGATCAGAACTCTTTCTTACTTTACTTAGAAACCTCCCCTTCCTCTTTCATCCTCTCAGCATGTCCACTAACCCTTCAGAACATATCCTACCGTTTGTGAGTTGGGGGCATCCCGACTCTCTCTGAGGACAGAGGGCACATGTCACCCCCTCTGGGTACTGGGAAGGCATCACAGTGTCTGGTGTGGACTCTTTTCATAGGTGAGTTAATCATAGTGTGTTTAGAACAGTGCCCAGCATCCAGTGTAATGTGAATGTCGGCTCCTCCCTCTCTCTGTGGGCTCTGCACAGTGTAGAGGAGGATGTTTGAGGCTGGACCACATCAGGCAGAAAAGTGCAAGTCATTCGCGACCTCTATCCTCTTAGCAGATTCTCCCAAAAGTCCCAATGTGTTTCTTTCTCTCAATGGTTCCTCTATCTAGCCTCCCCTTGACATCTCCACTCTGGGAGTTAAGCCCAGGGGTTGGCAAACTTTTCCTGTAAAGAGCCATCCAGTCTCTATCAGAACCTCTCAGCTCTGCTTTTGTGGGAAGGCAATGGGTGGCGATGAAACGCACATGAATGTGCTTGGCTGTGTTCCAATAAAACTTTATTTACAAAACAACTGTCCTTCCTCCACATTGGTTCTTGGCCACTCCCACCTCCCACCATACTTCCTCCTCACTCTGTACCTCTTCCTCCACCTTTCCAGCTGCTCACCTGGTGTCCAAGCCCAGCCTGGGTTGTACATTCCATGATGGCAGAATCCATGTCCCCGGTTCTCCATTGTACCCCAGCCTGAGCCAGTGCCCAGCTCATTGTAAGCATTTTCTTAATATAAATATGTTCAATGAGAGGATAAAAGAATGACATAGGGGGACTTTTATGGAGATGAGTGAAGGTATGAAAGGTGGTCCAAGTTAGATTTTCATAAGGAGACAAAAGCATAATTCTTCTGCTTAGCTTCCACCCCCACCTGTGGAGCTGGAACACTGGCTCACTGGTGATTTACAGTGAGCCCTCGGAGGCCTGGAACACCATTTAAGAACTGATGGGAAGCCAGGTGCCTTACACTTGTAACTCCAATTCCGCAAAGAGCTTTAAAAGGTCAGGCTGTTCTACTTTAACAGCAGAGTGGACCTGAAACACGAGTATGCTTCTGGGGAAGCTAGAAGAGGGGGCAGGGATCTTAGGAGTGATTTACTTCTCTGGTGTGGGCTGTGGCTTCAAAGTTACTGGCGCGTGTACAGTTAGGGTCTTGGTGTGCTGTCCAGGAAGCTTTGAGGTAGACACAGCCCCGTGGCTGCCTGATGGGTAGCATTTCAATTCAACAAGCTCCCTGGAAGCCACATTAACAACCCTGCTGACATCTTCCACTCTCGGCCCCGCCCTCATCCCTGGTGTATCTGCTCACCCTCCAGCTGCTCTCAGAACCAGCACTGCCATGCTGCCGCCTGCCCAAGATGGACACCGGAAGTCACCTGTGACTACTTCCTCCCTCTCTGCTTGTCTCTGTTATACCACAAAGTCTTGATGACTTTACCCTGAAACATCTTTTTTCTTTCTTAGAAAGCATACGACTTTTGAGAAATATCATAGGACAGTCCTTATACGTGGAATCTAAAAAGAAATGATACAAACTAACAAGGCAGTAAGACTCACAGACTTAGAGAATGAGCTTAAGGTTGCCGAGAGGAAGTGTATAGGGGGAGAGATAGTTAGGAATTTGGGGATGGCCAAGTGCACACTGCTACATTTAAAATGTGTAAACAACAAAGACCTACTGTACAGCACATGGAACTCTGCTCAATGCTATGTGGCAGCCTGGATGGGAGGGGAGTTGGGGGGAGAATGGATGCATGTATATGTGTGGCTAAGTCCCTTCATTGTTCACCTGCAACTATCACCACATTGTTAATCGTCTATACCCTAACAGAAAATAAAACGTTTAAATTAAAAAGAAAAAATATACAACTTTTTATGGTGAAAGAATCTGCATATAGTAACTTGCCCAAACCTTAAGTGCACTGTTATTGTTGTTTAATCACTAGATCGTGTCTGACTCTTTCCAACCCCATAGTCTGTAGCCCACCAGGCTCCTCTGTCCATGGTATTTCCCAGGCAAGAATAATGGATTTGGTTACCATGTCCATCTCTCGGGGTTCTTCCCAACCCAAGAATTGAACCCACATCTCCTGCATTCTCAGGTGGATTCTTTACTACTGAACCAACAGGGAAGTCCCTGTTAAATGCATAGCTCAATGTGTTTGGAGAAAAGTATACCCATGTGCAGCCAACACCTCTCCTAAGAGGCAGAACACCTCTATTACTCCAGAAAGTTCCTTGTGCTATTTTTTGGTCAATCCCCCCCCCACCCCACTCTTACTGTGCAACACCATTCTGATTTCTATCACCTTAGCATCCATTTCTCCTGCCCTTGCCCTGAATCTAGTTCCCAGCAGGAAGCTGAAGGAGCATTTTAAAAGCACAAAATGGATCATGTCTTAAAATCATAAAGTGGCTTCCCAGAGTCCTTCGGATAAACCCCAAATCCCTCCCGTGCTTTCAGTGACTTGAGGGATTTGGCCTCAGCTCCCTGTTCTCTCTCAGGATGACCTGCAATCCTCTGCTTTCCTCGGATGCCTGCTCAAGGCTTCTGCCAACATCTTCTTCCACCTCCCTGCTAGGCATTGCCTCCCTCCCCTCACTCCACGTATGTGCTTCCTCGGTCTTAGCTTGAGAGGTCCTTACACTGGTCAGCCCAGTTAAGTCCTTTGTTTTTCATCTGCCTGTGAAACTACATGCTTCCCATGAGTCACATCTGTTCTTCCTGAGATGTCAGGGCAGCTTGCGCCTGACCGTTCACTTCCCTGTCTCTAGGTCTCAGTATGAAGCTGGCACTCTCAGGGGCTGAGCAGGTGAAACATGCTCTCTCCCTGGGAGGAGTACCTGGCCCATCCAGAGAGGCTGGGGGCAGCTTCGCTTCCTCTTGGAGCCTACCATCCCAGATCAGCATCAGCTTTCCTCCTCGCTTTACATAGGCATTTGGGACATGACCTAATATTTTCCAGGTTGAAAAGAATCCTCTTCTCCTCTCCAGATTTTGTTGAACTCAAAAGGAATTTTTAACTCCAGTGGAATCCAGCAGGCATACATTTGCATGCAATTTTCTTCCAACCAGAAAATACTGATGCTAATGGCAGAGGCCAAGTCATCTAGAGGCATTTACAACTGATGACCCAAGGGACCCAAGGATGCTGACAACAGCAAAGGTTCAGAGGGGAAGGCAGTCTAGTAATCTCCTAGTGATCAAGGGAGCCTGGCCCAGTCCATCTAGAACACTTTGCAGGAGAGGAGAGAAGGAGAAAGGATTGGGAGAAGGCAAGCTTTGGGAGGCCATGTGTCCCGATGGCTCAGCTAGTAAGGGATGGTGCAAGCTTCCGGTGTTTATCATGGTTGATCTTTCTGCCCTGTCTCCTCTTTCCAGGTGATCCTAAGATCGCACAGCAGGAAACAGCCTTCCCTTAGTGATCATGACAGCAACTGTCCCTTCGCATCTGTGGGTAGACACTGTGCTGAAGCCTTGACTTTTTCTCTTACTCTTTGGAAATCCCTGCTGCAAAAGTGGGGGCAATTCTCTTGTTTTATAGACATGAAAATTATGGCTTGGAGGGCAACCAAAATTGGACAAAGTTTGACCAGCCTGCTCTTTACCAAACTTTGTTGTTGTTTGGTCGCTGTTATCTCTGACTCTTGGTGATCCCATGGACTGCAGTGTGCCAGGCTTCCAAACTGCTGAGCTGCAAAGCCAGGATTCAAGGTCAGATTGTCAGACCCCAATGTCTGTGTGGTTTCTTCTCGTTTTTCATTTGTACCTGGAGAGTGTCCAAGATGGCATAGAAAGACCCTAAAAGCTCACCTCCTTTTAGGACAACACCAAAGTCATAACTATCTGCAGGGCAACCATCAATGAAAAAGCCTGGAACCTATCAGAAAAGATCTTCTACAACAAAGACATAAAGAAGGAACCACAATGAGATGGATAGGAGGGGTGAACTCACGATGTGATCATTAGTACCTAACATAGTACCTGGCACATAAAGGCAATGAAAACAACCACCAATCACAGCAGCTACCATTTACTAAGCCTCGAGTAGGAAATGGCTACCCATCCCAGTATTCTTGTCTGAAAAATCTATGAACAGAGGAGCCTTCCAGGCTACAGTCCATGGAGTCACAAAGAGTTGGAAATGACTGAGCATGCACACGAATTGTATGTTGAAATTCTATCCCCCAGTACTTCAGGGGGACTGTATCTGGAGATGGAGTCTTTAGGAGGTGATAAGGGAAAATGAGGTCATATGGGAGGGCCCTGATCCACAGTGACTTGTTTTCTTATAAGAAGAGGATATTAGGACCAGACGTGCCCAGAAGGAAGACCATGTGAGGAATTAGGGAGAAGATGTCTGTCTAAAAGCCTAGGAGAGAGGCCTCAGAAGAAATCAACCTTGCAAAAGTCTTTGTCTCCTGTGTGAGAAAACAGTTCTGTTGTTTAAGCCCCCCAGTCTATGGAATTTTGCTATGACAGCCCCGGGAACTGAATACAATGGCTCTTGATTATGGCTGACTTGATTATGGCTCCCAGAAGGGCTCTAGCATGGAAATGGTTCATTTATGGAGACTACAACAAACAGAAGTTGATTCCCTGGTGGGGGTCCCAGTGGGGTGAACTTGTGAGTCCAGCATTTTTCCAATGCCTTCATCATTGCCAGGGGCAGCCCCAAGAACCTGGCTCTCCGCCTTCCCTCCCATCCAGAAAGGAAATTTAACCACTGTCTTCCCCAGCTTGGGTCAGGAGGCTGACAATTGAAATGTGGCCTCCTGACCCGTGTCTCCATCAGTGTGCCCAGCAGGGCCATTCAGCTCACATCAAAGTCATGCCCTCAAGGTTTCCTGAACAATTCCTGAAAACCCAGAGACCCTGGGAAAGTCAGCTCCTGGGGAAGCTCTAGCTGACAGGCACTCTCCCGCAGTCCACAGAATTCTCCAGGCAAGAATTATGTCCACAGGCATAAGGAAACGTATATACTATGATGCCAGGTGAGAAAAATAAAAACCAAAGCAAAAAAAAATGGTTCTATTTTTTATAAATATGAAAAATTACCAGTATTTGAAGGAAGGGTAGGAAACAGCATCATTAACCCATAACATGAGTGTTTTCACTTTGTTTTCTATATATTTTCATAGTTTCCACAGTGTGCCTGAGCCGTGTATAATTAGAATTGCCTCATAACCATACAAGGGCTTCCCTGATAGCTCAGTTGGTAAAGAATCCACCTGCAATACAGGAGACCCTGGTTCGGCTCTTGGGTTGGGAAAATCCCCTGAAGAAGGGATAGGCTACCCACTCCAGTATTCTTGGGCTTCCCTTGTGGCTCAGCTGCTAAAGAATCTGCCTGCAGTGTAGAAGACCTGGGTTCGATCCCTGGGTTGGGAAGATCCCTGGAGAAGGGAAAGGCAACCCACTCCAGTATTCTGGCCTGGAGAAGTCCATGGACTGTATAGTCCATGGGGTCCCAAAGAGTTGGACAGGACTGAGCAAATTTCACTTTCACTTTTCCTATCTACCATCTGTCTTTCTATCAATTGTCTTCTGTTATTTTTTTTGGTGAAAATCTGTATTGTTGCTTTATGTCTGTGTTTTAAATTTACATAAACAGTACTGGGCTACAGACTCCACTCTGTGCTTTACTTCTTTCACCACTGGGTTTAGATTCGCACATGTTGTTGATCAAGATTTAGTTCATTGCTTTCCACTGCAGCATTAACTCTTTGGTACCGCATACCTACTATGCTTTAATTATGCTTCCCCCAAGGACTGGCTACTCAGGTTACCTTTCAGCCCTTGTTGCCATGGATAGTACTGTAGTTAATATCCCTGTACAGTTTATCTTACTTACCTTTGCAAAAATCTCTGGGTGGAGGTTGCGGTCACAGGATATATGGATATTTAATATTAATTGGGCTTCCCAGGTGGCGCTGGTGGTAAAGAACTTGGCCGCCAATGCAGGAGACTCAAGAGACGCGGGTTCAATCCCTGGGTCGGGAAGATCCCCTGGAGAAGGAAATGGCAACCCACCCACTCCAGTATTCCTGCCTGGAGAAGTCCATAGACAGAGGAGCCTGAGAGGCCATAGTCCATGGGGCCGCAAAGAGTCAGACACGACTGAGCGACAAAGCAATACTGGCACTGGACTGCTGTGAGACACTAGACCTGCACACCAGTGCATGAGGGCTCGTGTTTCCCTAGGTCTCTGTCAACACTTGGTATTCTCCAAGTGTCTAATTCTGACAACTGGGCAAATACACAGAGGTGTGTTGCTAGGGTAGTTTGCCTTTCTTTGATTTAAACAAGTTTAAAGCTTCTCTTCCCCTATGTTACCATTTAGGCTTCTTGTCTGGGAACTGCCCTTTCCTATTTCTGTCCCTTCTCCTAGAGGGACTCATGCTCTTTCATTGTTGACTTGCAGGAGGTCTTTCCTACTCTAAGTGCTAATCCCTGATCAGCTGAGAGGTCACACATGGCTTCGGTCATCATCTGCAGAACCCTTGACCTTGCTATTCCTCATTGGCTGGAAACCTCCTCCCCCTCATTTTGATATAATTGGACCTGTCCCTTCTCTCCCAACTGTTTGTGCTGTTAGGGGTCTTGTTCATCCCCAGCCTGGGTCATAGAGATACCTTCCTACTTTGTCCTCTGTTTGATTTTTAGTTCCACTTTTCACATTGGGTTCTTGAATCCATCTGGAATTGTTTAACACATTTCATCTGTTTAGTCCTGGCTCCTTCCTTTTAAGTTTGAAAGTTTTTGCTTACACAAAGGGTTCAATGGAGAGAACTATTAAAAAAGTTGCTGACCTATAAAATGCCCTCACTCTAAATAGAAAGGAAGAAGGGACTGCATATTTTTGGAAGGCTCTGTGCTTTGGAACTTCTGAACTGTGGAGCCAGGGTCACATCCATGGACATCCTGCCTGGGAACAAATTGACAATCAGCACTGCACTAATGGGCAACTGGGAAAGGGAAGGAATGAGCTGGCCTCAAGGTCAAGTTTAAGGAGGAAAGATGGCCTGGCCATCAGGTGGGCCTCTCAAGAAGCCTTTGTTTTATGGATAAAATCTTCTGATGATGATGCCAATGGCAGTGTTTAAATCATAGAAATCTTCTGTGGCCCACTTCAGAGGTGTCTGAGTTCAACTTTGAAGGCAGTGCTGCTGATTGGCTGACACTGGTTGGTAGCTGAAGGTGATAAAGACCAAGGCGGTGAGGTTGGTCCTGATGGTAAGGTGACTGTCACCAGCTTGGCTGTTCATCCAGCCGGGGCGATGCATCTGGGCCAGGTGCTGTCTTATGTAAGATCCTCCTCCCCACTCTGCCAAGTGGATTTACTCTGCTCCTGACCGCTCTCCCCACCCCACCCCCATCCCCCCACCATCATCCTACTCCAACCCTGAGCACCATTTCCCCTGCAGGTGATGGATAACCCCAGCCACCAGGTCTCCCTGCCCACAAGCTGCTCTCTACCCACTCAATCCAGCCTCCAGGCAGCCAGGATGAATACAGAATGATGGATATGGCTTGGTCTCTATCATTTTTGCCTAAATATCTGCATGGTGGATTCTCAACCACAGCTACACATTAGAATCATCTGGAACACTTAAAAAAATACTGATGATTCCAACCCCTCCCTCTCCCCCCCACCAAGATTCAGAATCTTGGTGATGGTGGTGGCAGGCCCCAAGCATTAATTGTTTATCTTATGCACCCTTCCCCCTGATCCATGGATCTCATGTTTCTGAAGATGAAAACTCCTGGTCTACAGGATCAACACCAAGTTTTCTAGCAGAGCATTCAAGGTCTAGTAGGGTCCACCCAGCATTTACTGAAGAAATATCAGATGCCTGACACAAAGGCCTGGCATGCAATTACCATTTGTAGTTAGTATATGAATATCCATTCTGTTTCCTGCTACTAAGTGTGTCCAGACCCTTTTGTAATCTACCAGGAGCTCTACCACCCCAGAATTGGCATCGCCTAACTCCTCCTAGGGGTCTCAGGGCCACCCTGTGCTCATACTTAGGGGGGCAGCAGTCGAGGACTCAGCATCACATCCACTGGGCTTCTGGGTACCTCCAACCATACATTCAAGCCTGGCTTCCAAAACCCATCTGTACTTCTTGTCATCAGCTATGCAATACCTTGACTTTGGCTCAGGGAGACTGATTTGAGACTTCTGGCCTCCGCAGCTAGAAGAGAGTAGATTTCTATTGTTTTAAGCCACCCAGTTTGTGTTAATTTGTTACAGCATCTTGGGGAAAGGCACACACTCCCCATTCCTCAACTCTGTGTTGCCACTTTGCTGACTTGCATCCCCTTCAGACTCCCTGAGGTCCCACTTGCTGAAACTCATCCACCTGTCTGCACCTTTGTCATCCCCGCCCATGGCCTGTCCTCCGCTGTGACCCGTATGTAATAAAACTCTGCAAGCATTGTGATAGACTCACACAATAACCTTAGGAGGAAGCTCTGTTATCATCCTCTATACACGGATGAGGAACAGATGTCTGGAGAAATCCCAGCTCCTACAGCATATCAGCAGAGAGCAGGGACTCAAACCCAGGTCCTCTGATGACAAATTCTGAGCCCTCAGCCTCTTTCCAGGCTTATTAAATGCTACAAGCAGAGCTCCTAAAGTTGTGGCTATCTTGCTGGACAGCAGGGTGGAAGATCCATGGAGTGGATCATAGCCCCGGCCTCTCACCCAGCACGCAGAAGCATCAGGGCAGCTGGGAGCCCAGAAACACATGGTGATGAGCAGGTATGCTCTGCAGGCTGATAAGAACCAGTGTCCATCTCAGTGCCGGGGAGAGTGGCCTCCAGGCGCCATGCCAGGGGCTTGACACAGGATTCCTCAGGTGGGTAAGGAGGGTAGCCATGCCTGCTCTGACCACTAGCTTCCACCCTAAATCGGTTCCCCCAAATGATCTGTGTGAGGAATTTGATAAGACCAAATCCACAATCGTTTAGACCCTTTGTTGTTGTTGTCATTTACTCAGTTGTGTCCAGCTTTTTGTGACCCCAGGGACTATAGTCCACCGGCTCCTCTGTCTATGGGGATTTCCAGGCAAGAACACTGGAGTAGGTAGCCATTTCCTACTCCAAGGGATCTTCCCGATTCAGATATCCAACCAGCGTCTCCTGAATTGCAAGCAGATTCTTTACCTCTGAGTTTCCAGGGAAGCCCTTAGAGCCCTGGATGGTGTCGTGTTTCAAGCCTGTATTGGCACCTTTCACCCTCTGCATGGGAGACATGGGGGCAGATGTGTGACTCTTGGTGGATATTGCGGAGCCCAGTGGTCAGGAACGCACACCCTGGAGGTGTGGGGGTTTCAGTTCCACCTTTGCCACTTGTTATGTTAGCTGGGCAGCCCTGGCTAAGTGGCTTAACCTTTCTGTGCACCCGTTTGTCCGTCTGTGAAATGAGGCCGCAATGGCACTTGCCACACGGGGCTGGTGGAGGACTAAATGAATCGCAGTACGTACAGAGCGTAATAAGTCGTGATCGGTGTCAGCTCTGACTGTCAGTCCGGCTGGTTTCCTGCTCTGTTAGGGTCCTCTGGCTGCTGTAACAAATCACCGTAGATGCGGTGGCTTAACACCACAGCAATGCACGCCCTCACGGCTCTGGGGGCCAGAGTCGGAAATCGGCGCCACTGGTGTCAGCAGGGCCACGTTCAGGTGGGTCTTGTGCCCATCGTGGGTCCTTGACAGACGTTACCTCTCGCTCAGCCGTTCATTTGGCTGCGACCAGACCTCGGGCGACACAGCTGGATCCAACATCACGGAGGGCCTGGCCTGAAGGCTCTGGCCGCCTTGCTCTGGAGACAGACCCAGAGGTTTGCCCTCATGCACCCATCGTCCGGCCTGCACATGGGGGTGGGCTCTAAGGATTAGGGGTGCGATGATGGGCTTGCCCACCTCTGGGGGCCCTGAGACCCTTGTGCTAGAGGACTCCGAGCAAAGGCGTGTTGACAGCCTGGCAGAGTTGCATTTAGGGGATTCACAGGGTGGGGGGCGTCCTCTGGCTACACTGAGATGGACCATGTCCTCACAAGCTTCTTGTTTTCCAGGAGACCCCACTGCCAGCTTTTCATGATGGGCCATGCTGACCCAGGGGGCTTCTGCAAAGAGGGTCCTGCAGTTGGAATTCCTCCCTGGGCTCCTCCAGACCACCTCCCTCTATTCCCTGAATGGCTACAAACATTGCTCAGCAAGGTCAAGGTCAAGGTCAGGTGGTCCCTCTTTGATATGGGACACACATCTCTCTCCAGCTCTAGCCTCAAATGTCAAAGGCAGTGATGCGACCTGAGCCTGATGCCTCCTAGGGAATGGATCAGAGACCCGCCTTCCAGGCCTTCCCAGCCCTGTCTTTCTTTGCCAGCCCCTGTACTTCTCCCTGAACTGCTGCAAGCCCTGAAACCCATACCTGTAAAGAGTGATTCCCCCAGCCCTCCTGTGACATCTGTACCCTGGCACCTCTGAGAGGAACCAGCCGGTCTGGATGTTCACTTATACCTGGTGGGGCCTGGCTCTGCAGGTAGGAGGCACCACTTCTGCCCCTGAGCCTTTAAACAAGGCTGTGCCCTCCTTCTTCTTGTCCCCTGCTGCCGACCAGGCTCTCAGCATCCCAGAGGCTGACTTCTCTATGAGAGCATCTTGATAGCACAGATGGAAGCATCCATACATGTGGTGACTGTCTTGGCATACGGCTCTTGCAGAAGGGATATTATGGCACTCAAGAGACCTACTCTGCCCTGGCTCATCACAGTAGGGTGACCCAGCATGAACAATGATACCAGAAACCTCTCAGGCTCCTGGGGTTTCCAGTCAGGTGAGTGCTCAGCTGGAAATTAGTCGGTTGAATGAAGGTGATGCCCTAACACATCTTCAAAGCCATCAGAAATTGGGTTATTGTGAAAGGAGTGTGAAACCTGTAAAAACTGTGAAGGGAGAGGAAGGGCAGAAGTCTGTGGCTGTGACTGCTTTCTTACAGATTCTCACCAGCTCCTGGGCCTCAGGCAAGTCTCCCAAGCCTGCTGAGCCTGACTTCCCTCCTTGAGAAGCAGCCTAGGGCCCTGGTCCGGGAAGGACACAAACTTTCTGGTTCTTCCCCTTCCGGACACTAGGCAGTATGCATTTCTCCTTAGGTAAGGTGTGGCTGTGTGATTTTCACTCATGGGAGTTTCCCTGGAGCAGACATTACTGCCATGCCAAGGTCTTAACTGGCAGGCGTGAGACTTGCCACATTCCCTCCACCTGCTATGGGGCAGTTATTCTGGAGGGAGAGGGCTCTGTCAACCATCATCCCTAAAGCTCTGGGGCGGAAAGTGAAGTCACTCAGTCGTGTCTGACTCTTTGCAACTCCATGGTCTGTAGCCTACCAGGCTCCTCCCTCCATAGGATTTTCCAGGCAAGAATATTGGAGTGGGCTGCCATTTCCTTCTCCAGGGGATCTTCCCGACCTAGGGATCAAACCCAGGTCTCCAGCATTGCAGGCAGAATGCTTTACCATCTGAGTCACCATATGCTAGGTAAGAAAAAGTGCTGGGGCAGAATCTCCAGTTAATCTATAGGATGATGGGGAGCTGTGAACTGAGAGAAAAATGATTGGAAGAGAATTTTCCCCACAATAATGAATATTTTACTAACGCCCAGCTCTGTTGGCTTGGAGCCAGACTGGGAGAAGCCATTGAAGGTTTGAAGTCAGTTGAACAGGCAACTTGTTATGCTCTGAGCACAGCTGACAAATGTGCCCTGAGGATGGAGTACATGGATGTAGATTCCCTGGTCCATGGCCTCCCCATGTCACTTATGTTTCAGGGATGCAGTGGCTCTAGGTAAGTCAGGATGCTTTACAAGTTACACAGTGGGGCAGCCCTTAACTCTGAGACTGAGAAGATAGAACAGTAGATGGAGAATGTGGAAGAGGAAGAGGGGGCAATGCGGAGCCACCAGTTTGAATGATGACTTGGAACCTTGGGCTGACCCCGTCTACTCCCTGAACCTCAGCTTCTCTTTAGGATGGAGAGGATGAGAAACTGCAGGCTTTCTCATGCCTGAGGGCGATGTGAATTCATAAAACCCCACGCCGGGGCCTGATGCAGACTAACTGCTCTACAGCTGGGCATGCAGGAGTTCCCATCATGTGGACCTGCCTGCAGCAGAGTCTCTGAAATGTGCTGGGCTTGGCACTAGTTAATGAACAGGCAGACAATTAATGGAGGGGCTGGGGAGGGTTGAATTAAGGGTGGGTTATTGCTCAGAGGTTTCTGATGGAGTCTCACCTTCACCAGTGGTGTCATCTGCTCTCTGGGCACCGGGGAGCCCGGGTGGGCCTTAGAGCAGGGAAGCCTAATCCTCCCTCTTGGAGTGCAGCTGGGCCCCTTGCTCTGTGAGGAACACTTGTAAATGTTCCTGGCCCTGGAGAGCTCTCTGATATCATTTATCACCTCTCTTGTCTTTTGTGCTCCTTTGGTTCCAGCCACACTGGCCTCCTTACACAAAAAGAACTTGCATCTGTTCCCTGAGTTATCATTCTCCTGTCAATGATGATCACCCTTGGGACAATGACTCCCATTAGCTGTGGTGATGCTGAAGACAATGAGGATGCTACAGGCATGGCAGGGTGGCATGGGCACTGGAACCATGACATGGACCTTGTCTCGCACCAGCAAGTGCATTGCAGATCTGAGATTCTCACCGAGGTTTCCCTGGAGACCTTCAGTGATGCGAATCTGCCCCGTGACAGCCCTTAGCACTCAGGGGCAACTCCCAAAAGATACAAGAGGGAGAAAGAGGATTAGAGTTTGGGCCAAAGCACATTTCTCCCATCCTCAGGCCAACAGAGTTTCCATTTGAGAGAGGATCAGCCTCTGCATTATGAATCATCCATCACTCGGAGGGCAGCTCATGAGCCCCCTTGACAGTCTCACCTGAATGAATGGGAAGAGGAGGCCGACGGCGAAGTTGGAGAGCCAGTTGACAGTGCCCACCACGGTGAAGGCAGCTGGCTGCTGGGCTTGCTGGAAGAACTCGCTGGTCAGGATGAACGGAATGCCACCTGCAACCAGAGCCAGGGTGTGGGTTAATCACCCCAGGGCTGTCCAGCCGCCAGCACCCATCTCTATTTGGCAGGGAGCCCCTCCTGGTAAGAGGTGGCTCTGCCTGGGAGAGTGATACCTTTGGGCACGAGTGCTGAAATTATAGCCTGTAGCCCCTAAAGATACACAAACCATTTCTTTGACCTGGTCCTCCCAAATGAGAGGTGATTGATTCATCTTCTAGGCTCTCCAGTCTCAGTTTGGGAAACACTAGGTTGGACTCCCCAGGTGGCACTAGGGGTGGAGAACCCACCTGCCGATACATGAGACATGAGAGATGCGGGTCAGATCTCTGGGTTGGGAAGATCCCCCGGAGGAGGGCATGGCAACCCAGTCCAGCATTCTTGCCTGGAGAACCCCATGGATAGAGGAGCCTGGTGGGCTACAGCCCATGGGGTAGCAAAGAGTCAGACATGACTGAAGCGACTTAGCACACACACACAGGCTGCAGTCACTCATTCCATCAAGATTCAGTGATTATTGGCTGTGCTGGGGCTGGGCCCACAGTCCAGGAGGAGAGTGGCATGCCCCTGCCCTTCTGAGACTCTCTCATCTGGTGGGGGAGAAAGGATGACTTGTTTATTACAAAGGAATTGAGGGAATGATAATTAATGCAGCATGTGATAAACACTTGAGGAAGTGCTCAAGGCAATGGACGGGGTGGGGATCCATGTTAGCAGTGGTGGGGAGAGCTCTCTGGGCAGGTGATGGTGGAGATGCAGCTCGGAGGAGGAGACGCAGCTTGTGAAGATTTGGGACGATCATGCTGATGGAAGGACAAAAGGGCAGAGACTCTGAGGGATGAAAAGGATTGAGAAGACTCCTGAGAGTCCCTTGGACTGCAAGGAGATCAAACCAGTTAATCCTAAAGGAAATCAACCCTGAATATTCACTGGAAGGACTGATGCTGAAGCTCCAAATACTTTGGCCACCTGATGCAAAGAGCCTACTCATTGGAAAAGACCCTGATGCTGGGAAAGATTGAGGGCAGGAGGAGAAGGGGATGACAGAGGATGAGATGGCAGGATGGCATCACCAACTGTGAATGGCAGAGTGGCATTCACAGCCACTCTGAAGCCTGAATGGACATGAGTCTGAGGAAGCTCCAGGAGATGGTGATGGACAGGGAGGCCTGGCATGCTGCAGTCCATGGGGTCACAAAGGCTTAGATGCAACTGAGTGACGGAAAAACAACAAGGTCTATAACAGAAGCTATCCTGTTTGGACATCTGAGGGAGGGGATAGAGGAAGAGGATGGGATGGCAAAGATGAGCAGGGCCAGTTAAGCAGCCTCTGGAGATCAAGGAGAGGGGCTACCAATGAGGAAAACTGATGAGGGGCTTAAAGGAAGGGTTGATGTGATCAATTTGCATTTCGTAGAGACCACTGCTATTTGGAGGAAGGACTGGAGGATGCAGAGGTTGATGCAGGAGGCTGTTGGGGCTGGCAGGAGCAGACGATGGTGGTCTAGAGGGTTCGGATGGCAGCGGTGAGGATGGATGGAAGGGGCTGATTTGGGTAGTTGCCACCCCACGGATGCAGAGCTTTCAGGGTGAGCGTTGCATGCTGAAACTACAGCGCTCATCGTCAGGTTCAACCAAGTAACCGAAGGTCACGCGGCCAGGACCAGCTCAAGCCTGTGTCTCTCCAGAGCTTTCACCACGACTGCCCCAGCATGCTGCCAGCAAGCCTTGGACTCCGCACCTCAAGAATGACTCAGAATGGACCACCCATGCCCCATGCCCCGCCCCTGCCCTGCCAGACTGTGAGCCCTCCAGGGAAGCTGGCATCTCTCTAGGCCTGGCAGAATAGACAGGTGACTGATAATTACACACTTGAAGTAAATGCTCGACATTTGATTTTGAAAAGGTTTGATATACTGTTTGCTACAAAAGGTGGACTCTTTATCTTAAAGGCGTCTATCCGAATGCTGTGCCGGAACACTGGCTGCACACTGAGATGTGCTACAGCCAGCCTTAGGTCTACGGAGTGCGTGTTGGCAAGTGAGTCACACACCCACTGCCACCCGCCTGGCTGCACAGCCCGGGGGCATTCACAGCCACTCTGAAGCCTGAACAGGGCCGAGGGCTGGTGTTTCAACTTCCTGACTTCCCTGGGTGTGTTTTGGAAGCATCTGTAGATAACTTAGTAACACTTCTGCCGCCGGTTTGTCAGTTCACAGTGGAGCAGAATATTGACCAGCCTGCCTCCCTGCACTTTCTTTGTTGTTCAGGGCTGAGGCCATGACTTGTTTACTGGTTGTGGTGCCTCCTCCCAGCACAGGACCTAGGACACACACTCCAGGTACTCTGTAAGGATTTGCAGGATCAGTGGAGGAATGGTTACGAGACCCTGGGTTCACAGGACATCTGCATCATGTCTCCTCTGTCTTTCCTTCTCAGGCCTTCAGGCCACCACTGCAGGACAAATATAAACAACCATAAGAATCCTGCACAGCGCACTGTGCCGATGGGTTTTCATTTCCATTATTTCCTTCGAACTCCCCAGCCAGAGAAGGTGGTGAAACACAGTGGGTTAGGGCTCTGGTGTCAGTAAGAACAGGTGGAAGTTCTGGGTCCACCAGATCCCTCTAGAATGCAGATCTATCACAAGTGAGGTATGATAGAAGGGACTTACTCCTGGGGAGAGGGGGTTTGTGAGGATTAAATGAACCGCTGTGTGCAATCACTTAGTATAAGTTTGCCCCATGTGAGGTACTGAATAAATGTTAATTATTCAGTCATCATTAGCTACTAGAATAATAGTTTCAAACTCATCTGCATTATTTCCTCCCATTTTATGAGCTAACTGTCTCAAAGAAGGGGCTTGACTAGCCCAAGGTCTATTTATAGGAGTGATAGTGGTGATGGTGATGATAGTGGTGATGGCGATGGTGATGATACTGTTTCTGGTTGTGATAGTGATGCTAGTAACGATGGTGGTGGTGATGATGACGATGATGCTAGTGATAATGATGGTGTTGGTGGGGGTGGTGATGCTGGCAAGGATGGTGGTAAT
The DNA here is from genome assembly GCA_007570785.1 of Antilocapra americana. NCBI lineage: Eukaryota > Metazoa > Chordata > Mammalia > Artiodactyla > Antilocapridae > Antilocapra > Antilocapra americana. Next base: position 2,427,804 of record ML660770.1, on the reverse strand, counting down.
GACACTGATCATGATAGAAAAGATGGGGGTAATGATGACGGTAGAGATACTGGTGTTGCTGCAGCTGTTGAATGACTGTGGTGGTAAGTGTGGCATTCATCGGGGAAAGCATTTGACGTAAATTGTTTCACTTAATTATCAGTACTATGTGGTAGTAGGATTCCCTGGTGGCTCAGATGGTAAACAGTCTGCCTGCAATGCTAGAGATGCAGGTTCAATCCTTGGGTCAGGAGGATGCCCTGGAGAAAGAAATGGCAATGCACTCCAGTATTCTTGCCTGGGAAATCCCATGGATGGAGGAGCCTGGTGAGCTACAGTCCACGGGGTCGAAAAGTGTCGGACACGAGCTATCGACTTCACTGTCACGTTTTTTTGTTCCCTATGTGGCAGTATCACACAATAGTTAGAGCATGGCCAGGAGTATCACACAGTGGTTAGTGCATGGGATGGGATGTATTCATGGTTAAGAGCACCGGGCAGCATACGGCACTCCGATCCTGTGTCTCTGGCTCTGCTGTTGCGACAACCAAGTTTTCTTGGACAACTGCAACCCTGGTGTCCACCACGAGCAGCCGTCTGACACAGGTCTCGTCTCACAACCCTTCTCCTGCAGGAGACAAACCTGAATTCAATGCCCACATCTCTATCTACTGGCTATGTGACCAAGCGAGTGAGTGAAAGTCACTCAGTTGTGTCCAACTCTTTGCAACCCCATGGACTGTAGTCCCACCAGGCTCCTCTGTCCATGGGATGCTCCAGGCAAGAGTACTGGAGGTAAGGACATCTGTGGCTCTCAGTTTTCACATCTATGAGATGATGATAAGACTAGTTCCTACCCCATAGCATTGTTTTGAGGATCAGATGAAGCAAGCTTAGCGATGTGTGTCTCTCCTGTTATTTATGCTCCTGGAAAGCTTCCTTAAACATTTTCTTTAGTTCCCTTCCTCTATCTCTGCTGTTTCCTAGCTCTTGCCAGGTACCTGAGAAAAATCTCAACTTCTACATAAAAGAAATAAAAGGCAGCGGTCCAAACTTTCTTATGATTCATATTCATTAAAATTCTTCAATGGAACCACTATTGTCAATTTCAAAAGCCCTTTAAGAGGCCTAGAAATCCTTTTAAAAATCTCCATCAGTGTGTCCGAAAATCACATAATCCTTTAAACATATTTTCTCCAGGAGTACTAGCTTTGAAAAATAGCTAATTAAAAATTTTAAATCAAATATAATCATTTTGAAAATTCTTTATGGCTATTATTCTGCTGTGTTTTTCATCAGGTTTAACCTTGTTTGTCCATTTGCTCACCCATTTTCATCCAATGTTTATGCACCAAGTCCTTTGCTGAGCATTTTCAGAATCTACTAGTTCACACCCTAACCCTCTGGGCACGTGAGGAGGCCACGGCACATTGTAGCAGAGTGGCTTGCTCAAGGCAGCGCTTGCTATAAATGATAGTGCATGCCAAGTCGTGTCCGACTCTGTGTGACCCCATGGACTGTGGCCCGCCAGGCCCCTCTGTCCACGGGGTTCTCCAGGCAGGAACACTGGAGTGGGTTGCCATGCCCTCCTCCAGGGGATCTTCTCGATCCAGGGACAGAACCCACGTCTCTTATGTCTCCGGCATTGGCAGGTGGGTTCTTTACCACTAGTGCCACCTGGGACGTCAGACCTGGTCCCCAAACCAAGAGCTTCTGGGTTAGGGAAAAGATTCTCTCCCTTGCTCTTCCCCTAGAAGATGTTAGAGGATAAAGACAGGGTTTCCAAAGAGGTTTGTTTTATGATGGCAAGCACAGCCTGCCGTTTGAGGACAGGGAGCTGGCACCAGAGCCCAGTCGATGCAGGAAGGAGGCTGAATGCTTGGGAAGCTCGCTAGGTTTGAGGCTGCCTGTTCAGCCAAATGGGAGAAGCGGGGCTATTCTTTTGTCTCGGGGGAGCTCAGAGGCCCACACCCTTGCAACCCTTGCAGAGGCCTGTCCCACCCTGACTCAGTGAGCGCCTCTGGCTCTGCAGACTGCGAGGTGGGAGGTTTGGGCCCTCCCCGAAGCCTCTGTTGCCACCTATAACCTGAGCACGGGGATGAGCTATTTGAAACCTCGGTAAAACCTGTCTACTTGGCGCATGTAAATTATGACTATGCCAAGGCACCCAGACTAACGGCTAAGAGCGCTGGCTTTGGAGTCAGATAAACTCTCCATTTCCAGCCTGTGTGTATGACCACAGGCAGTCATGTGGCTCTAAATTTTCCCATCCATAAAATGAGGATAGAGCCATAGTTGCTACCTCTTAGCATCGTGTGGGGATTAAATGAGACAGGGCTGAGGACTTGGTGGTTCAGTGCATTAGAGAATCTTCATTACAAACAGGAAGACTCAGGTTTGATCCCTGGTTGGGGAAGTAAGATCCCACATGCCTTGGAGCAACAAGAGGGGATCCGTGCACTGCAGTGAAAGATCCCACAGGACGCAGTGATGATCCTGCGTGCTTCAACTAAGACCCGAGCAACCAAATACATAAATACTTACAAAAATGAAAAAAAATGAGACAGTGCTTAGCAAAGTATACAATACATAGCAAAAGCTCAATCATATCAACTGTTATAGCTCTTCTTCTCTTTATTTATTCACTTAATATATGTTCATTGTGCATTGACTATGAGCCAGATGCTGGGGGGCTTCCCTTGTAGCTCAGCTGGTAAAGAATCTGCCTGCAATGCAGCAGACCCTGATTCAATTCCTGGGTCAGGAAGATCCCCCGGAGAAGGGATAGGCTACCCATTCCGGTATTGTTGGGCTTCCCTGGTGACTCAGCCAGTAAAGAATCTGCCTGCAAATAGACCTGGGTTCTATCCCTGGGTCGGGAAGATCCCCTGGAGGAGGGCATGGCACCCACTCCAGTATTCTTGCTTGGAGAACCCCCATGGACAGGGGAGCCTTGTGAGTTACAGTCCATGGGGTCACAAAGAGTCAGACATGAGTGAGTGAATAAGCCCATCACAGCAGCACAGATGATGGGATGTCGATAGTAAGAAGCAGATTTAACTTCTGATTTCAAGGAGCTGCCAGCATCTGGGGACTCACTAAGTCAAGAAAGCCAAAGTCATCACAAGACTAAGGTTCTCCTTGACCACGCCTCTTCTGAGCGATTTTAACCATAAAGATAGTTCATGCATTAAGTACTTCCTGTGTGCCAGGCTCTGGAAAAGTTTTCCCTTTGTGGAGTTTAAAATTATTTCAGAAATCAAGTGATAAATTCCATAGGGATATGGCATCAGACATGGTTCATCATGGGTAAAGAGGAATTAGAAGTCACCAGGAGTCGCTGGTCTGACCTGAAAGAACAAAGGCAGTTTGTTCCTTTTGTATCCAGAGATGCTGCAAAATTGAGTATCACCTGGGGACTTTCCTGGTGGTCCAGTGGCTAAGACTCTGTGCTCCCAGGGCAGGGGTGTGGGTCCAATCCCTGGTCAAGGAATCAGATATGCCACAACTGAGAGTTTGCATTCTGCAACTAAAGATGCTATGTGCTTTAAAACTCGGCACAGCCAAATAAATAAATAAAATAAAATATTAAAAAATCAGGTATCATCTGTCCAGCCCCACCCTATCAGCCAGATGGGGAGACTGAGGCCAGAGAGGTGAAGTGTGAGTCTCCATGTTTCAGGATTTCCGAACCAGCCTGTCTGCTCTAGCCAATGTCCTTCCTGGGAACTCCTAGCTCCTGCACATGCTAACTATTCCCACTGTTGGGAATGCCCCGGCTTTGGATACACTTCAGGTCACAAGGGATGTAGCAGTTGGTTTATCATGGACTTGGCTCCCAGTTGTTTGTTGTCAGGCGCTAAGTAGTGTCTAAGTCTTTGTGACCTCATGGACCGTAGCCCATCAGGTTTCTCTGTCTTCCACTGTTTCCTAGAGTTTGCTCAAATTCATGTTCATTGCATCAAATGCTGTCTAACCACCTCGTCCTCGGTCACCCCCTTCTCCTGCCTTCAATCTTTCCCAGCCTCAGGGTGTTTCCCCATGAGTTGGCTTTTTGCATTAGGTGGCCAAAGTATTGGAATTTCAGCTTCAGCATCAGTCCTTCCAAAGAATATTCAGGACTGATTTCCTTTAGGATGGACTTATTTGATCTCCTTGCAGTCCTAGGGACTCTCAAGAGTCTTCAGCACCACAGTTCAAAAGCATCAATTCTTTGGTGCTCAGCCTTCTTTATAGCCCAACTCTCACATCCGTACATGACTGGAAAAGCCATAGCTTTGGCTATACGGACCTTTGTCAGCAAGGCATACAGACCTTTCTCATGCACTGTCTAGGTTTGTCATGGCTTTCCTTCCAAGAGGCAAGCATCTTTTAATTTCATGGCTTTAGTCACCATCTGGGGTGACTCTGGAGCCCCCCAAAATAAAATCTGTCACTGCTTCCACTTTTTCCCATGAAGTGATGGGGCCGGATGCCATAATCTTAGTTGCTTTAATATTGAGTTTCAAACCAGCTTTTCCCCTTTTTTATTTCCTGAAGGAGGAAATGGCCATCCACTCCAGTATTCCTGCCACTAGAACCCTTGAATGGTATGTGGCTCCCAGTAGGTGATAATATATAAGTCACGCCACTTTCCTCCTTTTTCTCCCAGCCTAACCACAGCCCAAGGAGTTAGCCAGCAGAGCCCCTGACCTAGTCTGTGTTCTTACTTGCACGGAGCATGTCTCCTAAGGAAAGAGAAGGGAGGCTCCTCTGGGAGGGAAAGTGAGATGCAGGTGTGAATTGAACTGTCCCCATCACCTATTCCTCCCATGGATGGTGTCATCGGCTTTTCATTCCTTTATTCTTTGCTTGCTTATTATATTCTTTGAGGGCAGATATCTTGTTTCGTTTCCTCCCTGTAGCAACCTGCGTCTATTAATAGACGTTTATGCTCCATAGATGCTTGTGGGATGGATGACTAGACAGGAAATTATGACAGTTAAACAGGTCTTGTAAGCGTGAGTGGAAATTTACTCTGTGGATGGAGGGCTAATCAGATCCTGGGGACAGCATGGGGCAGAATACGGGAGAGGGTCTAGAGGATGCTGTTTGGGGGAAACTCAGCTCAGGATGGGGGAGATAGGATAGAAGAGGCATCGTCTGGAGGGTCCACTGGGCAGATCCCAGGGTCTATATCACTATGCGAGGGGGTTTGGAGTTTGCAGATGGGAGGTGCAGAGGCCAGCCGAAAGTCTTTGACAGGAGAGAGCCATCATCAGATTTGTGATGGGAAAGTATCGCCAGGCACCAAGTAGAGCTTGCATCTGTGAAGGGAGAGTGTGGAAGCAGATAAGGATCTGGTTAGGACATGATCATTGAGAACTTAAGGAAAAAAAAACTGGAAAAATGTTTGTGTAAAAGCACTCCATGGCTTTCAGCATCATTAAGACCATCTTCTGTGATTCTCACCAGAATTTGGATGGGATCAATCTTAGATTTAGCTGCCTTCTTGAACTGCGCTCCGCTGAAACACAGATGAGTTCCCTCTTGATTACCAATTAGTGTGTTTTGATAGACTTTATTCCAGTGGAATTTCTTTCATCTGGACTGTTAAGAAGTCCCATTCTTCAGTTTGAAGGTTTCCATACTGGAGTTTCTGGAGGAAGGGATGTTTTTGAAGCATTTCAGGAGAAAAGAGGCCACTTAAGGTCACATGGACTCTGCTAATTCTAATTAAAAATGAGGAGCTGCACACTCTAATGAGCGCAGGCAGCTAATCAGCAGGTAGGAAAACACAGTTCAAATCTATCAGGACCAGCTTACGGTGATGTGTTCTGTTTGGTGGGTTCACATCCTCAGATGATGCTACGAAGCTTGGTCAGGAGTTTACGTTTCCACGAAGTCAGAGATCAGAGGTCTCTAGTCAGCTCTCCTGGGCACATTTCAACATCCTCCCTTTGAACGGGCACTGGAGAGGCTGTCGAAGCAGACATGCAAGGGTGCCTGGATAAGCAAGGGTCGTTGGTAAGGGTGCTGCAGTTGCAGGCAGCCTGGAGAGAGCCAAGGCAGTCACGCCCTCAGCCTGGGTCTTGGCAGAGTGATTTTGTATGTTCATTCAGTGTGCCCAAATGACTGCGTTCTCGGCTCTGAGCTGAGGCGGTGCTGGGCACTGGGATACAGTTCCAACAGAGTGATGGTCCCCGGGCTAGATGGCATCTTAGATCCTGTGGGTTCACGGTGCTGTCTGTCTCAAGATCCCGGAATGCCGCAGGCTGGTGGGCCACCCTTATTCCAGGCCCCCCTCCCATCTCAGGGCAGCTAGCCTAGCACCCTCCTGCCAGCTGCAGCCCTGGCTCACGGCTTTGTCTGGCTCTCCATCAGCCAGAGGGCTGGGGAGTTGACACCCTTTTCTCCCCAGACTGACTGCAGGGAGTTGGGATGAATACTTCTGAGGGGATGACTCTAAAATGTATATTTCTTACAGCTTTTCAGACCTTCCTGGCAGGGTTCTGTTCTGGTTGCCTGGAGAAGTAATATGCTCAGGATTGTACCTTCCTTGGGTTGGGAAGATCCCCTAGAGGAGGGCATGACAGCCCACTCCAGTGTTCTTGCCTGGAGAATCCCATGGACAGAGGAGCCTGGCAGGCCACAGTCCCCAGGGTCACACAGTCGGACACGACTGAACGACTTAGCATACAGCAAGAATGTCTCTTCCTGCCACTTCCTTCCTTTCCCACTTCAGTTGCCCATTTTCAGGCATTTCCTGGGATTAACCCCAAATATTAATAAAGTATTTTCCTCTAGTCCTTGACTTAGCATCTCTTTGTGGGGAAACCCATCCTTGTTTTTCAAAGTCCTGCAGTGCCCAAGACTGAAGCCCAGGCCAGCCTGCTCTTTTCTGAACAGCAGTTGATTTATAATCTAGACTCCTGGGCCACTAGCTTATCCCAGCTTAGCGAACAGAATATCCTGCATTTCAGAAACCCCGGGGGTGGCTGGTCACTGCAGAGGCATATCAACTTATCTCCTGACTGATTAGCAGAAGTTATTGTGTTTATGAGATGCGGAGAAAGAGAAAATTCAAGTTGTCAGTATTTCTGGATGAATTGAATTGATCTACGAAAGAACTGAGCAGCAGAAGAAGAGACAGTGGAAAGGCTTTCAAATGTGAGTTTGGAGAGGGCAGGAGCTGGGCTTTGTGGAGACTCAACACATGAGCAATGCTGAGAGTAAGAAAGATGGAGAATGAAGTTTTCAACATATCCTGCTGCCTGCTGCCAATGGTGCCCTTGTGCCTGGCTACCTGGTAGAATTTAAATCACTGCTTCTCTTTGCCTATAAGACGTTTCTGTAAATGCGACTTGGCCAAGGCTGACTTACGGCAGGCAGGCGTTTTCAGATTCATCAGGAGTTTTCCTTGTTCATCTTCGAGGGTGGCCATGTCGTGCCCTATTGATCAATGGGTGGGGAGACGTACAATGTGTTTTCAAAGACTTGGGGGCTGCTCTTGATAATGACATCTGGATGCCCAGGACAAGCTGAGACTGTCCCAGGCAAACCACTGAGGCTCACGGTGAAAACTGAGGTCCCCCAGCTGGTCAGGCAACGGCAGAGAAGGGATTCAAACCCAGGTCTACTGGACCGTCCATAGATTGTCTCAGTCAATGCAAACAGCTTAAATATAATAATACCTACCACATGCTGCCTGCCCATGGTGTGGCTGCCTGTGCAGAGCTATAGTAATTAAGTGATTAACATATATATTAATGACTATATACTAATACATAATTAATTAATTATAGTAATGAAGAGCCGCTTGCTCTTTCTAGGTAGGAAGATGAAGGAACTGATTCTCAGAAAGGAGAGGCGACTTGCCCAAGGTCATTCATCAAACACGCGGCAAGGATTTGACACGTGGTCTCCCTGCCATGCCAGCGATGAGGCTGAGTCAGGGTGCACAGGGACGAAAGCCCACATAAACGATTACAAAGGGAGACTCAGGACGGATGCTGGAATGAATCTCGAGTGGCCAAGTTGAAGTGCTCTGTGCACGTGTGACCGCAACAGGCCTTGGGGCTTTTCCTGACTTTCCTTGGAGTGTCCTCAGCAGAGGTGAGCTTATTCTTCTTTACCAGGTGCCCTCCTCATATCCTCGTGGCCCCAGCTCCCGCGGCTGTGGCAGATGTTCAGACTGAGATAGAAACTCCCCTTGGAAGTTGGGGAGCACTGTTTTTGCAGAAGTAGCAGCCCCAGCTGTGTTTTCATCCCAGATTGGCTGTGATGTGCCTGCCTCAGTACAGCTGAATCATTTCCAAATCAAAAAGCTGAAGTCCATGGGGGTGCGCTCAGCCCAGGCTCCTGAGGGTGGAGGGAATAGAACCCTTCCTGCTGGGCGGGACCAGCTGCTCAGATGGCCTGTTTTCACAGCCTGGGTTCTGCCAGTGAAGCTGCTACCTTCCTGGACAGGGCAAGGCCAGCGAGACAGTAGCCAAGGAGGACAACCTGCAGGTCCCAACCATACCTGGCCTGCACCTGGTGGCTCCTAGGGGATCCCCATCCCTTGCCTTGTCTTCTCACCTGAAAAACTCTCACCTTTTAAAATTTACCACTGCCCCTTTCCTCTGCATGCTCATAGCCCCCTGCCACTGGGGAACACCACCTGTCTCTGCTCGCGCCGCCCCACCATGGATCCCTGAGGGCTGAAGGGACAGGCCTGGCATAGATGGAGTGCTTGGTGAGGGGTTATTGAGAGAAGGGGTGGACAGTGAATGAATTGGTGCCCTTCCATTCACTTCCATTCAGCCCTGAGGGGCTGGACTCCAGGTCAGCCTGGCTCCTTTCTATGGAGTCCCATCAATACAGTTCCTTGTATACCTCAAGCGATGGGGAGCTTACTTCTTGTGAAAGAATGGGTTCAGCTGTTACATGGAACCTAAGTCTGAGTCCTGCTCCTCTCTGACGCCCTGGCTTTGGGATTCCTCCTTCCTTGAAAGGTCCTCCCTGAGGCTGGCATGTGCAAAGACCACATCTCTGTGTCACTCACTGGTGCATCTTGGTACCTTGGGAGCTGCGAGCAGGGAATCACACCAGGGCCTGTGCACTGGCTGTCCCCTCTACCTGAGCTGCTTGTTTCCATATACCTGCACGGAGGCCTCCCTCCCATCTCTCAGATCTCTGCTCCACTGTCACCTGCCTAAGGAGGTCTTCTGTGTCCCGCTGCCCATCTCAGAAAGCACCCTTCCACCACCTCCTCCCTCTCATTTTGCACGGCCTTTCTTTCAGAGCACTCATCAGTATTTTTGCATATTTATAGTTTTATGTGTTTACTCTAACCCACTGCCAACAGGATGTCAGCTCCTTGGAGGCACATACATTGTCTGTTTTGTTCCATTTGTTCAGTCACTAAATCATGTCTGACACTTTGCAACCCCACGGACTGCAGCATGCCAGGCTTCCCTATCCTTCACTATCTCCCAGAGTTGGCTCAAACTCATACCCATTGAGTCAATGATGCCATCAAACCATCTCATCCTCTGTCGCTCCCTTCTCCTCCTGCCCTCATTCTTTCCCAGCATCAGGGTCTTGTTCCTGCTCTGCCCTAATTTCTAGAACAGTCTCACTGTATGGAGTATGAGAGTTCAATGAACATTGGTAAATGGATGAAATGAGTGAATGAAACCGGCTGTTTCTTCACTAGGTAAGTCTGACTCCTCTTTGCATCTCCTGGGACTAGAATGGAGTCATATGCACAGAAGGTGATTATTAACAACTTGCTGAATGAAAGGCTGAAAATACAGCCACATTGCTAACATTTTGAGATTGGATCAAATTCCTCCTTGCTTCAGTATCCCAGTAGTATCCCACTGCATTGAAAATAAAATCCTAGCTGCTAACCAGAAAGCTACAAGTTCCTCCATCCCTGGGCCCCTCTTTCCATCCAACTTCACTTCCAACTTCATTTCTCTCCCTTACTGACAACACTCCAGCCTTCCCTGAACCTGTCAAGTGAGTTTCTGCCTCAGGACCTTTGCACATCCTTTCTCTAGATCCTCACAGGGCCACTTCCTTCTCAGCATCTCAGCCTTGCCTCCAGTGCTCACAGCAGCCCTTCCTGTCCACACTCATTGAAAGCAACTCTTCTCTTATCACTCCAGCTCTCACCCTATTTATTCCTTCTTAGTTCGTGTCACTCATCATAAAGTATTAGTTTACTGGACAGGGTCCTATAAATATGCACTTGTTGGGGGTGGCTGCTTGGGGTCTGAGCACTTGGCCACCCCTTCTCTCCCCTCTAAGACATAGGATGCAAGGACTAAGATCATGTCTCTCTGCCATTCACCAGTGTGTCTTGGGTGCCGGATCAACATAAGGAGTGCTTGATAAATACTTTTAAATTAATGAATGCACTTTCCTGTCGACCTTACTCATCCTGCTTCTCTTTACTGTACTTGACCCTCAAGTTCATGGAATTTGCACTCTCCAGGTTATTTTTCCAGTTTATAGGTCATAATTGTTTATAATTATTTTATAATTTATACCCATGTTCAGTTGCTTCAGTTCTGCCCTACTCTTTGCGACACCATGGACTGTAGCCCACCAGGCTCCTATGTCCATGGGATTCTCCAGGCTAGGATACTGGAGTGAGTTGTCATGCCCTCCTCCGGGGGATAGTCCTGACCCAGTGATTGAACCTGTGTCTCCTGCATTGCAGGAGGATTTTTCACTGCTGAACCACAGAGAAGCCTTTTATAATTTATGTATGTATGTATGTTATTCACACATTCATGTCCAACTCTTTGAGACTCTATGGACTGTAGCCCGCCAGGCTCCTCTGTCCATGGGATTCTCCAGGCAAGAACACTGGAGTGGGTTGCCATTTCCTTCTCCAGGGGATCTTCCCAACTCAGGGATGACACCTGGGTCTCCCACACTTCAGGCAGATTCTTTACCATCTGAGCCATCAGGGAAGCACTTAATAATTTATAATCATTTATACTAATTTTAGGCTATAATTATTTGATGTTCATCTTAATTAGATGATGAACTCCCAGAGATGGAAAATGTCTCTGACTCTGTTTCTGCATCCTGAGGGTGGAACACAGTACCTGGCACATGATGTGTGTTCAAAATATTTTGTTGAATGAAATAATTGGGACCATAACTGAGAATAGATAAAAGAGCAAAAAAATGTATGGTAAACTGCCAAATAGGTTTCAGAAAATCCACGCACTGAAGCACATGCCCGAGTTTCCTTTATAAAGGAAGCCCCTGCAGGCCCTTTTAAGACCTAAAAAGCTTGATCTTCTATTAAGCACGTTTTACTTAAACAAAGAAGCCAAGTGTACACAGGGAAACACCACAGGGGTGAGACAGTACTCGGACTTGTGCCAGCCCCTCCCCTGGCTCCATCTGAGAAATGATACTTGACGGTGGGTGCAATCTTTCATTAGAGACCCTGTTGTCTTAGAAGAATAGCCCTCAGCCTGCTCTGTTTGATGTCCTCTCAGAAGCAGTTCTCTTCCTGAAGGCTTGTTTGATTTAGTGAAGACTCAGGTCTCCAGAGCTTGGCCTCCTGAACTGCAGAGCGCTGGGTGGGGGCTGGGGGTCAGGTAGGGGTGGGACCCACTTCTGCTAAGAGGACACCCACCAGGGGCAGTTTTCTTAAGCACAGGAAGCTGGCCTGTGGCTTAGGCCCTGCTTGTAACAGCCCCGCTCCTTGAGTGCTTTCTGTAGTCTGGAATTCTATTAGGCACTTGGCAGATATTTCTTTTACACTCATCTCATAGCTTCCTTGTATCCATCATCCTCCTATTACAGGTGGGACTGGACCAGAGAGCTGAGCTAAGCTGCCCAAGGTCACACAGCTGGGAAGTTGGGGGGGAGCCTTCAGGCCCAAGACTGGAAGAGGATAAAGCACATAGTTTCTTGACTGCATCAAGCAGCCCATGGGAAATATAAAATAGAGGAAATGCTGTTTCATATTGCAGAGTTTTTCTTCCCCTTGTGCAAACTTGAAGCATAAAGAATGCTGTGACAGATGGGATGCATGCGTGAGTAGTCGCTCAGTCATATCCGACTCTGCAACTCCATGGACAGTAGCCTGCCAGGCTCCTCTGTCCACGGGATTTCTAGGCAAGGATACTGGAGTTAGGTAGCCATTCCGTTTTCCAGGGGATCTTCCTGACTGAGGGATTGAACTGGGTTTCCTGCATTGCAGGTGGATTCTTTACTGTCTAAGCCACCAGAGATGTCCGATACATAGAATAATGTCTCCCCAAAGAAGTCCACATTCTAGTCCCTAGAACCTGTGACAATGTTACCTTACATGGCCAAGGAACTTTGCAGATGGCATTAAGAATCTTGAGATGGGGAAATTCTCATACCTGATCAAGGTGGGCTCTCTGTCTATGCAAGAAGGAGGCAAGGGGGTCAAAGTCAGAAAAAGAGATGTTATGACAGAAGCAGAGGTTGAAGATGGAGGAAGAGATGATGTGGAAAGGTCTGCTGGCAGCCTTCAGAAGACGAAAATGGGAAGCAATAAATTCTCCCCTAGAGCTTCTGTAAGAAGAGCTGGCCTGCAGACTCAGTTTAGACTTTTGGGCTTCAAATTGTAAGTTAATTAATTAGTGTTGTTTTCATTGGCTATGTTCATAATAATCTGTCATAACAGCAAAAGCAAATAATGCAGAGTTGAAAAGATACTCTGTTCTTGCAGACACTGGCACCTCAGAGAGATCGGGGCTTAGAGATGGTTTGAAGACCCTCTCTACTTTCTGCTCTGAGCGCGTCAGCATCAGCATTTGCGTCGTCGCCTGCTGCCCCCTCTGCTCTGCGCTCTCTTCCTCTGGCTCTCGGAGGTTTTGTCCCCTCATGGGTTCACATCTTTTGCTCAGTTGTCACCTTGCCTCCAGGACCTTCCCTGACAAGTTGCAAAATCTTCCCAGAGAAGCTTCCTGGCTACCTCCCCTGCTCAAATTTTCTCTGTAGTGCTTATTCCAGTCCAATATACTTGATAAGTGAATTTCATATTGTTTTATATTGTTTCCCTATACAAAGGGTAGAAAGTCAAAGTGTTGGGTGCTCAGTCGTGTCTGACTCTTTGTGACCCCGTAGCCCACTGTAGCCCACCAGGCCTCTCTGTCCATGGGAATCCTGGAGTGGGTAGCCATTCCCTTCTCCATGATACACAAAGGATAATGTCTCACTATAACAAACATTCCAGTTCAGTTCAGTCTCTCAGTCATGTCTGACTCTTTGCAACCCCATGGACGGCAGCAAGCCAGGCTTCCCTGTCCATCATCAACTCCCGGAGCTTGCTCAAACTCACGTCCCATCAAGTCGGTGATGCCATCCAGCCATCTCATCCTCTGTCATCCCCTTCTCCTCCTGCCCTCAATCTTTCCCAGCATCAGGGTCTTTTCCAATGAGTCACCTCTTCATATCAGGTGGCCAAAGGATTGGAGTTTCAGCTTCAGCATCAGTCCTTCCAGAGTGACAGGCATTTTGGGGTTTCTTGTTCATTATCATTATCCTCAGCACCTACAGGAGTGCCTGGCACATGGCAGCTGTTAGTAACTGTCCACTGAATAAATGGATGCATTTAATCCTTACAACTGCCCAGTGAGGTGGGTGCTATAGTTCTCTTTAATGTTCAGAGGACGCTCAGAGGGGTTAAGCAACTGGCCCCAAGTCACACGGTTGGTCAGAGGAACTGTGACCAAGTGAATCATGAGGCTGCTTGTTTTAGGAGCTTCACTTTAGATTACTGTTATGGGATGAATTGTGACATCTCTAGAATTTATGTATTGAAGTCCTAACCTCCAGTACCTCAGAATGTGACTGCATTTGGAAATGTAGATTTTCAGATTAAATGAGGTTATATGCACGAGTCCTAACCCAATCTGACTGGTGTTCTTACAGGAAGAGGGGACTGGACACTGACACAGAGACAGGGACAACCATGTGGGAACACAGTGAGAAGTGGGCTTTCCACAGCCAAGGAGAGAGGCTGCAGAAGAAACCAACCCTGCTGACACCTTGATCTTGGAATTCCTGCCACCTGGTCTGTAGGACTTTTTTAAGGCAGCCCAAGTGAATTAATACACTCACCATACTTGGGCCACCTGATGTGAAGAGTCGACTCCTTGGAAAAGACTCTGATGCTGGGAAAGACTGAAGCCAAAAGAGAAGGGGGCAGCAGAGGATGAGATGGTTGGATGGCATCACCAACTCAATGGACATGAATCTGAGCAAACTCCGGGAAGTAGTGAAGGACAAGGGAGCCTGGCATGCTACAGTCCATGGGGTCAAAGAGTCGGATGTGACTTAGCGACTGAACAACAACAAACATTGGTTGAATCATGAGGCAGAGTCTGACCTGGACCTGCTTACCTCTAGTTCTTCCTGCCAACATTCACAGCTCCCCTGTGACACCACCAGCCTCCTGACTTCCTGCTATTTCCAAATATACCCTTCTTTCCCATGCCTTTTAGCCTTAGGAAATGCTGTTACTACCTGGAATGTGCATAACCACCACCCCCTGCCTTTGGGATGATGTTGACTCCTAATCCCAAGAAACCATGAATGTTATCTGATATGACAAAAGACACGCTGCAGGTATGATAATGTTAGGATCTTTAGATGGGGAGACTCTTCTGGATTATCCTACCCAATTCGGGTGCATGCAGAGTTGCTCAGTCACTCAGTTGTGTCCGACTCTTTGCCACACCATGGCCTGCAGCCCACCAGGCTCCTCTGTGCATGGGATTTTTTCCAGGCAAGAATACTGGAGTGGTTGCCATTTCCTACTCCAGGGGATCTTCCTAACTCAGGGATCAAACCTGTGCCCCTTTCATCTCCTGCACTGACAGGTAGATTCTTTACCACTGAGCCACCTGGGAAACCCTCTCTCCAGGTGGGCCCAATATAATCACAAAGTGAAAGTGAAGTCGCTCAGTTGTGTCCGACTCTTTGTGATCCCTTGGACGCATACAGCCTAACAGGCTCCTCCGTCCATGGGATTTTCCAGGCAAGAATACCGGAGTGGGTTGCCATTTCCTTCTCCAGGGGATCTTCCCAACCCAGGGACTGAACCCGGGTCTCTCTCATTGTAGGCAGATGCTTTACCACCTGAGCCACCAGGGAAGTCCTAATAATAATCACAAGGTCCTTATAAAAGGGAGGCAGGGGGTCAGAGAGGAGAAAAGGTGCTACCCAATTGGCTTTGAAGATTGAGGAAGAAGCCACAAGCCAAGGCATGTGGGCGACCTCTAAGTAGGGAAAGGCCAGAAAACAAACTCTCCCAGACCACAAAGAGCCAGCCCTGCAGACACCTTGACTCTGCCCCACTGACGATGGTTTCAGGCTTCTGGACCCCAGAACCCTGGAGAATAAATGTCTATTTGTCTTGAGGTTAGTGGGGAGTTTGTAACAGCCACAGGACTCTGACACAGCCCCTGCTCCACCCTGTCTTGCCCAAGAGCTTCTTCTATTAACCCCTCAAGATCCAGACACTGCTTCTGCTCCTTTTTATACCTCCCAGACCCTGTTTAGCAAAGGTGACTTCTTGTACTCGCGTTGTGTTACTTAACATTGCATGGGTAACAGGAGGTTAAAACAGAGCTTCATTTGGACTCAGAACCAAGACACAACAGAGGCAGCAATTCCAAAGTCAGCTGTAGGTTTCTGCGTGCATGGGGAAGGCCAACAAGGGCTGGTTCTTGGCTCTCGAGCCCCTTCACCCACTGTGAGGTTAAAAGTGGATGAGACAGGAGAGAAGGAGGGAGCATTTGTGTGGAGATTGAGGGGTGCAATTGCTGAACTGTGAGCCCTTCCACCATCACAGGAGCAGGTGGGGCCCTCCATGTACCTCATCTCCTAATCCCTGGAGCCTGTGAAAACTGCTTTCTATGGCAAAAGGGATGATTAAGTTAAAGTTCTTAAAATCCAGGCTACGGAGGTGCTTATACTGGATTGCCAGCATGGGTTCTAAATGCAATCACATATATCTTTCCTGCCATAAAAGTAAATAAAGGATGTTACAGTCATCAGCGATTGTAGCCACCACCAAGGGTGAACAGGTGAGCCCTGAGGGAACTCAGGATGTGAAAACACAGGATACTGGTCCCAGAGAGCTGAAAGTGAAAGTCACTCAGTTGTGTCTGACTCTTTGCCACCCCATGGACTATACAGTCCATGGAATTCTCCAGGCCAGAATACTGGAGTGGGTAGCCTTTCCCTTCTCCAGAGAATCTTCCCAACCCAAGAATCCCACATTGCAGGCTGATTCTTTACCAGCTGAGCCACAAGGGAAGCCCAGTTAGCTGAGATGCATATAAAAGGAATGATTTCAGTGAGCCCAGACTCTTGCATCTGCCCATAAATAGATAAGGGCTGAATTCTTTAACTTGAGATATCTGGTTTTCTTTAATTAACAATAGTATTTTGAAGTTCAGACTACCTGCCCTTTATTGCAAAACTTCTATATAACTTGTCTCTCCCCTCCCTCCACCCCTCTCAGAGCCCTTCTCTCAGGGTCACTTGAGATGCTGCCTCCTGGGGTTGATGTCCTAAAATTTCCTGCCTAATAAAACATAACTCTCAACCTTCAGGTTGTGAGTTTATTTTTAACCACATTTATAAGGGATAAGTGGGAGGGGGTTGGGGAGGTACATAGAGAAGAAGGCAACACAAAGATGTGACAGAGATTGGAGGGATGTGGCTACAAGTCAAGGAATGCTGGGAGCCATCAAGAGCCAGGAGGGAAGTGTGGACAGATTCTCCCCTGAGCCTCCGAAGGGGCTCAGCTCTCCTGATACCTTCTTTCTGGATGTCTGGTCTCCAGATTGTGACAGATGAGGCTTCTGTTTTAAAGTCATCTGTTAGTGGCACTTTGTACAGTAGCCATGGGACACTAATCACCCAGAGAGAGACTCCTCCTCTTACCATCTCAGAGGCTACAAGGAACCCCTAAGTAACAGATTCTCCTGCCTGGTCCCAGGATTGCTCCATCCCAGCCAGGAGGAAGACTGCTGTTGGGGGAATCACAGGGAAGCCTAGAAGCTGGGGAGGTGGGGGGTGCTGGTGTGTGTCCCTGACTCTGGGGCTGCAGAACCAGTGTTTTCAAAACTTTGCATCTTTCTGTTGCAGATCCAGGCTTCTGCCCTGAAATCTTGGAGGGCTCAAATTCACTCTCAGAACAGCATTTGCTTCGGATTGCTTCTGAGGGACCATCTTTTCTGGGGAGGACTTGGCAGACAGTCATAGAACGCATGGCCAAATTAACATGGCAGGAGATAAACTCACTAATTAACTCTGCCTTAGGCTGCAGAAAAGAGATAAGGAAGGAAACTAAGTGTCTGGAAAAACAGGAGGAAGTGTGGCAGGAAAGGTGATGTCAGAGTCAGACAGATATAGGTTCAAATCCTGGGATATCTCCGCACCATGCGATGTAGGCAAGGCAGGCTCCTGGAGCCCAGGTGACCCTGTCAAGAATAGAGTGTTTCCCTGGCAGGATGCTCTGAGGATAAGGGTGACTGTGGTACCTAGCTTTGAGCAGGTGCTCTGCCTAAGGAAGATAATATTAATTTTAAAAGTTCCCCTTGGTCTTCCTGAATACACAGAAAGCTCACAGTGAGCTTGATGAGCAGCTTGCCCACCATCTGTTTGGCATTAGTGATGATGCAGACGATGATGGCTGGATGATGGAAGTCTGTCATTTTCAAAGCCCACTGGCCCCACATCAACTGCTGCCTGGGAGACAGAAAATAGTTTCCTGCCAACATCGTGGCTAGTTTCCTAGGGTTGCTCAAACACATCACCAAAACGTGGTGACTAAAACAACGTATTTATTCTCTCGCAGTTCTGAAGGCGAGAAGTCTGAAATGGAGGTGTCGGTAGGGTTAGTTTTCTCTGGAGGTTGTGAGGGAGAAACCATCCCATGACTTTCTCTTTCTTATTTCTAAAATCCTTTGTATTATTTATTTATTTTTGGTTGTGCTGGGTCTTCGTTGCCACAGGCGGGCTTTCTCTGAGACGCACGAGCTTCTCATTGCCGTGGCTTCTCTGGTTGCGAAGCACAGGTTCTAGGTACAAGGCCTTCCATAGCTGTGGAACAGGGACTCAGTAGCTGTGGGCTCCGGGCCCTAGAGTGAAGGCTCAGGAGTTGTGGAGCGTGGGCTTGGTTGCTCCACGGCATGTGGAATCTTCCCAGACCAGGGACAGAACCCGTGTCCCCTGTGTCGGCAGGTGGATTCCTATCCACTGTGCCACCAGGGAAGTCTCCACACCTCTCTCCCAACTTGCAGTGCTGCTGACACTCCTTGGTGCTCCTTGGCTTGTAGGATCATCACGCTGATCTCTGCCTCCATCTTCACACTGCCCACTGCGTCTCTCTCTGTGTCCTCTCCTTGTCTTATAAGATACCAGTCATTGGATTTAAGGCCCATCCTGGCTCTAGTCAATCCTAAGGGAAATCAGTCCTGAATATTCATTGGAAGGACTGATGCTGAAGCCGAAGCTCCAGTACTTTGGCCACCTGATGGGAAGAACTGACTCACTGGGAAAGACCCTAAGGCTGGGAATGATTGAAGGCAGGAATAGAAGGGGACAACAGAGGATGAGATGGTTGGATGGCATCACTGACTCAATGGGCATGAGTTTGAGTAAACTCCGGGAGTTGGTGATGGACAGGGAAGCCTGGCGTGCTGCAGTGCATGGGGTCACAATGTCGGACACAACTGAGTGACTGAACTGAACTGAACTGAACTGACACTAGGATGATGTCATCTTGAGATCCTTAACTAATTATATCTGCAATGACTTTCTTTCTAAACAGAGACACTTTCTGAGGTTCTGAGTGGATGTGAATCTCAGAGAGGGAAATCAGTGTTCACCACATTTGGTAGAAAAGAGCCCAAACGTTGCCACCCTCTGATATCCAGAGCATCTACATGTATAAGAGCCATAAACTTTTGGAGGCTCATCTTCCTCATGGTCAAAATGGGAATAAGACACTCTGCCTGTAGGGCTGGTTGATGGCTGGGTAAGGTGGCTTGAGTGAAATACTCAGCACAGAATCTGAAATGCTGGCTAAATACTCAATTGTTCACACTGTCAGCATTCTCATACTTTTATTATTGTTCTGAGGGCCGTGGAGAAGAAGGGGTAGCCAGTGGTCCGTTTGGCCAGCTTACAGCTGTGGGTCTCTGGGTAGCCCCAGAGTTGGGTTACTAAGCCTGAATGCTTCTACAAACAAGACAGTGGTGTGGACTGGACTGTCTGCTTGGGAATCTTCCAGAAAATGTGCTAAAACGCCAATCCTGCTGCCTACCCAGCAGCCTGGATGGTGGATGGGGGGAAATATAGCAGGTGGTTCTGAAACACAGCCACCCAGCTAGAGAGCCTAATCTGGCTCCTCTATCTATGGAATTTCCCAGGCAAGAATACTGGAGTGGGTTGCTACTCCATTCTCCAGGGTATCTTCCTGACCCAGGAATCGAACCTAGGTGTCCCAAATTACATTCAGAATTCTTTACCATCTGAGCCACAAGGGAAGCCTGAATTTGGCCCAGCCTCTCATTTCACTGAGGTCAATTCACCAAAAGACGAAGATGTAAAATTCATTCATGAATAAGAAAAACGTCATCTACCGATGGTATGCGTCTCTTGCTCTCTGCACCTTTTTCTATCCAAACTCAGTAATCAAATAAATTAACATAAATGTGTTGATATATCTCTCGCTATCCAAACCCTGTTACTTCCTGTGTGTATGAGTCTTTGGAATAAAATGGATTTGGAGAGAGAGGAAGACATATATTCTTACTGTGGATACAGATACATTTTATGCCACTCAGCTATGCTTTTTCTTGCCCCAGTAGCCTTCAGTTACAACAAGGAACTAAATTTAAAAAAAGGGGGGAAAGTTTTCCAAATTCACTTATGCAGGCAAAATGAAGAGCAACATTGAAATCAATGAAAGGTGTTAAAACTGTGTTCCACACAAAAGTCTCTACATTCTTGAGAGATAATTAAAAGAATAAGATAAATTCTGCAAATAGTTTCTCTATGACATGGCTTTCAGCAATTCGACCGTTCAGTGAGCCAACTTTTGATGAATTAACTTTCCATAAATTGCTTTGCTTCCTGCATGGCCAGTAGGTGGAGGAGTGGGTTTTCACATCATATGTTGAGACCTTCAAAATAATTAGGGTCTTTGACATTATCCTGTAGCCTGTCTTCACCACTGCAGTTTGCCTTTTCAAATTATGTCAGTGGAGTTTGTCACACGTTTCAGCAGGGATGCTAACTTCTGACTGTCACTTAAAGTAAGCTCCCTAGAGGGGAGGGATTGTGTGTGTGTGCAGGCATGAGTGCATGTGTGTGTGCACGCGTGTGTGCACGTGTGTGTATGTGTGCACACGTGTGTACATGTGTGTGTATGCACGTGCGTGCGTGTGTGTGTGTGGCTCACCATTGTATCGCCAGGACTTGAAGGATGGCTTTTCCAGTTTGCACTCAACAATTATTTGTGACATGGGTAAATGAATGAATGACACCTGTTTCTCCCTAAAATGAGAGTCCTTTTAATGACAAAGTGAATTGTCATCCCTTGCCTAGTCTACAGTTGCAGCTTCTGGAGAGATCGCAGGATGGCCATGGTGTTTTTCAGCCCCTCCAAATGGAGGTAAAATCTTTTCTCCACCACTTAGTTCTGGGCTGGCTTTTTGACTCCCTTTGGCCAAGAAAAAGGGACAGAAGTGATATCAAGCGTGGACCTTGGCAGGTTTTGCACATTTCTTTTCTTCAACTTGGCTACCGTCTTGTAAATGAGCTGGGCTAGCCTGCTGGATGGTGACAGACATCGAGTCACTCCTCTTGATTATTGATCAGTGGTTGAGGCCACCTTGGACTGACTGGAATCCATCTAATCTGCCAGCCAAGTGCAGACATGCATGAAGATCAGCAAAGTCTGGGCCAAGTGTAGCAAAGTTCAGGTGTAGCATAGACTTGGGAGCAATTATAGATTTATTGTTGTTGTTCAGTTGCTCAGTTGTGTCCAACTCTTTGAGACCCCATGGACTGCCTCACACGAGGCTTCCCTGTCCTTCACCATCTCCTGGAGCTTGCTCAAACTCATGTCCATTGAGTCGGTGATGTCAGCAATTATAGGTGGTTATTGCTTAATCTGCTAAATTTTGGGGCTATTTGTTACACAGTGATAGCTACCTAATACAAATTCCTTAATGACATCTAAATGTATGCCTATTAAGCCTCTCCCAGGCTTCCCAGATGGTTCAAGTGGTAAAGAATCTGCCTGCAATGCAGCAGATGCAGGAGACTTGGGCTTGATCCCTGGGTCGAGGAGATTCCCTGGAAGAAGAGATCATACCCCATCCCACTCCAGTATTCTTGCCTGGAGAATCCCAGGGGCAGAGGAGCCTGGCGGGCTACAGTCCATGGGGTCTCAAAGAGTTGGACACGACTTAGCTACTGAGCATGCACTCACTCAAGCCTCTCCCACCTTCTGTGTTTCCCCTCCAGTTAGTCTCCACACTATAGACTTTTAAAACAGCAGGCTGATCATGTCACACTGTAGCCCGAGACTCCTCAGTGGCTGCCGACTTCCGGGAGGACAAAGTCTATCAACAGCTCTTCCAGTCTGTGAGGGCCGTGACGAACTGGCTCTGTTTTCTTTGTGTTTGAACCCTCCCTGCTGCCCCCATGTCCCTGCTTTCTCCTCCTGTGATACTCTGTGTCCTCAGAATCCACCAACACACTCTGCTCTCTGACTTCTGGCCTCTGCCCAGATGTTCCTTTCTTTGCTTTTCAGCTAGGCCACCGCTAACCCAAATGGCACTTTTGCAAACGAGAAAAATGTGCCCCTTCCTCAACGAAAAGCACTTCCTAAATTAAGTAAGTTTCTGTATGACCTGAACCATCACACATCGTGGCCCAGCTTGGCTTCACCGAGGAAACTCTCCAGACACCTGGCAGGCGGCAGCCCTGGCTGGTGACCACGCATGCCAACCGTTTGCTCCCTCCGCCCAGGAGGCCAGACACACCTGGAGTCCCCCCACTTCCCACCCTGATGGTGGGCATCCAGGCCAGATTTGAAGTCAGGCAAAGGATGACCATCAGGCTGCTGTGAGTGGATAAGAAAAGAACCTTGGGGAACATTTGGAGAGGGGGTCACACACACGTGTGTATGTGTATGTGTGAACCAGTGTGCGAGGCGTGCTTTCCTGAGTGTACGCACGGCTGGGTTTGCCTGTGGGTCGATGTTCTCCTATGCTAGTGTCTCCCTAGGTGGGTTCTTTGCCACTAGCACCACCTGGGAAGCCTGGAAAGACCAGGATACTGGCCTCCACTAGCTAAAGTGCAGATCAAAGGGATGATTTCAGTGAGCCCAGACTCTTGTGTCTTCCCAAGATACAGAAAAGCACTAAATGCCTTAACATTCTTGAGATATCTGTTTTCTTTAATGAAAAGTAATCTTTTGATGTTCCAACTACCTGGTCTTTGCTGACAAAGCTATATATCCCAGCTCCTCCCTTGTCTCTTTGGAGCAGTCTCTCAGAGCTGTCTGATAGGCTGCCTCCCGGGCTTAAGTCCTCAGTTTTGTCTGCTGAAATAAATGTAATTCTCACCTTTCAGGTTGCGCATCTTTTCAGTCTACAGACAGATCCCTCTCTGGATGGGATATTTGAGAACCCTCCCTTGGCCCCCAGAACCCAGGACTGCAGGAGTATGAGCCACAAAACCACGACAGGCTGGGTGCTTGGTGGGGAGAGAGGGTCAGGAGGGTCACTGCCTGGGTCTCACTCTCAGCTCTGCTGCTCTTGCTGTGTGACCTTGGGCAAGTCATTTGTGCACTGTGAAGCTACTCTTCTGTGGTGGCAGCGATGCTGTCTGTCTCATTCACTCTTTACCTCCAATTCTGGCCCAGAGCCTGGCACTGTGGTATAATAAATATACATTTGGCTTCCCCCCCTGGTTTCTGGCACAGAGCACAGTTCCTGGCACAGAGCATGGAGTTCCTCAAACCCTTGGAATTTCCTGAGTGATAAGAGCGTCTTGAACCTCCCCAGTGGCTCAGCGGGTACAGAATCCGCCTGCAATGCAGGAGCCGCAGAGACACAGGTTTGATCCCTGGGTTGGGAAGATCCCCTGGAGGAAGGCGTGGCAACCCACTCCAGTATTCTTGCCTGGAGAATCCCATGGACAGAGGAGCCTGGCCAGCTACAGTCCATGGGGTCACAAAGGGTCAGGCACAACTGAAGTGACAGCATGCACGCATGCCTCCTGTTCTTTCCAGTCCTGAGTCTAGAGGGCTACAGTCCATGATGTTGCAAAGAGTCAGACATGACTGGAGGGAGTGTGTTGTTTTTCCTAATGAGTCCCTCTCCACCCCACCTAACGTGGTGACTCACATGGGCCCTTAGGTGCAAGAAGAAGCTGGCCTTGCTAACACGGTCGGAACTCAATCCCCCAACATCTGGGGAGGGGTGAGGGCCTGGAGATTGAGTTCGGTCCCCTATGGCCAATGATTGACTCAATCATGCCCACGTAATGAAACACAACAGAAACTCCTAAGGGATGGGGTAGGGAGAGTGCAGGTTGGTGGACTCCCAGAGGGGCTGGGAAGGGTGTCTACCCCCACAGGACATGGACACTCCATACCCACTCTTCCATACCTTTCGTGGTGCACCTCTTTAGAGTGAGCTGTTTTAAATAGAACATGCTCCTGAGCTCTGGGAGTCGTTCTCGCAAACACTGAGCCTGAGGGGACTGGTCTTGGGGGCCCCTGTACTGTAGTCGGCCAGGCAGAACAGCAGTCACCAGGGGACCCCAACTGCAACTGGTGTCTGAGATGGGGGAAGGCTTGTGGGGCTGAACCCTTAACTTGAGTGGGGGGCTTCTGTGCTCACTCTGGGTTAGGGAGTGTCAGAACTGGATTAAATTGCTGGACATGCAGCTGATGTTGGAGACTTTGAAGACAGGTGCAGGAAAAAGGACGTTTGGTATTGGGAAACACAGTAGGGACGCCACGAATGAGTGTTGAATGAATGCATGAGAAATACAATCATGGACTGAGCGCTAATCAGTTGTCAGGGCCTGTGTTCGGTGCCTGGAATACAGAAGAGATGGAAACAAGGTCTCTGCTATTTCCAGACATCAGAGGACACCGAGCAGCCTCGGCCATTGTAACACGGGGTGGAGAGGGTGAGGTCAGCAGCAAGTCTGGGGGTGGGACTGAGGGGCAAGGAGGACCAGCGCTCTAGTTTTAAGAAAAGTTCAAGGGTCAGTGTGAACAGACAACTATTTTTAAAAGTTTTTTTCTTTTTTTGACGTGGACCTCTTTTAAAGTGTTTATTGAATTTGCTTCAACATTGTTTCTGGTTTCTGTTTTGGTTTTTTTGCCGCGAGGCATGTGGGATCCTAGCTCCCCAACCACGGATGGAACCCATACTCCCTGCATTAGAAAGCAGAGTCTTAACCGCAGGACCAAGAGGCTGTTCCTCAGATGGGTTGTGCCAAGCTGGCACTTGCCATCTGCCTCTACAAGGATTAAATCATGAGCTGCGGCAGCTGCTGACCTTCAACATCCCCTGAAAGGAGTTTGGGTTGGAGAGCAGAACTGAGGCACACTGTGCTCTGGAAAAAACGGCAGCACAGGTCTTCAGGTAGTCGGATGGTTTTGGAAGCTGGTCTTATGAGCCCAGTTCTTACGTCTCCTCATATCGAGAAAAGCACTTCATCCTTCTTGGTGACATTAGCTCCTCCTGACGAGCAGAAGGCTTTAATCTCATGTGACCCTTCACCAGAGTCACATATATGTTGACCTTCCCCCCACCTCTTTGGAGCAGTTTCTCAGAGCTATCTGAGATAGCTGGGAGATGCTTTCTACCAGGCTGCAGTCCTCATTTTGCCTCAAATAACAACCCACAATGCTGACACTGTGCACCTTTTTTTTCTTCCACTTGACAATGGGAATGCATAAGCATGGGTCCTAGGTGGGAGGACAGATGTGTAAAGTCAAGGACACGTGAGTGGCATGGGGCAGCTGCCACCAGCTCCAAGTGTCTGGAAAGCAGAGACAGTGTGGGGTGGGCAGGGCAGAGAGAGCCATGGTCCCTGTAAGGGTTGGGACATGGGGGCAGTCTTCTCAGATTACATCACTGTAATGGGTAGAGGTGTCCCCTTTGCAAGCCAGGCATGTGCTCCCTGGGGGCTCAGTCGGTAAAGAATCTGCCTGCAATGCAGGAGACCTGGGTTCGATCTCTGAGTCGGGACGATCCCCTGGAGAAGGGAATGGCAACCCATTGCAGTATTCTTGCCTGGAGAATTCCATGGACAGACGAGCCTGGTGGGCTACAATCCTTGCCGTCACCAAGAGTCAGACACGAGTGAGTTTTAACATCATTAAGACATCATCACATGCTCCCTGGGCACTTGGCATACTCCCCCATTAGGACATCATAAGCCTTCTGGAAAGCTCTGTTCAGATCCTGATGCGCCCATCTATACAAACAGTGATCGACTCCATGTTGTTGCGAGGACCAGGGTGCGTCAGTCCTCCCTACGGGCTGGTAAACTGCCCTTGGAGGGCTGAACTCAGAGCCGGCACAGTCCGTTAGTCATCAGATTTTTCAAACTGCAGTTGACATGCTTTGAGGATCATCTCCTTTTCCTCAAAGATAAAGCTCTTTTATCCTGTGCCTCATTTATTAGGCCTCTCTGCCACTGCCTTGGGGTTATGCACACAAATAAAATATGTAGCAGGAAACCTCCTTTCTTGTTTCCTTTCTTTCCTTTCACCTAATTTCAACTCCCTGTCAAGTCTCCTTGCATTGATCCGCTCATCACAGAAGCTGCCTCGGGCAAACGTACAGCTTCTCTCCTGGGAAGATGATTTTTTTTTTCCATTTAATCATGGAGGGGCAGGCTGCCTGGGAGGCCCTCGGCCATTTATCTCCCATTGTCTCCAAGCCACGCTTTCCCCAGGTAGCTCCTCCAGGGACCTGTTCCTTCCAGCCCACTTGGGAAGTTTCAACAGGATCTCACAACCCCAGCGGCACTGCCCCTTGGACAGGTAATTTCCCTGGGGGCTTAAGTCATGTGCTATCAGTGTGAGTCCAAGGGAAGTTTCTAAGCCCTGGTCAATCTCATGGCTATAGTAGCTGGAGTGGGCGACGTCCAGCTGCTGGGTGAACACGGAGTGTCTAGGGGAGCAGAGGGTGGGGACCAACAGCTCATCTGAGATTGAGGGGTGCACCTGGACCTCCCCTTAGGGAGCCTCCCAGACACTGATGGGGAGCAGAGTCTAAAATCCCTGAAACTCAGCACACAGTCATGATGATGCGAAAGTAGCATTTGCGAACGTTGAGAGGGGAACCAAGGTCATCACAAGAAGGGCGAGAGCTTGGGAAAAAGCACAGAAGGCAGAGCTTTTTGGGTTGGGTCAAGAAGGCCTTTCAGGCAGGTTTGCGGATGGGTTTAATTTAGCATCTTTGTGTAAGTGGACGGAGAAGGCCAATCTGTCCATGGAGAGATCATGTCAGCACTCACTGTTCTTCCTGGGAGAACAGCTGTTATCGGAACAAAACAGAACAGTGCTCAAATCCCACTCGGGGATGTGGGGCTTCCCCTCAGCGGCCTGACTCAGCCCAGGGCCCATGTCCATGGGGTCCCTGCCAGCTGGCACTGCCCAGACCCACTACCCTTGTCTGGTCCTCACTTCCTGTATCCTGGGTTTCCCACCTGGCCCCTGGCTCATGCCACTTGGCTACATATATATTCCCATCCATCTGCCTTCCAGATCCACTCTTCTCACTGCAAACCTGCCCCATGAAGTTCATGCTTAAATATCCCCCTCAACAGACCTCAGAGTAAGTCTCAACACAATGGCCCTGGACCTGCCTCCAGCTCCTCACTGACTTCCCACTGGTCCTGGGCTCTGCCCCCACCCTCAACCCATCTTGGACAGCGGTTCTCCCCGGGTTCAACCCTGGAGGTCCAATGGAGCCTGTGTCAGGAGAAGTCTGAATCAGTATTCACTGTAGTTCTCTAAGCCCCTCAGGGGATTGAATGCTTTCAGCCACAGTTGGGAAACAGGGCTCTAGCCCAGGGATTTCCAAGTTTGGCTGCAAGCTGGAATCATGGAAGTGTTAGAAAATGTGGCCTGGGTCCACCCCCAGATTAGGGTTTGGTTGGCTGTGGATGCAGCCTGACCATCGGGACTTTTGAAAGCTTCTCAGGTGATTCAGCAGTGTTTGAGGGCCACTGCTCGGGCCCTGCTGGGTTATTTGTGGTTCCTTTGCTATTAACCTCCTTTTATATCCTGGCATTTCTGCTGTATTGAAATCCATCTTTCCTTCCCTCATAAGCTAGCTCACTCTCCCTTCTTCCAAAAGTCAGAACTGAGGGATTCTAGAAGGGGTGGCAAACCTTTCCTGAAAAAGACCAGATAGGAAATATATGAGGCTTTTTAGGCCACTGCAGGTGGTCTCTGTCACACATTCTTCTTATTTTCCCTTTAAAATGTAAACACCATTCCTTGCTCATGGGTCATACAAAATAGGCCATGGGCAAGATTTGGCTCACAAGCCATAGTTCCCTGACTTTGGACCACAGCATTGGTTTATTAGGTAGAGAGTTCCCCATCAGTGGAAGCAATCAAGTCATAGTCAGAGGACTTCTTAGCAGGGAAAGCATAGCTTAAGCTTCCAATGAATAACTGGACTAAAATTTTTGCTGTTCTTTTATGAACTTAGGATGCCTTAGTTCAAATTCATTCCAGCTCCTGGGTACAGTTTCTCATCTGCTAAAGGATCTCTGAGGTCCCCTGGGAGCTCTGAAAGCACCTCATGTTCTGTTCTGACTCATTGTGAAGGTCTGTATGTGTCACACAGCCTTTGTGTCAACAATAGGTGCTATGATTTAGATATGTGAGTTTGAGACAAAGAAGAAAGACTTCTCCTGACCTGTGAGTACAGATAACGTCTGAAGCAAGAACAGCTGGAAACCATGAAAATCAAAGTGTTCTGAATTCACCTTCAGCCACGGACATCCGACAACTAGATACAAATGGCCAATTATACATTTCTGTACTGACACAAACAGGACTGATTCATGATAATGCAGAGTAGACCTGCCACATGAGGATAAAGAAAGAAGCTTCCTCTCTTATCTCAGATTCTCTGTGTCAGTCCTGCAGGCCAGTTTCCTAATGGGCCTAATTCCACCCACCTTTTAGCAAGCAGTCCATGAGTAATGACCATGTGCATTGCTGTTGAGTTGCTAAGTCATAACCACGGGCATAGGTCAGAGTTAAGATTACAGGTCCTAGAACTCCAGCACTCACCTCTTAGCTGTGAGGCTTGGGGAAATGATTAAATTAAGATTTTTGTTTTTCATCTATAAAATGCAAATAAAATGAGTTTGGGAAGGGAAGGTTTTGCAGTTTACCTGTAATTCATCTTCTACAGCTGTGATAGGGAGAGGGAAAAGAGAGGAAAAATAATAACCTGGTCCATTCTGTTTATAAACTTGCTAATCCAATCTCATAATGGGGCTTGTAGCAGAAAGATAAGAGAGAGTCCTTACGTACAAATGCTCTTAGGACGCTTTACCTGGTTTATTTAGCATGGGATGTATAGCTATGGGGAGAGTTCACTGGAAAATGTCCGTGTCAGCTGTGTGATTTTCAAAATGAAAATGAAGATAGTTCATGAATAAAGTAGTTTCTGGATATGTGTTGTCCTGCATGTTTTATTCTGAGACCCTGGGAGTTTAATCTGGACCAGAGTGCACTCTAATCTTCAAGAAAGAATCTAGGGAGCTGTGCTGATGGCTTTAAACTTCACCTGCGCCTTATGATGACCACTATCCTGAGAATTATTAGTCAAGTTTGAGTCTGAGTGAAATCCCTGATTGTTACTATTTTATTTTGACAGCCTGACTCTGTGTTATCTAATATTCATACAGGATCTTTATGAGCATTCAGACACTTAGAACAGGGCCTGGAGCATAGTAAGTGATTAATAAATGTTATTATTATCAGAGAACTGGTGTGAGGACTAGATCAGAGGACAGAGATTGGAATGTGCTGGAAAAGCTCGGAACAACGCATGGATGTGAATTGTTATCCTTTGCAATAGGGTGGAAAGAATGCAGGTTTTAAAGATCTGGGTTCCAATCTTGACTCCAAAATTTTCCAGCTGGTTAATGTTAGGGGACTGTGTAACTTCTCTGGGCTTATTTTCTCATCTGTAAACAGGAGCGGTTAATCCTAATTTCAAAACTATCATGCAGATTGGGGGTGATGTGTGAGAGACATCCCATGTAATCAAGAGAGCTTAACGCCTGAATGCTACTATGAGTGAGGCCAGGATGGGGCAAAGGGTAGGATGGGGCCAGGGAAGCCCTCAGCCATGGCCTCTGGGTTTAACCAAGTCACTTTAGGAGTGACTTGTCCCCTTCTTGGAAGAGCTCTAGTCGTGACAGTGCCTGTTCTGGCTCCCTTCTGAGCTCTCAGGATAAGATAATGAACCACAAATAGGCTCTTTCAGAGCTCATTTGCTAGATCGAGGGAGACGTACTAAACCAGACATCAGCGGACTACAGCCCACAGCCCGTACCCAGCTTGCCACCTGCTCTCGTGAATAAGGTTTCTTGGGGACGCAGCCGTGTCATCTTTCATTTACACACTGTCTGTGGCTGCATTTGCACCACCACTGCAGAGCTGCAGAGTGGCCATGGAGACTCCGGGGCCTGGAACATCTTTACTGTCTTTCCCTTTACACAAAAAGATTGGCAACCCCTGTGTTAAGCAGATGAGGATACTGTGAGCAGATGAGCCAGGGAGAGAGGCTGAGAGGCAAGTAAACCAGGATGAAGTGGTCAAGGGTATGTGTGTGTATGTGAGTGACTGTGGCTTGTGTGTCCACATGTGTACATTTGTGTATGTGTATCCTTGTACGTGTATGTGTGTGCATGTGTACACGTTTGTGTATGTGTGTGCATACTTTGTGTGTGCTTGTGTATATAGGCATGTGTCTGTTTATTTTGCGTGTGTGTGCATGTGTGTGCTTGTGTGTATGTGTGTTTGTGTCCACTGTGTGTACGTGCACCTGTGTGCATGTGTGTGTGCGTGTGTGTATGTGTTTACATGTATGTGTGTGTGTGTATACTTGTGTGTACATGTATGTAAATCTTTGTGTGTGCCTGTTGTGTATGCATATATGTATGTGTATACTTTGTGTATGCATGTGTACCTATGTGTTTGTGCAGGGGTATGGTGATTTTAGGTTAAGTGGTCAGGACAGGCCTCACTGGGCAGGTGACCACCCGGGTGAGATGGTCACACTAGTCTATGAGCCCCATGAGAGCAAAGGCTGCCCCCCGGGTTTCCTCCCCATGGTCCCTGGTCTTGCCCGGAGCCACCGGCTGCCCACCTCCAGGGGCCCCGACGTGACAGCTGGGTGGGTGGGTGAGGCCCCGTGGGATGGAGCGTTTTCCCTCCTTGAATCTCCTTTGATTGCTTTGTGGGCTCCTTGTTCGCCCTCTCATTTTTAGCTGTCCCCTGTCCCCTGGAAGATAACTCCTGTTCCTCCAGCCGTCTCATCACTGCGCACAGTGTGTGTGTGTGTGTGTGTGTGTGTGTGTGTGCGCGCACGCACGCATGTGCACATCTGATACCCTCCCCCGTCATTCCACGGCCCAACCCACCATCTCATTGCAAACTTCTGTTGTCCCTCGTGGGGATAAACGTGACAGACATGGAACATGATGGCCCGTGAAAATCAGCGCAAAGGGAGAAAGAGAAGTTCAGGTCCAGCTGTTCTGGTGGAATTGTTTTCATCAACAGAGAAACCCAAACAAAGGAGAACCACAGCAGGGCCTCTGGGAGAGAGCTCTGTGCCACTGTCAGAACTGCTCGGAGACACCCCCCCCAGCCCCAGCACGGCCTCTGACGGGGCCCCTGCGGGACACAGGCCCCAAGCCAAGCACAGCAGGGGCCCTAGTCTCACTTGCCTGACCAACTCAGGCCCTGGAAGAGCAGAGGGCCTGCCCACTAGGGAAACGGCAGAGCTGGGGCTGAAGCTGGGTCCTGGGTAAACTGGGGCTCAGAACACTCGACTGGACACTCATGCAGGAACAGTGACAGGTGGTGGTTAGGACCTAGGGGTTGGGCGATTCCATCACTGTCCGCTCTAGGCAAGCAGCTTCTCTCCTCTGCCTTCTCTAGAGCTATCATGGGCCTTAAATGAGTTAATGGGCATCAAATGCTTGGCCAAGTACAGCACATAATCAATGATGAATAAATCCTAGACATTGCATTATTATATCACTATACCTTCCGTATGAAACTGTAGCCTCTCTGTGGGCACAGACTGTAACTTGATCTTTCATTCCATCCCAGCTCCTAGCTCTCCCAGCTGTTAAAGATCGCTATGTTGCAGTATGTTACCATCTACACAGCTTTGAGGGAGCTTGTTACTGACCATCAGCTGGATGGAAACCAAGACGATCACTGCATTTAAATAGGTGGGGATTCTCTATTCCCCCTCCACCCCCAGTGGCCCTTGTCCTTCCTCAGACCACAGGTTTCACATCTGTACAATGAGAACACCCTGCCCTGGCGGCATCGTGAGTCCCTAGGCCGGCAGGTGAGGAAGAGAGCCTTACCTGGCCCACTGCAGAAGGCGGCGATGATGGCCAGAATGCACACTATACTCAGGTAAGGGATCCAGGGCACACGGTCCTGAGAGAGAGCAGTTGGGCAGGTGAGGAGGCAGTCATGGGTGGAGGACCTGGGTACCATCCCTGCCCCCAGCTCCTCCTTGATCCATCTGTGAGACCTGGGGCAGGTCACTTTACATCTTTGAGCCTCAGTTTCAGCATCCATAAAGTGGGGACGATGATAGCCCCTAAGCCATCCGATCCGACTATGTTACAGATGTCACAGTGCCTGCGAGCATTTAGCAAAGTCCCAGCATATGGCTTCCCAGGTGGTACAGTGGTAAAGAATTAGCCTGCCCAAACAGGAGACATGAGTTCGACCCCTGAGTCAGGAAGATCTCCTGGAGGAGGGCATGGCAACCCACTCCAGTATTCTTGCCTGGGAAATCCCATGGATAGAGGAGGAAGCTGGTGGGCTACAGTCCATGGGGTCACAAAAAGTCAGACACGACTGAGCAACTAATCACGCACAGCATATGGTAAGTGGTAAAGAAATGAATAACACCATTTGAGTGCTTAGTTGGAAGTGGCAATATGAAAAATTTTACAGGCAATTTCATGTTTTAAAATTTTTCTCTAAGCCAATATCTATTATCATATAAAACACTGTATCTCTCCCTCTGCTGTCCTGACAAAGTGTGAGATGAGTTAACTCATGTCATTAAGTATGCTTGGAGGGGCTGTCACTTGTCTGGTGGATGGGGGTGGTGGCTTCACGCCTGGTGGGAGAGAAGTTTAGGAAATCACTTCTCCTCTAGCAGACTGGATGGTGATGATGAGAACGTGGTGTCACCAGCGCTGGAACTTGACGAGCGTGGGTGAGTGTGTGTGGAGGTGCTGGGTGGGGCACCTGGGCCCAGTCTAAGAGAGACTTGGGGAGGACAGGAGTCTGTGCTCACCTTTGAAGGCTGAGCAGAAGTAAGGCAAGAGGAAAAGGAAAGGAAAGGAGTTCCAGGAGAGGGTTCCCCTGGGCAAGGGCACAGAGGCACAGGAGAGCCCCATGTGGACCTCCAGGGTGGAGGGAAGCAGAGAGAGGGGAGAACAGCCCTTCCATGCCAAGCTAAGCCCACCAGCTCTGGCTGCAGCAGGGTCTAGGGTTGGGAGGAGCCTCATAGCCTCTTGTACTAAATGGGTCTGGTCCCTTGAATCATCCATCCATCCATCTGTCCATCTATCCACCCACCTATCCGTCCATCCATCCATCTGTGCATCCACCCATTCATCCATCCATTTGTCCATCCATCCATCCATCCATCTGTCCATCCATCCATCCATCTGTCCATCCATCCATCCGTCCGTCTGTCCATCCATCTATCCATCTATCATTCCATCCATTTGATAGATTATTCCAAGGTCCCCCTGGGTGCCTTGCTGGGAGGTAGGAATGTAGGAATGATATGGGCATGGTCCTCACCCCCACAACTCACTGTTCATTGGTAGAGAGGCATGGCTCAACAATGAAAGCCAAGGCTGTGTGTAGAGCAGTGTTTTAGGGCTGCTCTTGGGATCCTGGGGAAGACAGAGCAAGGTGCCTCACTCAGACAGGGGGTAAGGGGAGGCTTCCTGGAGGAGTAGGTAGCCAGGGTCTCAGAAAGCAAGAGCAGCCAGTTGAGCAAGGAGGGCCCTGGGAAAAGGAAAGAGCCAGGCTCTTTTGTGGGCAGCTGCTGGGGAGCAGGGCTGGGGCAACAGAGGAGATGAGGGCAGCTGAGCAGGAAGGAGCTTGAGATCTTGTGGGGTGAAGCCCAGAGGGGTTCTCATGCTCCAGGTGGCCCTTCCAGACATCTGACTCATGCTGCAGAAAGATCATGACCCAGAATATCCAGTTTGGTTGGTCTGAGGAGCCTATGAGACTGTCTGTCCAGGATAAACCCCCTGTCTGGCACTGGGGAAGGAAGGTCTCTGCCAGCACATGACCCCAGGGAAGAGATTTCTTCCTCCTGCCTGGTCAGCATGGCTGGCAGCAACTCCTTTTTGAAGTTATTGTCTGTCAGACATGTGCTAAGTTGCTTCAGTAGTATCTGACTCTCTCTGTGTGACCCCACGGACTGTAGCCCACCAGGCTCCTCTGTCCATTGGGTTCTCCAGGCAAGAGTACTGGAGTGGGTTGCCATGCCCTCCTCCAGGGGATCTTCCTGACCCAGGGATCGAACTCAATGTTTCTTGCATCTCCTGCATTAGCAGGTGGGTTCTTTACCACTAATGCCACCTGGGAACCCCACCAGCACGCTGATGTTGCCTTTTTCTAGACATGTGGGGACCTTTGGCAGGTGAGTACCACGTGTGATTTCCAATTAGGGATTCATTTTTGAAAACTGCAAATTCTTATTGACCACTGTGACCTCGCCCCACCCTTCCCATAGGGCTGAGACGAGCTTGAGGCATGGCTTAAGTGCTCAGTGAACACAGGCTGCCCTGAGCAGTGCAGAGGGAAGGAGGAAACCCCAAGATCCTGGGATCCGGTCCCAGCTCTGCCCTTGCCCAGCTGTGAAAGCTTGGGAAGCTTCTTCATTGAGATTTATGCCTCGATTCCCTCATCACCATTAAAGGAAAAAACACCACTTTCATAAGAATTAGCTGTGGCTCCATCCATCCCCCTGCAAACAGGCATTCACTGAGCACTTACTATGCTCCGGGCACTGTTTGCATCACTTCAAGTGCGTGTCTTATTTAATCCTCACAATAGCACTGGGCATAGGGTAACCATCCCATTTTAGGCACGGGGCCCTGAGGAGCAGAGAGGTTAAGTGACTTGCCAAAAGTTTCATGGAGGGTAAGTGGGACATTCAGGATTCCCACCAGGCGGCTGCCTCCAGTGCCCCTACTGGTACCCACGGGCATCAATGTGGTAACTGCACAGGAGTCTCATAGGGCCATGCCAGCCACCCTGAGTGGGAGCCTAAGAGCTGGAGGGGGCATCTTTGGAGTTGTCTAGTGCAATCTCCTCTATTCCACAGATGGGTAAACGGAGGCTCGTGGGGGACGGATCTTGCCCAAGATCACAGAGCTCATTAGTGACTTCCCGACAGGACCAGAAGTCAGGTCTCTTGTTTCCCTCTCCCCGGCTTCCACCCCAGTCCAAGGACCCATTACTAACACCTTGCCCCAAGGGTGCCCAGCAGCTTCAAAGCTGAGATGCCCTTGGGAACTCCACACCACAAGAGTTGCCTACAGACTGGATGGACTTCCCGAGCCAATGGTCCCAGAGCATGAAGCCGAAAGCCACTCCCATCCTGGCCTCCCTGGGGAAGGGACAGGCGTGTCCTCTCACCTGCAGCGTCAGTGTAATGGTGAGGATCCCAAAGAAGAGGGCCATCAGCCCAAAGCCGCCGATGAGTAGGGGTCTCCGTCCCACGCGCTCAACGACCAAGCCCTGGGTCAGGGTCAGAGAGAGATGGTTATTACTCCCCTTCTAGCAGTGAGTGAAGGGGACCTGTGGTGCTGGGGAACCACACTGGGGTCATGGTTAAAGGATGGCTCTGATCTGGAGACCTCTGGCTGCTTCCTCCATGTCCACAGAAGAAGGTAACAGTTCATGAGCACAGGCTGTGTGTCTCACCTTCCTCCTGATCTTCCTCATTGGGGAGGATGGGTTTATCCTCAGAGGGGACGTAGTTTCCCAGCCCTTCCCCCACCTTGGGAGCCAGTAGGCAGGCAGAAGGCAACTGCTCTCTATGCCTCTACACGGAGGGCTGTGGGTGTCCTGGGGTAGACTCCCAGGGCATGGCGCTGGGGTGGGAGTGGGCAGAGAAGTTCCCACCTCCTGCCTCTAACTGGCCCTGAGTCAGTCAATGCTTCTGTGTCTTTGTCGCTCCTCTTTCCTGATGGTGGTGGGTAAATGTGGGTGATTGAAGCTGATAACCATTCGTCAAGCACCCGTTATGTGCCAACCACAGTCTTTCTATGTGTCCATTCATTTAACTGTCACTAAAACTTCATGAAATGCTTTGTTACCCTCCTACATTGTTGGCGGGAATGGAAATTGGTGTAGGCACTATGGAAAACAGCATGGAAGTTCCTCAAAAGGCTAAAAATAGAGCTACCATATGATCCTGCAATCCCACCCCTGGGCATAGAGCTTTTTGATTGGGTCTTGTTCAGTTGCCAAGTTGTGTTCAATTCTTTGCAACCCCATGGACGGCAGCATGCCAGGCTTCCCTGTCCTTCACTATCTCCTGGCGTTTGCTCAGGTTGATGATCACTGAGTTGGTGATGCTATCCAGCCATCTCATCCTCTACCACCCTCTTCTCCTTTTGTCTTCAATCTTTCCCAGGATCAGAGTCTTTTTGGTGAGTTGGCTCTTCGCATCAGATGGTCGAAGTATTGGAGCCTCAGCTTCAGCATCAGTCCTTCCAATGAATATTCAGGGTTGATTTCCTTTAGGACCGACTGGTTCGATCTCCTTTTTTTTCCTGGAGAAAATTCTAATTTGAAAAGATATATGCACCCCAATGTTCACAGTAGCACTATTTACAAGACAAGGATTTAGCCGAAACTTGGCTATAAGACTTAGCCAAGACGAGGAAGCAGCCGAAGTGTCATGTCCATCAGCGGATGAGTGGATAAAGATGTGAGATATGCACATGTGTACATACACAATAGAATTCTTTTGTGAATTCTTTTTATTCAGCCATAAAAGAACGAAATAATGCCATTTATAATGCCATTTGCAGGAACTTGGACGGACCTAAAGATTGTCATAAAAAGTGAAGTAAGTCAGAAAGATCAAGATCACATAATATTGCTTATCTGTGGAATCCAAAATATGATATAAATGAATGTAATGAAATAGAGACAGACTCACAGATGTAGAAAACAAACTGATGTAACGTTATCAAAGGGGGAAAGAGGTGGGAGAGAGACAAATTGGGAGTTTGGGATTAGCAGATACAAACTACTACACATAAAATAGATAAACAAAAAGGTCTCACTAAAGAGTACAAGGAACTAGGTTCAGTGCCCTGTGATAAACCATGATGGGAAAAAAAAAACCATGAAAAAGAATGTGTCTTTATAACTGAATCACTTTGCTATGCACCAGAAACTAACACAAGAGTGTCAATCAACTATATGCCAGCTAATTTTTTTAATCTAAAAATTAAAATAGGTTCTATTATTTGTCTGATTTCATAGGTAAAGAAATGGACACAGAGACTTTGGAAACCTGGTTAAGGTCATGAGGCTGGCAGGAGGCAGAGCGGGCATCGTCTATAATCTTTCCTGGCCCATAAGACATTAATATTTTCTCCAGCAGAACAGACAAAGCTCCACTTGGTTAGAGCACATGGATGCACCTGTATGCTCAGCACCTTCCTCCCTGTACCCTGACCCTCTTCCTCTCTTGAAGGCTAGGAGTTTCATCTTTGTTTTCCCAGAACCCAGAAGATGACCTGGTAGGTGTAGACCCAACATTTGCTGATGGGGTGAAGGTTTATCTTTGCAAGGCAGGCATGATGATTCTCCTTTCTCAGAGGAGAGGGAGATGAGGATGGTAGGTTTACCCCGTGGGAAGCCAGACCCAGTGAGAGCCATGGAGGAAGCAAAGATCGGCAGTTGCTGGGAAAGTTCTAGAGAGAGAGAAGGGCATGCATCTAAGTCACCTCTCCTCTCTAAGCTTTCATGAACTGAGTCCATCAAAGAGGAGGATCTGAGAGGGGCTGCCAGGACCAGAGCAACATGGTGGGAAGCTGGGTCCCTGGGAGGTAGAGATGGAGAAGTTTGGGAACACCCAGGATCAGAGTTTCAGAGAGATTATGGAATTTGTCAAAAGTTACCCAGAGCTCCTCAGAGATGAGAAAGTGGGGTAAAATGCTCTCTCAAACCCAGGGATATTTGAAAAATAGCTCTGCTCTTGAACTCAGTCATTCACCTTTTGGATATTTATCTTAAGGAAGTAGACATTTGGTTAAAACTTTATAAACAAAGACCTTCTTCATAGTGTTGTTTATGTGCTCAGTGGCTTCAGTCATTTCTGACTCTTTGCTGTAGTCTGCCAGGCTTCTCTGTGCATGGGGTTCTTCAGGCAAGAATACTGCAGTGGGGTAGCCATTCCCTTCTCCAGGGGATCTTCCCAACCCAGGGGTCGAACCCCTGTCTCTTATGTCTCCTGCAGTGGCAGGCATGTTCTTAAGGAAATAGAAATCTAGAGGTCCATTGACAATTAAATTAGTTAAATAAATACTGGAACATCCCCATGATAATTGTGTAGGGATTCACATATTTTCAAAGAATTTAAAATAACAGAAAAATCTTTAGGATATACTTTTAAGTGCAAAGAGTAGGGCATAAAGCTATAGAGACATAAACAGTTATGTAAATTGCAGCTATATGAAACTAATACATTCTGGAAAAATAGATGCTAAAATAGTTTGTAATGGCAAACTATGGTTGGGGGAATAATGTGTGATTGTGATTTTACTTATTATTTTTCTGTCTTTTCTAAGTTTTCTGCAATGAGTTTTTTAAATGAATAGCCATGTATCTTTTACTTACGTCCAGTTTATGTCACTTTTTCTACTTCATATGCAGTGCTCCCATTACATTTAGTTTATGTTTTCCAATTTCTCTACCTCTTTTTTTTTGGATGTTCTTTCTCAAGGCTTTATCAAGTGTAATAGAAAAGCTTTTGTGTATATATATATATATATTATATTATAATATGTATTATATATATATTTTTTAGGAAACTCATGAATTTTCACCTAAAAATTTATGACATGTTGATTCCACTTGTTTGACTTAGTATGAATAGAATGTTAAATTTCTAATTAAAAAAAATAGATATGCAACAAGCAACAAAGGTTTACTGTATAGCACAGGGAACTATAGTCAGTATCTTATAATAACCTACAATGGAAAATAATTTCAAAAACATTGTATGTGTATGTGTATAACTGAATCACCTTGCTGTGCACCTGAAACACTGTAAGTCAGAAGCAAAAACAACAATACAGTATATTAACACATATATATGGAATTTAGAAAGACAGTAACGAGAACCCAACAAGGGAGACAACAAAAGGAACGCAGATGTATAGAATAGACTCGTGGACTTTGTGGATGAGGGTAAGGGTGGGATGAGATGGGAGAAGGGCATTGAAGCATGTTAATTGTCATGTGTCTAATCAATCGCCAGCCCAGGATTGATGCTCGGGACTGGTGCAGCGAGATTTCCCGGGGGGGAGGGAGGAGGGAGGGGGGTTCCGGAGGGGAAGCATATGTAAACCCATGGTGATATCATAACAATGTATGGCAAAAACAATAATAAAAAAAATTTAAAAAAAGGAAAAAAAGAATTTGATTAATGAATGTACTTTTAGCTGTGCTGGGTCTCTGTCGTGCATGGGCTTTCTGGTTGTGGAGAGCAGGGGCTAGTCTCTAGCTGCACTGCACGGGCTTCTCACCCAGGAGGCTTCTCTTGCTGCAGAGCACGGCTCTAGGCATGCAGGCTTCAGGAGCTGCGGCACATAGGCTCCATGGTTGTGGTGCAAGAGCTTAGCTGCACTGTAGCATGTGGAATCTTTTCAGACCAGGAATTGAACCCGTGTCCCTTGCCTTGGCAGGCAGATTCTTAAGCACTGGGCCACCAGGGAAGTCCTAAAATGAACTTTTCTAAGTTAAAAAAGGGTTAAAAGACTTAACTAACACTTGAAGATGCAACCCCCTACTCGCTGAGTCACCAATCCAGTCTTTACTCTTTCCCAAGCATCCATGATTGTCAATACCTGCACTGGGAAATTTTCATCACCCTGTACAATGTGTTTCTCCTACAATCTAAGGATGTCATAATCGTTCTTATGCTAAATGAGGTCAACCCCAAAGTTACAGCTGGCACTGGAAAGGCAGGCTGCTCATAAATGGATCATCTGGAGGCTCCATCTCACAAGCATCTTAGAGGGCTCAGTTGGTGTAGCCAGAGACAGAGTACAGAAATGACTAGAGACGTTACCATGACAACTGTCACAGTCATTGGGAGACACTGAGGTTGCTACACTGAGACTGATGCACTGTCACACCTGAACTTGTTACTGACTTCAGTGTCTTGGATATTTTCCGTTATTTGTATTTTTTATTTTAGCTTCTTTAAAGGCACAATCATCGATTTCAGAGTCAGGACGTGTGCCCCGAGCACAAAGCAGCCGAGACCCACTCTCATACCATCACGCCAACATTCAAGTGTTTTCAGGGGATCTGGCTGCTTCTTTTCACTAACGTTTCTGCACAAACCAGGAACCTGAGCCAAAGTAAAGCTGAAAATATCGTCTTTGATTTGGAAACAGTTTGTAAATGGTCTAGGAAGATGCCAAGGGAATTTCTGTGAAACAAAGAAAAGATGGAAACCCTCTCCATCCTAGTGGGAAACAGGGTCAGTCTCCAGGGCACTCTTCCTCCTTCTTTAAATAGCACTGAAGTGCGTCCTGTCAAAAGGGATTAGAGTAAACCTGGTCTCTCCAGTCAACGTGGAAATCATTAGTGAAGACACGAACTCAAGGTGAACAGCAGCCTCTGAGGGCTACTGGTGTCAGCCAGGGATGAACTGGTAGCCTCCTGATGCTTTAAAGAAAGTCTTTCTGGACTCCTGAGCCAGGGTAATTCATCTATTTAGCAGCCATTTACCTCCACCTGCTGCCCACTCCACAGTGCTAGGATCAGTGGTGGAATAAAAATGGTAAAACTTTTTTTCTTGTTAGGTTGATGTGCAGTTAGATTCCATAAAATGCACCTGTTTTAAACGTGCAGTCTGGTAAGTTATGCGAGACTTACACACTCATAAAGCACTGACCACACCAACATATGGAACCTTTCTGTCATTTCAAAGTTCCCTGGCCCCAAGCAACCACTGATAGCTTTATACCAGTATAGATTAGATTAGTCTAGATGAGATATTTCCTTTCTGGTCATCAACTTTTGGGATTCAGCTGAATTGTATACATCTGTAATTTATTCCTTTTTAGTGCTCAGTAGTATTCCATTGAATGGATATACCACAATTTGTTTCTCCATTCATTAGTTGATAGACATTTGGGCTGTTTCCAGTTTGGGCTCTTATGAATAAAACTTAGAAGATCAGTGTTCAAGTCTGTGTGTAGATACGTGCTTTCATTTCTCTTGGGTAGATATTTATGAGAAAATGGCTAGGTTGTATGAGTAAAACTTGACAAGAAACTGCTAAACTGTTTTCCATTTTCAAGTCCCTCCAGCAGTGTACTAAAGTCCCAGTTACTCCAAATCTTCATTACCATTTGGTACTCATCACTATTTTAACTTCAGTCATCCTTATGGTGAATTGTGGTATGTCCTTATGGGTTTTAGCTTTAATTGCCCTGATGACTATTGGTGTTGAGCAAATTTTCAACTGTTCATGGAGGGTTTTGATATTTTCTTTTGAAAAGTGTCTATTTAGTTTTCTGATCTTCAAGGAGGTTGTTGGTCTTCTTATTGTTGAATCATTTAGAATTCTTCACATACTCTGGATTCAAGTCCCATGTGAATGTGTTCTTAGTGAATATTCCCCAGTCTGGCTTGCCTTTCCATTCCATTAACACTCTTTTAAATAGTCACAGCTTTTGCTTTTTAGAAAGACTCATTAATTAGTTAGCCTGCATTAGATCTTGGTTGCAGCACATGGGGTCTTCATTGCAACGTGTGGGATCTCTCCTTCAGGCACACAGACTCTCTAGTCGTGGCACTCCAGATCAATAGCTGTGAGCTTATAGGCATATGGGATCTTAGTTCCCTGACCAGGGATCGAACTCACATTCCCCTCGCTGTAAGGTAGTCTCTCAACCACTGGAACACCAGGGAAGTCCCAAGCTCATCCTTTTACTTTTGATGAAATCCAACTGGTCAATTAAAAACAAGCTTCATCACCAGAAATTCAAATCAGTTCAGTTCAGTTGCTCAGTCGTGTCCGACTCTTTGAGACCCCTTGAACTGCAGCACACCAGGCCTCCCTGTCCATCATCAACTCCTGGAGCCTACTCAAACTCATGTCCATTGAGTCGGGGATGCCATCCAACCATCTCATCCTCTGTCGTCCCCTTCTCCTCCTGCCCTCAATCTTTCCCAGCATCTGGGTCTTTTCCAATGAGTCAGTTCTTTGCATCAAGTGGCCAAAGTATTGGAGTTTCAGCTTCAACATCAGTCCTTCCAATGAACACCCAGGACTGATTTCCTTTAGGATGGATTGGTTGGATCTCCTTGCAGTCCAAGGGACTCTCAAGAGTCTTCTCCAACACCATAGTTCAAAAGCATCAATTCTTCAGTGCTCAGCTTTCTTAATAATCCAACTCTCACGTCCATACATGACTACTGGAAAAACCGTAGCCTTGACAAGATGGACCTTGGCCAGCAAAGTAATGTCTCTGCTTTTTAAAATGCTGTCTAGGTTGGTCATAACATTACTCCCAAGGAGTAAGCGTCTTTTAATTTCATGGCTGCAGTCACCATCTGCAGTGATTTGAAGCCCCCCAAAATAATTCACATAATATTGCACAATTATGTTTCAACATAAAAAATGGTTCATGCTTCTTGCATCCCACCTAAGAAATCATTGCTTACCTCAAGGTTGCAAAGACTTCCTCCTATGTTCTCTTCTAGATGTCTTACAATTTTAGCTTCTATGTTTCAGTCTGTGGTCAATTTTGAGTTAATTGGTGTGTGTAGCATGAGACAAGAGTTGTTTTCCTTTTTTTTTTTTTGATGTGACTATCTAGTTTTTATGGCATCATTTCTTAATAAAGACTATCATTTTGCATCAAATTACTTTGGCACCTTTTGTATTTCTGTACTTTATTCTACGCCTTTGACCTGTAGCTATCCTCGCTGCCAACACCATACTACCCGGATTGGGATCTAGGGAGCACCAGTACAGCAGTTACCATGTACCAGACGTGGCTCTAGACACCTTTATATGTAGCAATAACTTAATCTTCATAATACCTCTATTGTGCTATTAGGGTATTCTAATATGGCATGCTACTACTGTCCTCTGTTATATCCAGAAATTGAGGCTCAGAGAGGTTTAGCAGCCTACCCAAAGTCACACAGAGGCAGAGCCACCATGTAAGTCCAGGCAGTCTGGTTCCAGAGTCTTGCTCTCAGCCCACGTACTACATTACCTCTCCTCACTGTCAATAAGACCAAGTAACATCTAGAATTTTGAAAAGAATGTACACACTTTCCCAAAGCTTTCTTTCCTTCGTTGTGGGAGGCCCTGGCACTGGGGCACCGAGGAGAGACAGGAGTCCCTGCCTTTGGAGAAGGGTTGAGTTGAATTGTGTCCTCCCCAAAAAGGACAGGTCGAAGGCCTAACCCCTGGTATCTCAGAATGTCACTTGATTTGGGAATAGGGTCTTCGCAGAGGTAACTGGGCTTCCCTAGTGGCTCAGTGGTAAAGAATCTGCCGGCCAATGAAGGAGATGCAGGTTAGATCCCTGGGTCTGGAAGATCTCTTGGAAGAGGAAATGGCAACCCCTTCCAGTATTCTTCCTTGGGAAATCCCGTGGACAAGGAGCTTGGTGGGCTATAGTCCATGTGGTCACAAAAGAGCTGGACACAAGTGAGCAACTAAACAATAATGACAACAACAATGGAGGTAATCAAGTTCAAATGAGGTCCTTAGGGCCCTAATCCAGGATGACTAGTGTCCTTACAAAAAGGGGAAAATGTACACACAGGGAGAAGGCCACATGACGATGAAGGCAGGGATCAGGGTGATATTTTCGCAAGCTGAGAAAAGCCAGTGATTGCCAGCAAATGTCCAGATGCCAGGCAAGAGTCCTGGAACAGATCCTCCCTCAACCTCAGAAGGAATCCACCCTGCGATACCTTGTTTCAGACCTCCGACCTCCAGAATGGTGAGAGGCCTGTGTCTAAGCCCCTCAGTTTGGGACACTTTGTTATGCAGCTGTAGCAAACCCATACAGGGAGCTCAGGTCTGAAGGAGAGCAGGGCTTAGCATATTGTCTGTTCAATGGTGAAGCAAATGAAGAAAGAAGGAAAGGGTGGAGGGAAGGAAAAGAGAACCTAAAGGACAGGGAAGCCTGGCATGCTACAGTCCACAGGGTCGCAGAGTCAGACACTACTGAGTGACTGAACAATAACTACAACAAAATTTCATTTATTCCAAATGTGACTCAATCAAAGCTTTCAAATCTGACTTGACGTGTCTTTACAGTATTTCACGTACATTGTGCATGCTCAGTCACTTCAGTCATGTCAGATTCTTTGTGAACTTATGGACTGTAGCCTGCCAGGCTCCTCTGTCCATGGGGTTCTCCATGCAAGAATGCTGGAGTGGGTTGCCATGCCCTCCTCCAGAGGATCTTTCCAACCCAGGAATCGACCCTGCAGCTCCTTCATTATAGGCGGATTCTTTACCACTAAGCCACCATGGAAGCCCTTCACTTACATTACTTCATACGAATTTTATAGGTCAGTCTTTGTCTATATTGTATTGCCTGTTTGCAGCTAAGTGTCTAGAGTTTGAAGAACTCAGCAGCTGGTAGAATTCCTGACATCTCAGGGTTGGCAGGGCCCTGTAAGAAAGAGTTCACTCAGTGGACTCAATGGTAGAGAATCCACTTGCCAATGCAGGAGATGCCAGAGACGTGAGTTTGATTCCCAGGTTGGGAAGATCCTCTGGAGAAGGAAACGGCAACCCACTCCAGTATTCTTGCCTGGGAAAATCCCATGGATAGAGGAGCCTGGCGGGCTACGGTCTATGGGGTCACAAAGAGTCGGAGGTGATTGAGCACAGATATAAATACTCCATGTTCTTTCTGTCCTATTCCAGGCCGGGCTCTTTCTGATCCTGCTGGGTCCTGTGGACCCAGCCTTTGC
This sequence comes from Antilocapra americana, assembly GCA_007570785.1. NCBI lineage: Eukaryota > Metazoa > Chordata > Mammalia > Artiodactyla > Antilocapridae > Antilocapra > Antilocapra americana. The sequence continues at coordinate 2,383,259 of ML660770.1, read as the reverse complement.
CTGGCCTGACTTCCTGCTCCTGAGCAGCCACGTGTGCTGACTGTGCGCAGGGCTTCAGAGAGAGGAAGCACTGTTGCCGGGGTCTCAACCTCCTTCAGAGCAGCTGATCTGCCTGCCGGGGACAGAGGACGTGGATCTCAGCCAGAAGCAAGGCGCTCCATCTACTTAGCAGATGCTCCTTTCCCAAATGGCTGTAATTGAGTCTCACTCAATTAAGCAACTATGTACTGGGTGCTTATTATAGACTGGCTCTTAGCCTAGGGGAACTCATGCAGACCTGGGCTGCAGAAATCCAGCTTGACAAAACTGTCGCCATTTCTTCAAACCTACACACACACACACACACACACACACACACACATACACACACACGCACACAGGCACACAATCTGAACACTGGAGCAAGATGTCTCCCAGAGAGAGGCCAGCACCCCCGTATCCCAAATGGTTGTCCTTGATCTTGACACTTGGGGATGGTGGGTCCCTGAGGAGCCCTTGCCACACCCACAATTAGTGATGCTCTAGACAGAAGCTGGATTATTGATTAGGATTGAGTTATGGAAGGATGGGAGAAAGGAACACAGGATGTATTTGTTATTATTGCTGACTCAGCTCTCTTGCCGAGAAAGGAAAGCCAACACAGACTGCATGAGAAAAAATGTCAAATTTCCATATTACTTTTAACTGTTAGTACTTTGTTTTAAATATGCAAGCGCTAGTCTGATCTTTGCCTTCACAAATCTCAGTCTGAAAAGAAGCAGAGACCTTGTACAGCTACGGTTATCTGTGAGTTTAAGTCTGTGTTCAGAAGACAGGGTCTCAGAAATCATTTTCTACTTGAAAAAGACTCTCTCTAAATTGCGCGTTAAAAATAATTCACTGAAACATATAAATTTTGTTGGAAAAATGAAAGTCGCCAGTCGTGTCCAACTCTTTGCAACCCCATGGACTATGCAGTCCATAGAATTCTCCAGGCCAGAATACTGGAGTGGGTAGCCTTTCTCTTCTCCAGGAGATCTTCCCAACACAGGGATCGAACCCAGGCTTCCCACATGGCAGGTAGATTCTTTACCAGCTGAGCCACAAGGGAAGCCCATTGTTTGGAAATTTCTATTTCAAAGATGAATGTGTGTGAGACATGTGTCTCTGTTTGGGCCAAAGGTATGATAACTGAAGAAGGTAACTTTCAAAATGATTGTTATTCTAGGATGGTCAAACGATCCTTAAGTATAATAAACTCAAGTGGTCTTGAGACATTTCAAGCAAAGTGCAAAATCAGACTTGGATGGAACCCACTGGAATCGCAGCAGAGGCTGCCAGAAGACCAGGCTTTTCCACGTTTTTAAGTCCTGGGAGGACCTTCTCCTCTTGGGTCACTTTGGAAATGGCTTCAGGCCAGAGCTTCTGTAGCTTGCTTGTAAGGGAAACACATTCCTCCTTCCTGCCTCTCTTGGAAAAGTAAAATGTGGATCTTAAGAGGTTTATGATCATAATTTAAACTATTCTCAACTTTGGGCAAACAGGAAAAAAAAATAGCTCTTAAAGGAGTTGAGAAAGACAGAGTGGCCAGCGGACTTGGGAGTCAGTGCTCCCACATCTGGAGCCTGGGACCCCTGCCTTCCTTCCTTGGATGGGGGATGCTGTGGGAAAATCCAGATATGGGGGAGCTCAAGGAGGCTACTGGAGTGATGGGGAGGGAATCAAAAGAGGTTTGGTGGGAAATAAAGCTTTAGGCACACAGCAGGTTGGCTGTAGAGAATGTCCTCGGCCAAACTCAGAAACAGAACCACCTGATAAAAGGTATCATGAGTTGGGAGTGGGTGGGAGGGTTTGTTATTGTTTAACGGCTAGGTTGTGTCCGACTCTTTGCAACTCTATGGACTGTAGCCTGCCAGGCTTCTCTGTCCATGGGATTTCCCAGGCAGGAATACCAGAGTGAGTAGCCATGCCCTCCTCCAGGGGATCTTCCCGACCGAGGGATTGAACCTGTGTCTCCTGTGTGGCAGGAGAATTCTTTACCGCTGAGCCACCAGGGATTCCCAAGTGGGAGGCATGCTTTGGAGAAATGAGCTCCCAGCGCAAAACTACTCACCTGCTGGGGGATGCCAGGCCCTGACTCTGCACCCCGCTTTCTGGCTCCCCTTCTAGCGCTCCCTCCCGTGAGGGGGAGTCCCCAGAATGAGAGGGTCCCCATGTCCACAGGCACTCTTCTCACCAGGCAGCAGATGATGTCAGTGCTTCTTGAATGATGACGGAAGCGCCAGATATGAAGAGCTGCTTAGCCAGGATTTTAACTTCTCAGCTCTGGTGGGTGCTGCCCATTTGGATGGCGCCCAGGGCAGCCATCTTCCAGGCAGCTTGGGGGCCGAATGAGAAGCACAGTTTGATTCTGTTTGACATGCCTCCCCCACCTGCTAAGCTCCTGAAATCTTTGTTAGATAAACTGGGGACTTAGTCTTTTAGCGGAAGAAGGGGGTTGTTTCCTCCTGCCACTCGGAGGCTCACAGAAATACTACAGAATCATTATTCATCGGTAGAAGAGTCTCCCCGTGTCGGGGAGAATGGAATGAACTCAGCTTTGAGGCCAGCCGCAGGGCACCTTCAGTCTGATGATTCACTGGGCAAAGCAGCCTCTCTTCAAGCCTCCTTACACGCTCCCTGCTTCTGTCCTCACCGCCCCTGCCCACATCTGTTTATGGTGGCCAGAGAGATCCTTCTAAAATGCAGCAGGACACCCTGCTTCGACACCCTTGGCTGCACCCCCTCCAGCCCCGCTGGCCCCCCAAGCTGTCCCTCTAACTTGCAGACACACTCTGACTCCTGCACAAAGCACATTCTAAACATGCTCCACCCGCCTCTCCAGATCCACGTGTCCTGGAGGAGCACCCACAAGATCAGATCAGCAGCCCCCTTGCCCGCTGCCTCCAGAGGATGTCAGCAAATATGGCTCCTGTAAGGAATCCGAAGGAGGAAGGGAGTGGGACCAGGTGATGGTCCCCTGGTTCCCATCCTACAGGTACACTGTGGCTACTGGGTCCTGATGAGTGGTCCCCTAACCCTGCAGACCTGCCCATTCCGAGTTAATCTGCCTTCCAGCCCCTCCTGTTCACTGGGCTGGGTAGGCCCTCTCCAACCAGGATCTGGCTGATGCAGGCCTTCCTTCTGGCAGCTCCCTCTGCCAGCAATGTTGTTTCGTCTTCACTTTATGACCACGTGGCATGTGGGACCTTTGTTCTCCTACCAGGGATCAAACCCATGCCCCCCACACATGGGATGAGGGGTCTACCTGGCTCCAGTATGATCTCCATCAATTATGTCCTAAATGACCTTCTTTCCAAGTCAGGTCACATTCTAAAGTACTTGGGGTTAGAACAGCATGATATGAATTTTCAGAGGACACAGTTCAGCCTATAACGATAACGAACATTTATTGAGTGCCTGCTCCATGCCAAGCACTGCGAATTATTGTATGATTCTCAGGATAAACCTGTTGAGATGAGGATTTGTTCTCACACCACCACTGACTCTAAGAGAAAACTGGGGCCCAGAGAGACTAAATAATGAGCCCAAGGTCACCCAGCTGGTAAGTGCAGGGCCTGGGGACCATACCACACTGCATCATCACTTCCACCCACTCTCTCCTCTAACATGCAGTGGATCTGGGGCTGGAGGCTGAAGGAAACACTCAAGGTTTTGATGATGAAATTGTGAGACTTGTTGGGAAGCAGCGTGGGTGGTGGACATCAGCACATTTTTTTTTTTTTTTAACTTCAGTTCGATGACATAGCCCATTCCCTGACAATCCCAAACACTTACTGAGGAAGGAGTAAGAGTGGTTTATGTGAATTCTGTTTCCCCTGATTTAAAACGCATCCCTGCTTCTTAATGGAATGTCTCGCATTCCACAAGTCGGCCGCGTGGCGGTGGACCCTTGGACCCTCGGGCTCGCGTGGTCTCAGTGACACTCCGCGGACCTTCACTCATCAGAGAGTTAATGCTGCGTCAAGAAGAGCGATTTGGAAAACCAGCTCTTTCTGTAAGATGGCAGTTATTTACAGCTGCTGAAGCTGACCGGCAATGCCAGGAGCCGAAATTAATTGCAGATCAAATGAACAAAAATGTCTTTCTCGGTGTTTTTAGGGCCCAAAGCCATTTTAATAGACTGTCAAAAATCTCAGTGAGAAGAAAGAACGAAGAAAAAACTCGGCAAGTCCTTTTGATAGGCAATTACTGCTCAGGGCTGGAGGCATAGTAAGTATACATTTGGAAACCAGGTAATAAGAACTTGGGAAGGGATGAGTGTTAGTCGCTCAGTCGTGTCTGACTCTTTAGGCCTCACGGACTGCAGCCCACCAGGCTCCTCTGTCCATGGAATTTTCCAGGCAAGAACACTGGAGTGGGTTGCTATTCCATTCTCCAGGGGATCTTCCTAACCCAGGGACTGAACCCAGGTCTCTCACATTGCAGGCAAATTCTTTACCACCTGAGCCACCAGGGAAGGGGCAAAAGATGTCCTGAATACTGACTGTCAGGACCACCCAGTGGTCCCTCATGTACTTTGGGTTTTGTTTCCATGACAAATTCTGTAAGGTGGTGTGTTAGTTTTCTGTGGCTGCTGTAAAAAATTACCACAAGCTTAGTGGCTTAAAGAAACATATATTTAGTCTCGCACAATTCTGGGGGTCACAGGTCTCATGGAGCAAAAGTTGGTTGATGCAGGTTTGATCACCGGGCCAGGAAGATCCCGGTGATGTCGCAGTGGAATTAAGCCCATGCACCGTAACTATTGAGCTGTGCTCTAGTGGCCGGGAGCAGCAAGTATGAGCCCAGGCGCCTCAGCTGCTGAAACCTGTGTGCCCTAGAGCCTGTGCTTCGCAGCAAAAGAAGCCACCACAATGAGAAGCCCTTGCACTGAAATGAGTAGCCCCTGCTCTCTGCAACTAGAGAAAAAGCCTGTCAACAGCAACGAAGACCCAGCACAGTCAGAAATAAATACATAAATAAAATTATTTTTTGAAAAGTCAGTTGTTGGCAGGGCTGTGGCCCTTCTGGATCTGTTCCTCGCCTCTTCCAGCTTCTCAAGGCCGCCTGCACTGCTTGGCTGGCCGCCCCTCCCACCATCTTCAGAGTCAACAGCACACCACCTCCGCTACACCATCACACCTCTGAATACAGCTCTCCTGCTTCTCTTGTAAGGACGCCTGTGATTACCCTGGACCCACTGGATAATCCAGGGTAACCTCCCCATCCTAAACCTTTGACTTCATCACATTTGCAAAACCTCTTTCGCCATGTAAAATAGCATATGTGTGTTTCCAGGAATTAGGATGTGGACACTTGGGGAGTTGATATTCTGCCTCCCCTGGGTAGGCATGGTTATGTACCCATTTTAAAGATGAGCAAAGAAATCCAGAGATGTAGGGCAATTTCCTCCAAACCACTCAGCTGGCAAAAAGATGATTAGGATTTGAATTCAGAGCCGCAGGCCCTAGAGTCCAAACTCTTTCTCCCCTCAACACATTTGTTCCATTCCAGACGCACAGCCTCATGCTGAATTTAATCTCATTATTTTTCTGGGGATTAGGGTAAATGCTACCATTTTAAGGACTGTTTCCAATGAACTAGTCTGCACCTTCGGCTCTCCTAGAAGATAAACTAGGAGAAGGAAAAGGCTACCCACTCCAGTATTCTGGCCTGGAGAATTCCATGGACTATGGAAGTCCATGGAGTGGCAAACAGTCAGACACGACTGAGTGATTTTCACTTTCACCAACACCTGGGCTTCCCAGGTGGTGCCAGGGGGAGGAAGAATCCACCTACTAATTCAGGAGATGCAGCATATGTGGGTTTAGTCCCTGGGTCGGGAAGATCCCCTGGAGGAGGGCATGGCAACCCACTCCAGTACTCTTGCCTGGAGAATCCCTTGGACAGAGGAGCCTGGGGGGCTACAGTGAAGTACTAGTCACTACTGAAGTAGTAGACACGACTGGAGTGACAGCATGCACACGTACACCACCAACACTGTGAAGCCAGCCTCCCTGCTCTGGGCCCTCATCGAGATGCCCACACCTCTGGAATGTACAAGATCCAAATGATGTGGCCCATCAGAATCCAAACTTAGAGAAGCGGGCAGACTCTTCAGAGGCTGTGACCCCAGGATCTTAGAAAAGTCCTCTCTTTCTCTCCCAGGAGGGCAAAGTCATTTTCCTCCTTCCTGGAACTAATCCTCATAAGAAGGACTTCATCAAAGGCTGTTGGCTCTACTGAGGATGATCTGCCAGCCAGAGAGTGGGTACCAGAAACTGGAGACAGGCTGGAAGCATCACCAGGCCCTCTGTTGGCTCATTTTTCAAACAGTCACTGGACTGCCAGGACTGATGTGTACCTTCCTGAGACCTCAGGTAAAGCACTCAGGGTCTTGGGAAGAGAGAGGCCTTAGATGTTAGCGTTCCCCATGCCCTCAGGTTCCGACCTACCCCTGTGGGATCCTGAGTAAGTCATTTCTTCTGGTCTTGGTTTCATCAGATGATTGGATGGCATCACTGACTCAATGGACATGAGTTTGAGCAAGCTCTGGGAGTTGGTGATGGATAGGGAAGCCTGGCATGCTGCAGTCCATGGGGTCGCAAAGAGTCTCAGTCGTGACTGAGCTACTGAACCGCAATGAATTGGTTTTCTCAGCTATGGAAAGGTTTCGAGAGACCCTGAAAAGTCCTGCTCTCTGCAAGAATGTCCACCACAGCCTAATTTAAAGTGGCAAACAATGGGAACCTACCTAACCAGAACTAGAATAGTTCACGCTCACTGAGTCACATCGTGTGCCCAGCATGGTGTGCGTCACTAAGTATGTGCCCACTTGTTTAATCCTCATTCCTTCCCTATGAGGCGGGGATGGTGTCCTTGTTATAGAAAAGGTGAAACTGTCACAGAGCTGTTGAATATCTCACTGCATCAGGCAGTTTAAAAGGGGTGGAGCTGGGATCAGATTCTGGGCAGCGTGGCTCTGCCATTTGAGTGGAGACTCTCAACAACCTCACCCCGTAGACAACGGTTAAGGACACTGCTTTACAGCCAATTCTTGAAGAATGACACAGCTTTCACAACTAGTGTTAATTCAGAGGGGGCAACAATCTGCATACATTTTCTGCATATGTATCATACTTCAATAAAAATTTCCCTGGTGGCTCTGTCAATGAAGACTCACCTGCAATGCAGGAGATCTGGGTTTGATCCATGGCTTGGGAAGATCTCCTGGAGAAGGAAATGGCAACCCACTCCAGTATTCTTGCCTGGGAAATCCCATGGACAGAGGAGCCTGGCAGGCTACAGTCCATGGGGTCATAAGAGTTGGATAAGACTTGGTGACTAAACCATCACCATTAATAAAAATCTACTCAAACAATAAATAATAAAATGGAAAATCATTTGGACATAAGTCTAGGTGAACAAAAAGCAGAATTAAAATTAGTCTAAAGATAGGAGTTTTTAAATTATATTTGATTTACAGTTTGTGTTAGTTTGTGGTATATAGCAAAGTGATTCAGTTATATGTATGTATTTATGTATATGTATACTTTTTCATATTCTTTTCCATTATAGGCTATTATAAGATGTTGAATATAGTTCCCTATGCTATACAGTAGGACTTTATTGTTCATTTTATGTATAAACAATAAACAGTGTGTATCTTCTAATCCTAAGCTCCTACTTTGTCCCTCCCCCCACACTTTTCCCCTTTGGTAACCATAAATTTGTTCTCTATGCCTGTGAGTCTACTTTGTTTTGTAAATTAGTTCATTTGTGTCATATTTTAGATTCCACAGATAAGTGATATCATATGATATTTGCCTGACTTACTTCACTTAGTATGATAATCTCTAGGTCCACCCATGTTGCTACAAATGGCATTATTTCATTCTTTTTTATGGCTGAGTAATATTCCATTGGATATATATACATGTATATACATATATATATACCATTTCTTCTTTATCCATTCCTGTGTGGATGGACATTTAGGTTGATTCTATGCCCTAGCTATTGTTAACAGTGTTGCTATCAACACTGGGGTGCATGTATCTTTTCCAATTACAGTTTTCTCTGAATCTATGCCCAGGAGTGGGTTGTTGGATCATAGGCAACTCCAGTTTTAGCTTTTTAAAGAAACTTCATACTGTTCTCCACAGTGGCGGCAACAATTTGCCTTCTCACTAACAGTATAGAAAGGTTCCTTTTTCTCCACACCCTTTCCAGCAGTTGTTATTTTTAGACTTTTTAATGATGATCATTCTGATTGGTATGAAATGATACCTCATTGTAATTTTGATTTGCATCTCTCTAGTAATTAGCAATTTTGAGCTAAAGATAGCCGTATACTGAGTAAGATTAATACAGCTGTCTATGTCTAGAGAACAAAAGAAATTTTGCCAACCTTTCCTGGGTAGTATGATTGTAGGTATTTCTTCATTGTTTCTATTTTCTGTATTTTATGAATTTACTCTAATGAGCTTATGTTGATTTCTTATAGCAACAAAATACTTTACACAAAAACCCTCAAAAAACAAACCCTGTAATTTCCCCATCACTTTCATTCCAGGCTGACTGTGCTTTCTTGCTGATCAATGTAAAAATTACTAATGACAATTGAGTGCAGTCTGTAAATTGAGACAAGAATTTTGCGAAATTTCCAGGTTGTGAAACATTAAGATATGTTTTCCTAACAAAAAGACCGTGAGTGGAAAAAGGGGACAAGCATTGGGTCTCAACAGTTTCATGTCATGCGTTTTTAAAAGCATCTTGTTAGAATGCTCCATTAAGAGCAAGGAGCAAACTAAAGCGTTCTTTAGAAAATGAGGCAGGAATATAATTAGAAGCCTCTGCCTGTTGGCACTGGCATCAATCTTGGCAGTGCAATTCAGTGAGCACAAGTGGAAATAAATGAGCTACTTCATCAAGGTCAAGGTAGAAGAGAAAGGAATAGCTCATAAAGGGGGAAACTGAAGAACAGAGAGGTGGAATGCATTGTCCAACACCACACAGTCAAGAAGTTCCAGAGCCAGGATTCATTTCTGGTTTGTTCTTGTTGCAAAACCTGTCCAATTGCTGCTAGATTCTGAAAACCCGAATGTTTTATTTTCCCCTCAATGTTTATTTTACACACTCAAGTTGAGAAAGAGTGATGAGCTCTATGTCTCTCTTCTATTGGACATTGTGTCCTTTCTCCTTTCTTTGACTGGCAAACTCCTACATGTTTGGGGGTGGTGATGACAGCCAATGGTTTCAAAGTCATGGTAACAGAACTTAGGTTTGTACAGACTCTGATCTGGCCTCCCAGGGAGCTGTGCCCATCGCAGTGTGTCACTCGGTACTAGGTAAGAGCTCAAAGAAAGGAGTTATTTATTAAAAAGAAGACAATAGGGAAACAAGATGTAGGTAAGAATGTTCTCTAGATGGCCAAAACATCTGTGATAACTGCATGATAAACTCCCCAAATTCAGACACCTTCGGAGTGACAAAGGGCATGTTCCTTTAAAGGCATGCTGGTTTGTCCCCTGGGAGTTTCCACAGTGCCGTTTAAACCCCGTGATGTCCTTGGGAATCACCCTCAGTTTACTTACAGAGAAGATGGCAGCCAGAGTCTCAACGCCACCTGTGCTTAAGGTGATGTAAGGGATCTTTTCTGGAGCGATTCCAGCTTTTCCAAAGATACTGTTGGTGTAGAACCAAATCTAAAAGCAGGAGAGACAAAGAAGGCAGAAGAGTCAGTGAGGGGCATCTGTTTCCTAAACTAAACTCAGGTACAAGATGGTCTCTGAGATTTGCTGCTAAGTCCAGAGGCATAAAGTGAAGCTACGAGGCAAGGCTGCTGACTTAGTTTCTTCCTTCTCCCATTACTAAAAGAATGTTTACATTACTGGGAGCAACATGTGCTTAGCTAAGTGTGGCAATGAGATAAGAATAGAAATCTTGGTGGAGTTTCCAGGAATTCTCCTTAAAAGTAGGCTTTCACTGAAGAGGTATGATTCCATTTCTGCCCTTCCTCTGCTTTGCTGTCAGGATGGTGGATGTGACGGCTGCGGCTTCAGCAGCTCTCTTGGGACAGCACTGCTTTTAGCCCCCAAGGTAACATTCTGAGAGTAAGAGATGGTCGCTGATCCACAAGACATTTTACCATCATCTTTTGGAAAACTGTCAAAATAAATCTATAATGGGTATAATGTGAGTGAAGCGCCTGTGGGTTCCACATCTCTCAAGCTATATAACTATACACAGAACTCTTACGGGATAAAAGCCACCTGTTCAGATGCTGGAGCAGGAAGTTAGAAGGAGTCTGTGTCTGTACTCACTAGGTGTGATTTTATAGTTTATTATCCAAACATGGACACTTCGGAGAGTGTTAATAATGTTTCTAGGACATCAGCCATAAATCAAGACTGCCTTCTGCAAACCATGGTACGTGGTCCTGGGGCTACTGTACCAGCCCTTTCAATTTCCTTCATGTGAGAGAGAAGGCCTGTTGTTTAGGTTGCTGTTGAGGTTTCTGCTACATGAGGTCAAACCTAACCTTAACAGACACTCACACGACCTCAGACACTCACAGGGCATCAGAAAATCAGTGATTTGGAGTTTGGAGACCTGACTCCATCTTGAACTACCTGTGCGACCTCAATTTTCTCTGTCCGGCTGAGAGTCCCTCTTCTTCTTGGTCAAAAGAGGATAGCCACACACCCTTCCTGGGAGATGTTAGGAACTGGGTAAGGATTGCCACTATTCATTGATCCAAACTTTTGGATCAATAGGCTGACCATAAATCATTTGTGTTCTCTTAATCCCAGCCATTTCCTTGAAAAACAACAGTTTGCTAAATGATAGAAAACCATGCACATCCAGAGACTCTCTGGAGGAGGAAATGGCAACCCACCCCAGTATTCTTGCCTGGGAGATCCCATGGATAGAGGAGTCTGGCAGGCTGCAGTCCATGGGGTCGCAAAGAGTTAGACACGATCAAGCATGCGGCATGCACATGCATACACACACACACAAACTCCAGTAGAAATTACTGCACATAATTCTCTGAGCTTGTGGGCACTGATAGATCTGGTGGCAAAAATGGGTTTTAATGTTCACATAAAAGAAAGACACTCCTGTCTGTGTCTGCCTCTCATTTGAGGGAGCTGATGAATTAGAATTTTATAGCATATCTTTGCTTTTACATCCATAGGGTAGAGAAGTAACTCCTGATAAATTCATTAATTCCTAGAGCTCCTAGGGCTATGACAGAAGCCAAAATTTTCCCCAAAGCCTCAGTCTCCACTGGATTTGTTTATATGTTGAAGGTGACTGTGATCCCCAGTACATTTTTAGGGTTGGATCAGAGCAGTTTAGGTGACTTTCTTAATTTTCACCCAAATTCATGGATTTTCAAAGGTCAGTGGTCTCTCCAACCATGCCCAGTTGAACCTGTGAAATGAAGTATTTCCAGCCATATCCATGGGCAAGAAAGGTCACAACCATCAGCGATTTCGTAAATGTGAATGAGGGCTCCCAAAAGGGAACACAATGCCAGCGATCCAGCAGATACCATCAGCCCCTATGACGGTGATTGCTGAGGAACTCGGGAATGCAAGAAGCAGCCATCTGCTGAGTCTACCATTCTTTATGGTGAACAGGGAATTGAGGATGTAAGCAATCAAGAAATAGGAATTGGTCCCAGATAACTGAGGTGCATACGAAAGGAATGTATTCAGTGAGCCCAGAGGCTTTCATCTCCCCATACATGGAAGAACACTAAATTCAGAAACTTGATAACTGATTTTCCTTACCTCACAATAATCTTTGATGTTCAGACTGCCTGCTCCCTTTGTTGCAAACTTGTATATAGCCTGACTCCACCTCCCACCTCCTTGGAGTGGTTTTCCCAGGGCTACTGAGGTGCTGCCTCCCAAGTTCGGAGTCTTTAACATTTCCACCAAATAAAATGACTCTACTTTCAGGTTGTGATTTTTTTGTTTTTAGTTGACACCCCGCTGCAAAGGTGGAGCTGACGTTTGTGTTATTCTCAGCGTCCAGCCCTGAACCCCACCCCCGATCTGTCCCTCTGTCAGAAGCTTCCAGTCTCTGATCTCACGTGATCTGTGTTCCCCGTGGAAGCTGGCGCCATGCTCCTTCCTGCCCCTCACGCCCCTTCCCACCCCAGCTTCTTCCCTGCCTCCAACACTCCCTGGAGCAACACTGCCTCTGGCACTCCTGATGGGTTTAAATGTTAGTGAAGAGTCACTGCGCAGAGCACTGCAGACTCACAGGGACAGTTATAAGCAGCCCTGTCTTATGTGCGTGCTAAGTCACTTGAGTCTAACTCTTTGCGACTCCACAGACCGTAGCCCACCAGGCTTCTCTGTCCATGGGATTTCCCAGGCAAGGATACTGGAGTGCGTTGCCATGCCCTCCTCCAGCGGATCTTCCCGACCCTGGGATCGAATCCACATCTCATCTGTCTCCTGTACTAGCAGTTGGGTTCTTTACCACCGAGCCACCTGGGCCGCCCCCAGTCTTCTTGTACCTAAATGCATTTCTGCAGTGATAGGCAGAAATCGGTCCTTTGGACGGTCTCCCCATCCAGGGCCTGCAAGGAGGACCTGCTGGATTGGCCTTGTCCCCACAGGGAGGGCCTGTGCATCACATGAGCTTTCTGTCTCATTCGGCTTCCTCCATGAAGCCATGTCTTTCTCCCTGCATCATCTTACAGAGCTGGATGGTAATTGCCTCTGTCTCTGCTTCCGCTGAGGTTTATTTGATCTGGCAGTTTGAGGGCGTTGAACTGAGCGGAGACACGAAGTCTGGAGCATGTCCTGCGGTGGACCCTCCCACGGACTATGATTTGTGTTGACCTCACGCCAACACAACCGTGCTCCCTCTGGTTGCCTGACTGTCTCCATCCACTGAGGCAGGTGGTGGAGTGGAAGGAGCTGCGATTCTGGGAGGCAGGCAAGGCGGGGTTTCAATCCCAGGGCTGCCTCTGGTGACCTGAGGGTCTGGAGGCAGATGATTTCAGGTCTCTGAATCTCTGTTCTCTGAAAGAAGGTAATCATACTCTGTCTTTCAGACTGGTGGTGAAAGTTTTTTAAATGAAAGTTTTTTAAAGCATCTTTTCTCTAATGGGTGCACAGCAAACAGCGGGATCATTCTGGAAGATTCTCATCTCTCTATGGAGATGCCACCGCTCCTGGGTAAAGGAGGACATGGGACAGTTGTGTGCAGGCCCAGGGTGGAAGCCTCTCTGCATCTGCCTCCATCCAGCCTCTTTCCTGTGGGATGGACTTGTAATCTGGAAGGGTTAATTTTAAATTTACATTGGATCTGCTTCTGTGACTTTAACCCTTTTCTGCTATTATAAACACACATAATGGCTTCCCACCTGTGAAAGACTGTAAGGAAGTGAAACTAACACATTCCCCTGCCAGAGGCTTACCATTCTCGGGGACATTTGCAAGGACTGAATAGTCTTTTTACCTTATTTCCTCACCCTCCCCACCTCTGATCCATAAAAGAACGTGGCAACCAGGCCCTGACAAGGTGGTTATTTTGAGGCATTAGTCTGCCATCTTTTCGGTCAGCTGGCTTTCCAACAGTCGCTTTCCTTGCCTCAGCACCTAGTCTCTCGGATTCACTGGCCAGTTGTGCGGCAAGCAGAGCTTGGACTCTGTAATAGACCTTTAAGGGACTTTGCAGGAGCTGGTGGGAAAGGGGCACAGCAGGAGGATTTGGGCCTCCTTGACCCCCTGCCTCTGATGCCCTAATGTCCTCCTTCTTAACTCATGACATGTGTTCTAGAGATGAAGTGTAACATGCAAATGACATGCAAATCATTTCCACCTCTCAACAGCTTGGAAGGGGACATTGCCAGAGGATCAAAAACCACATAGCTGGTAAGGCAAGAGCCAGACCGAGACCCAGGCCTGTGCTTCCTGCAGTGAGTTCTTCCCACTGCATGGGTTGTGCTGGGCTCTGAGCCCAGGTTCAGTTCAGTTGCTCAATTGTCTCCAGCTCTTTGTGACCCCATGGACTGCAGCACACCAGGCCTCCCTGTTCATCATCAACTCCCGAAGCTTACTCAAACTCATGTCCATTGAGTCAGTGATGTCATCCAACCATCTCATCCTCTGTTGTCCCTTTCTCCTCCTGCCTTCAGTCTTTCTGACCATCAGGATATTTTCCAACACATCAGTTCTTCACAATAGGTAGCCAAAGTTTTGGAGTTTCAGCTTCAGCATCCCATGAATATTCAGGACTGATTTCTTTTAGCATGGACTGGTTGGATCTCCTTGCAGTCCAAGGGACTCTCCAGAGTCTTCTCCAACACCACAGTTCAAAAACATCAGTTCTTCAGTGCTCAGCTTTTTTATAATCCAGTTCTCACATCCATACATGACTACTGGAAGAACCATAGCTTTGACTAGATGGACCTTTGTTGGTAAAGTAATGTCTCTGCTTTTTAATATGCTGTCTAGGTTGGTCATAGTTTTTCTTCCAAGGAGGAAGCGTCTTCTAATTTCATGGCTGCAGTCACCATCTGCAGTGATTTTGGAGCCCAAGAAAATAAAGTCTCTCACTGTTTCCATTGTGTCCCTGTCTATTTGCCATGAAGTGATGGAACCAGATGCCATGATCTTAGTTTTCTGAATGTTGAGTTTTAAGCCAACATTCCCTCTTTCACTTTCATCAAGAGGCTCTTTAGTTCTTCTCTTTCTGCTCTAAGAGTGGTGTCATCTGCATATCTGAGGTCACTGATATCTCTTCTGGCAATCTTGATTCCAGCTTGTGCTTCATCCAGCCTGGCATTTTGCATAATGTACTCTGAATGTAAGTTAAATAGGCAGGGTGACAATATACAGCCTTGACGTACTCCTTTCTCAATTTGGAACCAGTCTGTTGTTCCATGTCCAGTTCAACTGTTGCTTCTTGACTTGCATTCAGATTTCTTAGGAGGCAGGTTAGGTGGCTTAGTATTCCCATCTCTTAAAGAAATTTCCACAATCTGTTGTGATCCACACAGTCAAAGGCTTTGGCATAGTCAATAAAGCAGAAATAGACGTTTTTCTGGAACTCTCTTGCTATTTTGATGGTCCAGCAGATGTTGGCAATTTGATCTCTGGTTCCTCTCCCTTTTCTAAATCCAGCTTGAACATCTGGAAGTTCATGGTTCATGTACTGTTGAAGCCTGGCTTGGAGGATTTTGAGCATTACTTTGCTATCATGTGAGATGAGTGCAATTGTGCGGTATTTTGAACATTCTTTGGCATTGCCTTTCTTTAGGATTGGAATGAAAACTGACCTTTTCCAGTCCTGTGGCCACTGCTGAGTTTTCCGAATTTGCTGGCATACTGAGTGCAGCACTTTCACAGCATCAGAAATACAGGGGATACAGGAACCGAGCAATTATGGCAACTCATCCCCAAACTGGCAAGTTCCATGTTGAGAGTTGAACATAGACAGTTGAATCTAGAACTTCCACTCTGGACCACACACTGGGGCGGCCACTTGGAAGGGCCCTCATTTAGCATTTTCTCCAGTCATGGGGACAGAGCAAACTCTTCTAGTGAGATGGTCTCACTTATTAGGATAACAGAACATTTAATTCCTCTAATTTGAATTAGGAATTTATTTGGGAAGAAATCTTGAAATGAAAGCTGTTTATAATGCTTCTGTTCTCGTGATGAGAAGCTTTGTGCAGAGTACGCCTTGGGGATCAGAATTCCTAGTGATGCTCAGACAAATGAGATGGACACTCACATGGCCTGCTTCCAGGCTGGCAGAGGGGGAAGAGGTCATGCTTTGCTACAAACCTGTCTCAGGCTCTCCTGCTTCCCACCCTCCCTTCCTTCTCCTAACCTTGTCTCCCTTCCTTTCCATTGTTTATCCAGAGTGCAGGATCTCTGGCACTCTGTTAGGTATAGGTGTTACTGTGGGGAACAACATGCCTGTCCTTGCCCTCCCAGATCTAGTCTAGCAGGGAAAGGATGTGTTACACAACAGTCACACAAGGGAAGAGTTCAAGGGGCACACTAGCTTCCTGGGAATGCTGTGACGCTTGGGACCCCACCGAAAGGACAAATATGCTGGCAGCAAAAAGGCCGAGAGTGAAAAAGTTGGCTTAAAGCTCAACATTCAGAGAACTAAGATCATGGCATCCGGTCCCAACACTTCATGGCAAATAGATGTGGAAACAGTGGCAGACTTTATTTTGGGGGGCTCCAAAATCATTGCAGATGGTGACTGCAGCCATGAAATTAAAAGACGCTTACTCCTTGGAAGGAAAGTTATGACTAACCTAGACAGCATATTAAAAAGGAGAGACATTACTTTGCCAACAAAGTTCCATCTAGTCAAGGCTATGGTTTTTCCAGTGGTCATGTATGGATGTAAGAGTTGGACTATAAAGAAAGCTTAGCATCTAAGAATTGATGATTTTGAACTGAGGTGCTGGAGAAGACTCTTGAGAGTCCCTTGGACTGCAAGGAGATCCAACCAGTCCATCCTAAAGATCAGTCCTGGGTGTTCATTGAAAGGATTGATGCTGAAGCTGAAACTTCAGTCCTTTGGCCACCTGATGCGAAGAGCTGACTCATTTGAAAAGACCCTGATGCTGGGAAAGATTGAGGGCAGGAGGAGAAGGGGATGACAGAGGATGAGATGGTTGGATGGCGTCACCAACTCAGTGGACATGAGTTTGGGTAAACTCTAGGAGTTGGTGATGGACAGGGAGGCCTGGTGTGCTGTAGTTCATGGGGTCCCAAAGAGTCAGACATGACTGAGTGACTGAACTGAACTAAACTGAACATCTAGAATGAATGTCACCTGACCCACATGGCTTCCTACCAGCCTGCACTCTAAGCCTCCCCACTCTTGTTTTTCATTTATTCTGACAAGATTGGGAGTCTTGCTCCCCAACTACGGTGCATGTCAGAAGCAGCAAAGTTTAAAAGTGTGTGGCATTGAGAAAGAAGAAGGCACTGCTAGGAACAGTCTTGCTGACACCAGCTAAGAGGAAGGGAGATCTACCAGAAGCCCATCAGTTACCATCAGAGATAGTCCCTGTCCATAATTTCATTGGGGTTCCCTGGTGGCTCAAATGATAAAGAATCTGCTTGCAATGTGGGAGACCTGGGTTCAATCCCTGGGTCAGGAGGATCCCTGGAGAAGGGAATGGCAACTCACTCCAGTATTCTTGCCTGAAGAATTCCATGGACAGAGGCTACAGTCCATGGGGAAGCAAAGAGTTGGACATGAACTAAGCAACTAACACAAAAACATGATTTCATGCAATCCTCATGGTAGCTGTGAAAAAAAAATGAATCTATATCTCCATTTTCCATTAGAGGAAATTGAGGACTGGAGGAGTTGGTATGATTGGCCTCCTCTGTTGAAGAAGGGAGAAATTCAAAAGAAGGAAGGGTAACCTAAGGTACATGAGAGTTCCACTCTCATTTTTGACATTCTAGAAGATTCCAGAAGGTTCAAGAAAACTATGGCTTTCTTGTCTCAGGTTTGGCAATTCAAATTTTCACACCAAGGACTTGGTAGAAACTGCACCCTCCCTACTCCTGTTCTTCTTAGCTCCTGCTCCTTTCCTCACATAACACTCAGCTGCCTCCCATGTGTCATGGGCTGCTGGAGACCCATGGACCCTGGGAAGGGTCTCCATCCTCTATGATGGCAGGGAGCAGCATCAGAGAGACTAAACCTTTGCATAAAAACCAAAAACACAAGTTTGTTTTTTTGTGCAAAGGACAAATTGTTGGAGGAAGGCAGCTACATAAAATAACTTTAAGTGACAGGTCTAATTTTAGAGACGAGAACTTGAAAGTTACCGTGAGAAGGAGGGGAAAAAACAATCTGATGCTGCAAAGGGAATGAGAAATAACTAAATGTTATGTTCATCTTTCACTTGATTTCTAAAGAGTGTGAAAACCATTCATTGGCTGTTTGGCAAAAAATAAAAATAAAAAAGTACTGAACAATATGTATTGCTTATTTAGGACAGTGATTCTCCACTGGGGGCAATTTTTGTTCCCAGGGGACGTTTGGCCACGTCTGGAGACATGTTTGATTGTTGCATTACTGTCACCTAGTGAGTAGAGGTCTGGTAAGCTGCAAAACATCCTAGAGTGTATATGTCCATGACAATGAATTTTCCAGCCCCAAATGTGCATAGTGCTAAGGCTGAGAAAGACCAGTTCAGTGCAAGGTATAAGGTCTTAGAGGTGGGCTGGGGAATCTGGCAGGGCCCTGGTGCCAGGACATGCGGGTCTGACAGCACAGGTAACACCCACCATGACCCTGAGCAAGTCCTTGATCCTCTGCAAGCCTCAGCTTCTTCCTTTAGAAAAAGAGGATGGAGCCACCTACCCTGCAGGACATTTGGGTTCAGAATAAAGTGATGAATGGAGATGCCTAGCAGTACTTATGACTGTCTTAACGTATAGACCGTGTCCTCCCACATCGATTGTTGTTGTTCAGTCATTAAGTTGGGTCCAACTCTCTGAGATCCCACAGACTGCAGCATGCCAGGCTCCTCTGTCCTCAACTATCTCCCAAAGTTTGCTCAAACTCATGTCCATTGAACAGGTGATGTTACCTAACCATCTCATCTTCTGTCGCCCCCTTTTCCTCCTGCCTTCAATCTTTCCCAGCATCAGGGTCTTTCTCAGTGCGTCAGCTCTTCACATCAGGTGACCAAAGTACTGGAGCTTCAGCTACAGCATCAGTCCTTCCAATGAATATTCAGGATTGATTTCCTTTAGGACTGTCTGGTTAGATCTTGCAGTCCAACGGACTCTCAAGAGTCTTCTCCAGCACCACAGTTCAAAAGCATTAATTCTCCAGCACTCAGCATTCTTTATGATCCCCTCACATAATTTCTGGCAAAACTAAGGGGACAGAGAAAGTCTTAAAGTGCATTTTAAGTCTTTCATCTGTGTTAGCTAGCTCTCTCCTTTGATCTTGTGAATTATTTGGGGGTAAAAGGTAGGAGGTGCAGGGAGGGAGCTTGGACTGGGGCACAGGACAGTGGACTCTGAGGCTGGGATTTCCTGCTCACCGGCATTTGTCCTTTGCTATGGAAGAATGAGGGCTTCCCTGATAGCTCAGTTGGTAAAGAATCCACCTGCAATGCAGGAGACCCCGGTTCAATTCCTGGATCAGGAAGATTTGCTGGAGAAGGGATAGGCTACCCACTCCAGTATTCTGGCCTGGAGAATTCCATGGAATGTATAGTCCATCGAGTCACTAAGAGGTAGACACGACTGAGCAACTTTCACTTCACTTCACTTCATGTAAGAATGAAGTAGGACTTGTCCCCTCGAACCCCCAGCGATGACCTAGGAGGCAGCCCGGTGACATACACAGGTATACTCTGAAGCATGGAGTCGAACTGGGGTGGGTGCCAGGGGCTGGGAGTGGAGGAAACTCAGTGTCATTAATCAATAGGTATGAAGTTTCAGTTAAGCAAGATGAACAAGGTCTAAAGATCTGTGCAGTATGATGCCCATGGTTAACAGTGTCATATTGTGCACTTAAACATTTGTGAAGAGGATAAATGTCATGCTAAATGCTCTTACAATGATAAGACAAAGGACCTCCCTGGTGGCACAGTGGATAAGAATCCGCCTGCCGATACAGGTGACACATGTTTGATCCCTGGTCTGGAAAGATTTCATGTTGTCGGAGCAACTAAGCCGGTGCACCATGACTACTGAGCCTGTGCCTAGAAACTGTGAGCCGCAACTACCGAGTCCGTGTTCCAGAGCTGCTGAAGCCTGTGTGCCTAGAGCCTGTGCCCCACAACACGGGAAGCCACTTCAATGAGAAGACTCTGCACTGCAACTAGAGTAGCCCCCCTCCACTCTCCACAATTAGAGTAAGCCCATGAACAGCAGTGAAAGACCCAGCATGAACAAAAGTAAGTAAAAAAATAAATACATTTTAAAAAAGGAAGAAAAAGAAAAGAATTGGGATGCAGTCAACACAAAGGAAAGTGACTGAGATCTCAGATCTGCTGGCTCTGGGAGCAGAGATTTTTTTTCCCCCCATCTATTCTTATGCAGTGGGGCTTACAGATACACTCGAGTGGAATTTACAAAGTGATACAGTGTATGCAAACTGGAAAATTATGTCTCACAGAAGGAGAGAATTGTATTTAGAAATGTCACGGTTCTCAATCTAAATGCCTCATTACATACAGATTCCATATGTGGTTTTACAATTCCACATGTTAACTTTAAGAAACAGATACTTTCTCTCTCAGAATAGAGAGGGAGCATTTGAAACAGTCTAACAGGACAGAGGTCCATGTAGTCAAAGCTATGGTTTTTCCAGTAGTCCTGTACGGATGTGAGAGTTGGATCATAAAGAAGGCTGAGTGCCAGAGAATTGATGCTTTTGAACTGTGGTGCGGGAGAAGACTCTTGAGAGTCCCTGGGAAAGCAAGGAGATCAAACCAGTCAATCCTAAAGAAAATCAACCCTGAATACTCTTTGGAAGGACTGATGCTGAAGCTGAAGCAGCAATATTTTGTCCACCTGAAGAGCTGACTCATTGGGAAAGGCCCTGATGCCGGGAAAGATTGAAGCCAGGAAAAAAAGGGGACAACAGAGGATGAGACAGTTGGATGGCATCACCAACTCAATGGCCATGAACTTCGGCGAGCTCTGGGAGATGGTGAGGGACAGGGAAGCCTGGCGTGTTGCAGTCTATAGGGTTGCAAAGAGTCAGACCCGACTTGGTGACTGAACAACAACAAGCACGACCTTGGTCTTATCCAGAGGAGGCCACATCAGGACTGGGTTGAGGTCAAGCAAGTTAACCCAGGTGCTCCTTCCTTCTGCTGACTCAACTAGACCAAGGTTAAGCAAATAAGCCACAGGATGATTTCATTTCATCCTGATATTTCCAACAAGAGATACAAGAGCAAAAAGAGAAATGAGGCTGAACACTGTGGTTGTTAACGTCCCTCCCCCGACTGGAACCACTCCCCTCTCAGGTTGCCTCCCTTACCCACCCACAAACACCCTTCCTGCTGACTCTGGTATGCCAGGCTCATACACACAGGGCAACCCTTTTATCTGGGCTTCTTCAGAAGTTCCCTTCTCCTGCCCTCTGGGCCCAGCCACACTTGTCCTGAGCTATGTAACTGACCTCAGAGGGAATCTGATTGCTTCAGTGCAGGAATCTCCCCTACGTATTCCTGCCAAGTAGCTGGCCAGCTGGCTTGCATACTTTCACAAAAGGGGAACTCACTACCCCTGGAGGCAATCCACTGTTTTCCAGAAGCAGCCATAACAATAACGATCCCAAGTTTGCCTCCCTACCCCTCAAATTTCTGAATTCTACCTTTTGGAGCCCCTAAGAGAGAAGGGGAGGCTTTGTCTGTTGGTGGGTTAGGGGCCCCCAGGGTGGAACCCCCTCCTCTGGTTTACCTGCCTACATCAACTTGGGCCTCAAGAAACTTCTTTAAAGCCTTGAAATTTTCTCAGGTCAAAATCATGCATTGAAGCCAACCCAGCCAATGCTGCTGCTGAGCAGTCGCTAAGTCCAACTCTTTGCAACCCCACAGACTGCAGCACACCAGACTTCCCAGTCCTTCACGGTCTCCTGGAGCTTGATCAAACTCTTATCTATCGACTCGGCGAAGCCATCCAGCCATCTCATCCTCTGTCATCCCCTTCTCCTCCTGCCTTCAATCTTTCCCAGCATCAGCCCAGCCAAGGGTATTTTTATTTACATTATCTCAATGTCAAGTTGCTTACTTGTGACTTCCTAACACCTTCCATAAGAAATATGACTTTTAGGCACGTCTCTGGTGGTCCCGTGGTTAAGAATCTGCCTTCCAATGAAGGGGTGCAGGTTCCGTCCCTGGGAGGGGAACTAAGATCCCACGTGCTGTGGGACAACTACGGAGCCCACGCTCTAGAGCCTGTGAACCACAACTAGAGAAAAACCTGCATGCTGCAAGGAAAGACCTGACACAGCCAAATAAATAAATACATATTTTTTAAAAAGACATACCTCTTTTAAATGTTTCTAGGGATAAGTAATTATAATGATAAGCAGCATTTAGTAAGGGGTAATTCTGGGCTACCTGCTTCATTGAACACCTCGCGTGGATTATTTCTTTCCATATTACATTATCCCATCTTACAGATGTGGAAACTGACGGTCAGGTTACATGTTGCCCAGTGGCACAGAGCTGGGCTGGAACCCAGGGCATCAAGGGTCCAAGCCCTGGTCCACCTCCCCGCATCCCTCCCTTCGGTTCCTCCATCTGTGCAGGGGTGCTCACCGCATTGAGGCCGCAGAGCTGGTAGCAGGCCATGCAGATGACCACGGTGATGAGCTGCCAGCGGACGAAGGGGCTCCTGAGCAGCTCCAGCATGGATACCAGCCGGATGCTTCTCTGCACGCGGCCCTCCACCAGGACCTCCTCCACCTCGCGGGAGACGTCCTTTTTGCCCAGGAAAGTCTGGAAGGCTGCCGATGGGGAGGAGCACGGGTTTCAGTGGGGATTATTAGGACATCCTCTGTGTCTGATGTTGGGCCTCCCAGGGCTGGCCCGTCCCACCATCCAGACACACCGGATGGTTGTGTATCAGAGATGGAGCTGGCAGGGGTCTTTGAAATGGAATTCCAATCCCAGGACAGGCTCCATGGAAACAGGATTCCCTGATCAGAGAAGTTTAGTCTCATTGCATGAGTGCTAGGTCTTGGTGGTTCAAGCTTCACGTTAGACTAGTAAAGGTTCTGGACTTCCCTGGTGGTCCAGTGGTTAAGAATCTGCCTGCCAGTGCAGGGGACATGGGTTCGATCTCTGGTCTGAGAAGATCCCACATGCTGTGGCGCAACTAACCCTGTGTGCCACAGCTACTGAAGTCCTCGCACCCTAGGGTCTGAGCTCCGCAAAAAGAGAAGCCTCCGCAACGTGAAGCCTGGGCATCGCAGCTAGGAAAAGACTGTGTGTAGCTATGAAGGCTCAGCACAGCCAAAAATAAATACGAAAATGAAGAAAGAAAGAAAAAATTTTTTAAAAAGTAAACGTTTTGATAAGTCCTGCGAGAAAGACACCCATCTCACTTTGCTTAGTTCCACATTTCCCAAATATGTCTGCTGGTGCGTCTACTAACGTTGTGCAGAAGTACAGCAAGAAGTGTGATTCTAACTTTACGTGGCAGTGTCACAGAGGGAGCAAAGTGGAAAGGTAGGAGGGTTGGAGTGAGAGGGAAACTGATGTGACCGTGGAAACAGGGGTTGAAGGAGGGATGCACTTTCAAGGAGGAAGGGGCCATGAGTCAAGGCGTGCGGGCTGCCTCTACAAGCTGGAAAAGGCCAGGAATGGTTCTCCCCTGAGCCTCCAGAAAGGATCACAGCCCTGCCGGCACCTTGATTTTAGCCCGTTGAGTCCTTTTTTGGAGTTTTGACTTTCAGAACTATAAGATAATAAATTGATGTTTTAGGCCACCAAAGGAAAACCAATGCAGAGCCACTGAAATGAGGTAGCTGTAGGTTCAACCCCACCACCACTCACTTTCTGCAGGACATGGGGAAAGCACCTGATCTTTCAAGCCTTAGGTCTTAACTGTAAGATGGGGCTGAGGCCACCTTTGTCTCCAGCTCACTATGACAACTACCTGGGGCAGTGCAGGCAGGGCACCAGCCTGGAGCCTGGCTTGGCCTGGAGCTCAGTGCCATCAGCAACCCTTTTTGGGGACAAGTAACTTGCTGGGAAGCTAGCGGGCATGAGTGAAACCAGCACCATGCAAGACTTAGTAAGGGCCAAGGGGGATGTGTCTCTCCAGTACTGCCAGGGATCTGGGAGGGCTTGGAAGGGATGGGTCACAAACTTGGGCCATGCAGTCGCAAACCTAGGGTTTAAGCACATGGGCTTAGATGCTGCGTCCTGGTTGGGTGACCATGGATCACTCAGCCTCTCTGGACCCCATCCTCACCTCTAATTCAGGGATGACACTCGTGCCAGCCTCTTGGGGTATGAGGACTGGGTAGTGGGCCTTCACCTGGAGGGGTGCTTGGTCCTGAAAAGTGCTTATTTGATGTTCCAGACCAGTTGGGGAGCCTGTTGGGATGGGACCTCTGGGCTTACCCAGAAGCTTACCCTGGCTTCAGGTGTGGGCCTTCCTGGTGCTGGCTCTCTCTTGATCAGTGAGGGAACAGGACAGGGCTCTGCTGGCATCTGATTCTCCCTAAGTGGTCATGGTTGCCCAGGACTTGGGGTTGAGAGGGATTCTGAAGTTGTCCTCTGTGCCCAGTGGGGAAGAGTGGAGGATGGACCAGGCAGACTCCAACAGAGCAGGCTGGTGGCTCATGAGCCACGTGTTAGCTGGACCCAGGCAGACAACACGGGCCAGGAGCATCCAAGGGATGGGTCTGGGAGACCATTCGTGGCCAGAGCCTGGATTTGGAAGTGGGTGATGGGGGAAAGGGGTGATGAGCTAGAGGCTGTGTGGTCCCATGAGCTCCCATCCTCACCATCTAAGAGAGCTGAGTCTGCATCCTGACCGCCCACACTTCACCCCATGACACAACATAAAGAAATCCAGAAAAACAGGTGTTCTTGGCCAGGGTCGACTCACAGCCCTGAAGTTTCCCAGACCAATGATGCCCTCTCTGGAAGTGGAACCTGAGCCTGGCAAACTCAGAGAAAGTACTGAAGGTTGAGGGCAGCCTGGTTCAGGCCCTGAAATACCCACAAAATGCTGTGCCTTGAGTAAAAATGGGCAAAGGTGGGTAGTGAAGAGGAGACAACAGCCATGGAGACAAGCTGAACTGGGTTCCACCCCAGACCTGCTGCCCATCGGCTATGGAGGCCTGCAGGTCTCTGCAGCCTCACATATCTGTTTCCTTGGACTCCAGAGAGGTGGAGTGGCATGGCAATCTGGTGTGGTGACACCGGCAAGGTCACCACACCCGTGACCGGGTCCCCATCTTGGTTTCACCACTTTTCACCTAGTCCGATGCCAGGCCAGTTGTTTAACGTTTCTATGCCTTAGTTTTCTCATCTGTAAAATGGACAGAACAGCCCTGGGCTGCCAGCAGTATTAAACATCAGCACTCACGTGGTCCTTCAGGCAGGGCTGGCTCTTAATGACCAGGGAGCACTGTAAGGCCACTAACTATGACACAAGGCACTTGCTACAGCCTCCTGGGGCTTCCTTCTTTTATCTTCCTTTTATCTTAATCTGACAATGGGTACAAAACACTATAACCTGCTGTGGGTTGAATTTTGGCCCCATACACATATGTTCAAGTCCTAACCTACAGCTGGTTCATTTGGAGAAGGGAGCTTTGCAGATGCAATTGTGATATCAGTTAAGCTGAGGTGATCCTGGAGGACGGTGGGCCCTGAATCCCGTATGACTCTTGTCCTTGTAAGAAGAGGAAAAGAATCACAGACAGACACAGGGAAGTCGGCCACGTGACGGCAGAGGCGGGGCTTGGTGTGATGTGGCTGTAAGCCAAGGAATGCAAAGGGTTGCTGGTGACACCAGATGCTGGCAGGGAAAGCAAGTCCTGGTGACAGCTTGATTTTGAACCTCTGGCCTCCAGGACCATGAGAAAATAAATTTCTGCTGTTATAAAGCCACCCAATTTGTGGTACTTTGTTCTAGCAGCAACCACGTGTGATCACCTTACATTAGCATTTATCACATCAGGCTGGAGTTAAGCACAGAACAATCTGGAGAACATGGTCTCATGACCCAGAGGTGCCCTGGGACAAGGCAGGCCAAGGGATTTTCTGGCGAGCCCAGGGTGATGGCCTTTGCAGTCACAGGTATGGAACAGCACTGAACTCAGCACAGTGGAAGCCTCGGTGCTTCTAAACATAGGTTTCATCGATACATGGATTTTTCCACTGTATTGTTATTTAAGAGGAGGAAATCACTGGGTTTTACATTTAGGTTTGGTTCCTTTTTAATATCAACAGCAGTAGGATCCACAGTAGGGGTAGTAAAAGATATTGGAACTCATGTTGTAGTTTTGTAACATTTCATCATGGACCAACCCTGGAGTTTTCACACAGCCCAAGTGAAGGGGTGTGGGGGCTCCACCAATCCCTGGAGCTGTCAGCCCTTTGTCCTTTGCTTTTGGTGCAGAGTGATATTTTAAAGATTTAGACCTATAAATATCCAGTGGGGGATGTCAGAACCATGATGTTGAGTTAAATTTTTTCAGAGTGGCACTGATATCTTGATACCAGTATAAAATGATAAGTTTATACAAAAGCAATTTTGTCTATTGGTTATCAGTTATCAGTTCAGTCACTCAGTGGTGTCCAACTCTTGGAGACCCCATGAACCGCAGCACATCCGGCCTCCCTGTCCATCACCAACTCCCGGAATCCACCCAAACCCATGTCCATTGAGTTGGTGATGTCATCCAGCCATCTTATCCTCTGTCATCCCCTTCTCCTCCTGCCCTCAATCTTTCCCAGCATCAGGGTCTTTTCAAATGAGTAAGCCTTTCACATCAGGTGACCAAAGTATTGGAGTTTCGGCTTCAACATCAGTCCTTCCAATGAACACCCAGGACTGATCTCCGTTAGGATGGATTGGTTGGATCTCCTTGCAGTCCAAGGGACTCTCAAGAGTCTTCTCCAGCACCTCAGTTCAAAATCATCAGTTCTTGGATGCTCAGCTTTCTTTATAGTCCAACTCTCACATCCATACATGACCACTGGAAAAACCATAGCCTTGACTAGACAGAATTTTGTTGGCAAAGTAATGTCTCTGCTTTTTAATATGCTGTCTAGGTTGGTCATAACTTTCCTTCCAAGGAATAAGTGTCTTTTAATTTCATTGCTGTAATCACCATCTGCAGTGATTTTGGAGCCCCCCAAAATAAAGTCAGCTACTGTTTCCACTGTTTCCCCATCTATCTGCCATGAAGTGATGGGACTGGATGCCATGATCTTAGTTTTCTGAATGTTGAGCTTTAAGCCAACTCTCCTCAAGAGGCTCTTTAGTTCTTCTTCACTTTCTGCCATAAGGGTGGTGTCATCTACATATCTGAAGTTA
This sequence comes from Antilocapra americana, assembly GCA_007570785.1. Taxonomy (NCBI): domain Eukaryota; kingdom Metazoa; phylum Chordata; class Mammalia; order Artiodactyla; family Antilocapridae; genus Antilocapra; species Antilocapra americana. The sequence goes on along the minus strand of ML660770.1, from coordinate 2,356,179 downwards.
TTGATATTTCTCCTGGAAATCTTGATTCCAGCTTGTGCTTCCTCCAGCCCAGCGTTTCTCATGATGTACTCTGCATATAAGTTAAATAAGCAGGGTGACAATATACAGCCTTGACGAACTTCTTTTCCTATTTGGAACCAGTCTGTTGTTCCATGTCCAGTTCTAAGTGTTGCTTCCTGACCTGCATCTATTGGTTATGGATGTGATTAAATGTAAGCAGAAGCTTTGAAACACACAAAATAGACTTCAATCTAATAAAAATGGTTGATTCAAAGGGGAAAAAAAGCTATATGTATAATTTACTGGTTAGTGGATCTGAGAAGGTAGTTTTCAGTTTTAACGGGAATCAGCCATGACAGAGATAGGCTACCCACTCCATATTCTTTGTTTTCCCTTGTGGCTTAGCTGGTAAAAAATCCACCTGCAATGCAGGAGACCTGTGTTTGATCCCTGGGTTGGGAAGATCTGGAGAAGGGAAAGTCTACCCACTCCAGTATTGTGGCCTAGAGAATTCCATGGTCTGTATAGTCCATGGGGTCGCAAAGAATCATACATGACTGAGCCACTTTCACTTTCAACCATGACAAATGTACAGGCAGCTGATACAGAATCCTCCAAAGAAATGACAGATTAAAAATAAAATGAACAGAGGCAGCAGAGAGGCAGAACAGCAAACCCGCCACCTTGCTCCAGGCACAAGCCTGTTGTCAGCTCCAGGGGCTGTGACAGGAAGGGACCTAGCAGAGGTCTTAAAAGTTAAGACAGAAGCAATCTATCTTTTCAAGATAAGGTGACATTTTAACAAGAGGGTGAGAGTAGCAACTTTTTGATGGAAGTTAGTCTATGAAAAAAGATGTTTGGAAATGCTTCTATCACCGTGTGGCTTGGAAATCAAACTGATGGACACAGGTCACCTATTCAAATGCTCAAATCTTCTCAGCAAAAAAATTTTGCAAACATTTAAAAAAAATTATTTCTGTTTGAAAATATTTCAGAAGAGCTTCAGTGAGTTTTCCTAAATTATGGTTGTTAAAATATAAAAAGGCAACATCTTCTGGTTACGTTGTAAGAACAACCAATAGACAGCTGGGAAGATGGAAATGTAAAAGCTGCACTTTCGGAGCCTGTGAATAACCACATCCCTCCCCTCTGGTCTTTGGGTGAAGGCCGGTAACCAGCCTCTGGAGCAGGGCTCCCATTCACAAGGGGCAGGAAACTGTCCCAGGGTACGGATCATGCAGCGTGGTGGCAGGGGTGTCCTGCGGCTGTCGATTGGCCACCACTGCGGCCTCTGTCCTCACCCGAGTCCCACCATCTCCATGCAGGTCCTTATACTGGTGCGAAGCTTATGACACATCACGCCAGAGACTGGGTCTCATTCAGGGCCTGGTATGCAGCAGGTGCTCAAACCACGCTGGAAAAATGTAACTGGACCCTACTCACATTTGCTGGTGAATTGGGCTTCCCTGGTGGCTCAGGTGGTAAAGAATCCACCTGCAATGCAGGAGACCTGGGTTCGATCCCTGGGTTGGAAAGATCCCCTGGAGAAGGGAAAGGCTACCCACTCCAGTATTCTGACCTGGAGAATTCCGTGGACTGTATAGTCCAAGGGGTTGCAAAGAGTCAGACACGACTGAGCCACTTTCACTTTCACTTTAGCCCAGAGGAGAGGGGCCTCTGAAGGAGAAGCCTGTGTGTGGCTGGGGTTGGTCTTGTTCTCCTCAGCCCTGAGTCAGACCAGGACCAGGGGCAGAGCTGTCGGCTTGTGGCAGATCCCCTGGAGAAGGAAATGGCAACCCGCTCCAGTATTCTTGCTTGGAGAATCCTGTGGACAGAGGATGCTAGCAGGCTACAGTCCACAGTCCACAAGGTTGCAAAGAGTCGGACACGACTGACCGACTAACACACTCAGAGCCAGGAAATGGCAGTGCAGTCTGGCTGAGAAAGTCTAAGCCCCTAACCTCCACAGAATGCTACCTCTCCGCAGCTCTGCGAAACCTCCAGAGGTTCTTTGCTCTCCTTCCAGGGCCCTGAGCTCCATCTGTAACACACAGAGACACAAGTACACACACACACACACACACATGCTTGCTTGCTTTCTAAGCTGCCTCAATTTTCTCCTTGACTTCTATAAAGCCAAAGATGGAGTCTCTAATACATAATCAAGAGAGAAAAAAGAAGCCTCTGGTGGGTGGTGTGGTGAGGCCACTTGACCTGCAACCTCTGGCTTCTTCATCTCTATGACCAGGACCTGCGTGCAGACACCCTCACAGCCTTGTGGTACTTACTGTCCCATATGCCAATACAAGGGCTTGTAAAAGCCAGCGCCACTCTCGCTCCAATAAACCACTGACATGGAAGCAAAAAGCTAGCGGCAGGACAATCATGGTTGTCTAGCAGGTTAGAACCACGGGGGCACTGGCAAATTTGGGCCGGTCCTTCCCTGATCTTGGCCTGAGGCTCCTCTCCTCTCCTGTTCCTTTGGGGATGGGGAGGGGTCATGAGAGCACCATGGACACAGGCCAGGAGAAAGGGCCTGGTTCCAACTCAGACATTGACTTGCCCGGGGCCTCGGGCCCAGCGTTCACTCCTCTGCTATCTGCAAAAAGCAGGTACTGTGTTCGTGCCAAGTCTCTTCAGTTGTGTTTGACTTTTTGCAACCCCATGGACTGTAGCCCACCAGGCACCTCTGTCCACGGGATTTTCCAGGCAAGAATCCTGGAGTGGGTTGCCGTGCCCTCCTCCAGAGGACCTTCCCCACCCAGGGATTGAACCCACATCTCTTATATCCCCTGCATTGGCAAGTGGGTTCTTTACCACTAGTGAGCTTGCATTGGCATTGGCTCATTTCTAATCCCTGAGACTGGAGGACGGTCTAGGCTGAGCTCAGCTACTCTCCCCCGGATGCATTCTGTTTGAGCCAAACTCTGTCCTCCTGCTTTTCAGTCACTTGCATAGACATCAGATTCTGTGGTTTATGGATCAAGACAAACTTGGGTTTAAGAGCTGGCCCCACCACTTACTGAGTGACTTTTGGCAGATTGTACCAACCTCCCCAAGTCTCTGTTTTCTGACCTGTAAAATGGGAGTGAGAACTCAGCTCTCGTAGGGAGGGGTGTAACGGGCAAGCCTCGGGGACAGGACAGGTGTGACAGGTCCTTAGCATGTGAAGCTCGCTCCTCCTTTCTCTTGGGTCATTGCACAGAGTTAGGACCTCTCTACCTGTGCACCTGTGCTTGAGGCAGGCCGTGTTTATTTCCTCATGACAGTGTATTAAAAAAGCAGAGACATCCCTTTGCCAACAAAGGTCCATACAGTCAAAGCTATGGTTTTTCCAGTAGTCATGTATGGATGTGAGAGTTGGACCATAAAGAAAACTGAGCGCCGAAGAATTGATGCTTTTGAACTGTGATGCTGGGCAAGACTCTTGAGAGTCCCTCGGAATGCAAGGAGACTCAACTAGTCAATCCTAACCTGTCCTGAATATTCATTGGAAGGACTCATGCTGAAGCTGAGGCTCCAATAATTTTGCCACCTGATGTATATAGCCAGCTCACTGGAAAAGACCCTGATGCTGAGAAAGATTGAAGGCAGGAGGAGAAGGGAACGACAGAGCATGAGATGATTGGATGGCATCACTCACTCAGTGGACATGACTTTGAGCAAACTCCAGGAGATGGTGAACGACAGAAAAACCAACGTGCTGCAGTCTATGGGGTCATAAAGAGTCAGAAACAACTTAGCGACTGAACAACAACATTCAGTGCACGTTTACCGAACGTCTTCTAGACACCAAGAGCTAGCCCTCTGTGAGCCCTCATCTCAGTCACAAGTGCTTGGAATTTGATTTCAGGAAAGAGTGGCTTTCAGATTGTACATCAGTCTCCGCGTCTCAGCATGACCACTTTGAGCTGGGGCCTTTCCTGAACACTTCATCAACATTCCACGTCTGGTTCCGTCCATCTCAGCACACGTTCAGACATCCCTGCCTCCAGAGTTTTCCTGCCACTGTGAGAGGCTGCAAGCAGTCTTCAAATTAGGTGACTTTGTATAAACACACATGCTTCGCTTTGACCTGGAAAATCTACCCTGAGGCAGACTTCTTAAGTACAGAAGAAGAAACTATCAAGGCAAAAACATCAGAAGGTCCAAAGAGACTCTCTGAAACATCTCCCTGCTGAAAACGGCTGGTCTGCATCCTACAGCATCCTCATCCCTGTCTCCGTCACTTAACCTCTTCTCCTTCATGTGCCCAGGACAGGTCAACCTCTCTCCAACTGCCATGAGCAACTCCCAGTGTGAATGAAGTCCAGAGCTCTAGAGACCAGACACATAGCACGCTATGAGGTGTCCTCTGTACTGTGCTTTCGTTCATCCTTTAAACAACTGTTTAGTGAGCACCTACTACATGCCAGCTGCTGTTCTGGGTGCTGGGGTTTCTGCCAAGAACAGAGGGACAGTCCCTGCCCTCAGGGAGCTTTCATTTGCATGGAGGAAACAGATACTAAAACAATTAACCTAGAACTAGGCAAGTTCTGGTCATTGATAAAATTCTGGTAAAAGAAGAAAATCAAATCGGGATGAGTGACAGTGATGAGGAGAGGATGCTGTTGGAGCTGCTGTATTGGGAAGATGCTTTAGAAGAGATGCCAGTGCAGCAGAGAACCCGTGGAAGGGAGGGAGGCAGGGCCGGGCAGACATCTAGGGAAAGAGGCTTCCGGGTGGAGGAACAGTGCAAAGGCACTGGGGTGACGTAAAGGCATATCCCACCTTTACTAGCTGAGTTAGATCCTGCCCACTGGGACTCAGTCCCAAATCACCCTCTTAGGATCACGCCTGTGTTCATGGGCTACGATTGTACACTCCTGCACTCCACATTCCCAGGACTCCATGCTAACCCATTTGTCACGGTCCACCCATGAGATGCACTGATAGGAGACAGAAGGTAGGACGGAGGAAGATACTCTTCTGCACCAGGTTGAACCTCTGGCCCCGTGAGTGGTGGCAGCTCCCGCTCAGAGACAGAGGCTCTGGTGCCCCCAGTGGCGATGACACCGGCCACACTCATGCTAGCAGCCCTGCTCTGCAGCCACAGATGGGCTACCTGTGGTATCAGTAAAGAGTGAGGCCCCTGGGGGACCCATCCTGCTGCCCCGCCCAGCACCTGGGCAGACACGCCCTGCCCCATGCCGCTCCGTCTGAAATGTTGTTCCTGTTACTCCTGGGTTCCAAGTGCGACAGCTCAGGGACCATGATGTCATCTCCCTGCATCCTCTGAGTCTTAGTCGCCCCATCTGTACAATAAGGAGTAGAAACATCGCAGACTTCCCAGGTGGTGCAGTGGTAAAGAATCTACCTGCCAATGCAGGATACGTGGGTTTGATCCCTGGGTCAGGAAGACACCCTGGAGGAGGGAACAGCAACCCACTGCAGTATTCTTACCTGGGAAATCCCACAGACAGAGGAGGCTCCTTGGGGTCGTAAGGAGTCAGACATGACTGGGCACACACACAGAAATGCTGTAGACTTTTTTTTTCTGTTTTGATGAGGGTTAAGACAATGGATTCAGTGATCACATCTCTGTTAATTTCCTGTGGTTGCTATAACAAGTTACCACAAACTGTGGCTTATAACAATGCAAATGCATCATCTTACAGTTCTGGAGGTCAGAATCTGAAAGCGGTTTCCGTGGACCACAAGCAATGTGCCATCAGGGTTGAGTTCCTTCTAAGGTTCCAGGGGAACTGTCTTTTCCGGCTTCTGTAGTCTGCCTGCTTTCCTGGTCTCACGGCCCCTTCCTCCAGCTTCAAGGCCAGCGACCTTGGGCCCAAACCTTCTCATGCAGCTGTCTGACTCTCTCTCTTCTATCTTCCTTTTCCACTTATAATAATCCTTGAGATTCCACTGGGTCCCGGTGGATAACCCCAGGTAATCTCTCCATCTCAGAGTCAGTCAACTAGCCACCTTCATCCACCTGCCTTCTTCATTCTCTTGTCACATAGCCTAACCTGTTCGCAGGTTCTGGGAAGTAATACATGAACATCTTTTGGAGGACCATTACTTTGCTTCCCACACTAGCACACATTTTATTTCATGCCATTGCACTGTCCCTTGAGTGGGAAGCAGGACACTCCAGCAGTGACACTCGTGACCGCCCTGTAGAGTGAACCCGTGGGTGGCAGCAGACCCCGAGGGCGTGTTTTCCAGGAGCCCAGGGCCCAACACAAGCTCCTGCCCCAACGTGCCAGAGCTTGACCACAGAGCCTGCAGCTGGACCAGCCTAGAGGAAGCATCTTGTCCATCCTGATTACACGGGGAGAAACCACGGCTCAGGGATGCAGCACAGCAAGACCAGGGCACCTGACACCAGCCAGGGTGTAGCTCTGGATCCCAGAGTCTCTCTCGGTGCCTGCTGTCTACAACAGCGTGAAGGGACTGATGCCCATGAGCTGATTAGCCAGGGTGCTCAGAGGACGCACGCACTGTTCCCAGAGTCATGGGGCCGATCATCCCCACTTGCATCTTGCCCATACACCCCCCAGGCAAAGCTGACGCATCCCGGGACCCAGGTTTGGGACTGAAAAGTCTCCATTCCACTGCTTCCAATGTGGAGCTCAGTGGCTCATGAAATATTAAAAAGGGCATCGTGTAGGATTTTTTCATTAAACGCCCAGTGTAGGAAGAATGAGTTCTGGAATATTTAGGGAGCTGTTTGGGGAGGTGCTCTGTATCCTCCAAGCACATTCATGAATTATGGCAGGTTCTTTGTCTCTGAGTCTCAAGAGGACCACCACTTGGACCAATACTGGACCACCACTGCCCATGTACCCGCCCCTGCCCAGGAAATGGAGCACTTCTCCTAGACCCCTGAGCTTGAGGGGAAAGATACCAGGTGAAAGGGGACTGGCGAGTCTCCCTCTGGGAGTCAGGAGCCCTGGCTTTTGAGCCTCTGCTCCAGGAGCAGTCAGGGGTGGTGTGGATGGTGCGTCCCAACCCCTCGGGTTGGGTTGCTTGGCTGCGGGAAGGAGAGGCCCAGCTGCCTTCTCCTCGCCCGGAGGACTCACTATTGTTAGTCACCTTTCTCCCTTGTGGCTCAGCTGGTACAGAATCTGCCTGGAATGTGGGAAACCTGGGTTGGATCCCTGGGTTGGGAAGATCCCCTGGAGAAGGGAAAGGCTACCCACTCCAGTATTCTGGCCTGGAGAATTCCATGGACTGTATAGTCCATGGGTAGCAAAGAGTTGGACACAACTGAGCGACTTTCACTTCACTTTACTTCTCTTCACTATTGTTAATGACTTTCACAAGTGAATGGTGTTCCGCACGTTGGACCACACTTTCAGGGCCTTTATATGTTTTCTTATCTTTTTAGATAAGTGGATGGACTGAATTCAGGGGCTAGGGGAGGAGGCGCAGCCCTGAAGGAGACGCAGGTGGTCCCTGTCCTGTGTGGGGAGGGAGGCGGGAGGGAGGGAGACTCATATGACAGCAGGTGACCCTACAGTGTCATCAGTCCCCGGGTGAGATGACCGGGGTGTGAGGGACAGGGTGGGGCTGCGACGGTCAGTGCTGCGTGTCACCTTGCCTGAGCCACAGAAGGCAGGTATTTGGTCAAACACCCGTCTAGATGCCATGGTGAAGGCAGTTCTTAGCTGAGAGTAACATTCACATCCGTTAGACCTGGAGGAAGCAGATTTCTCTGGAATCCAGGTGCGTGCGTCCATGTGTGCTAAACTGCTTCAGTCGTGTCTGATTCTTTGCAACCTTATGGACTGTAGCCCACCAGGCTCCTCTGTCCATGGGATTCTCCAGGCAAAAATACTGGAGTGGGTTGCCATGCCCTCCTCCAGGGGATCTTCCCGACCCTGGGTTTGAATGCTGGTCTCTTATATCTCCTGCACTGGCAGGCAGGTTCTTTACCACTAGTGCCACCTGAGAACTTGGGTAACCCTATCCAATCAGCTGAAGGCCTTAAGAGCCAATGACTGAGGCCCCGATGAGAAAGGAGCTTAGCCTGCAGCAGCCTCCAGGGTCGAGCTACAACATCAGTTCTTCCCCAGTCTCCAGCCCGCTCAGCAGATAGACTTGCCAGGCCCCATAAACATGACTGACTGCTTAAAGTGAATCTCTCTCTGCCTCTACACACACACACACAGACACACACTCACACAGTCACACACACATATGCATACACCTTATTGGTTCTGCGTCTCTGGAGAGCCCTGACCAGCCTGGGGCCCCCAGGAAGATGTCCCTCCGTCTCCCGCCTCCGCTGAGGGTGCCATTCTAGAGCCACGTGGCCTCCTCATTGTAGCAGCAGGAGGACGTACCCGGTTACAGGGCTGGACCTGACCAAGGCCGACAGATACGGTGCTCCGCAAGCCCTCACCCTGGGTGTCAGGTCAGGCTTTGGATGCTGCTCACAGCCAGTGCTGGAACATGGCTGGGGAACTGAGGCAGCCTTGTTCCCGGGACACGGGGCTCCTCCGGGGCTGACGTTGGCTGGAGAAGGTGTCAGAGCCTTGCTGAGTCTTCTCAGTCCTGCACAGCACCCAGGACTCTTCTGTCCAAAGCCCCGTCCCCGGTTTCCCTGCTGCAGGCTGGGCTGGTCCCATGTCTGTGGTGTCTCTACCTCCCCACCCCCTGCCTAGGCACCCAAACCAATAAAGCCCCGCTTGCTGGTCCACCTGGTGTCAGCTTCTTAGAGGACCCTGACTGACAGCTGGTGGTCCAGATACTAAATTCCAAGCCCCTGTGGAGATGCACAGAGTCTCCCAGCACCAGCAGGAATAAGCTGGGCAAGAAGAAAGGATAAGTATCTTCAACAAGACAGGCTTCTCTCGGGCCTCTCAACAGCTCTTGGAGCTCTCAACAGCTGGACCAGGGCTCAGGTCCTCTCTGTGTGGCCTCAAAGTCTCAGTCCGGACATTTGTGTCCTCTGTGGGCAGTTATTTCTTTCCCCTCCTGGACAAGGACCTACTTGATAATCCGTGAGTGTTTGTTGATTGATTTTGACCGCATGATTACAATGACTACAGCCGATGTTGCTACAGCATTTTCGCATGCTGCAAAGTGTTCTCACATCCATGATCTTATTTCATCATCCTTCTGGTTCCCGGAGATAGACATGTGTGCTATTCCCATTTCACAGATGAGAAAACTGAGCCTCACCCAAGATGATGAGCAACTGCCTGAGCTCACAGGGCTACCATGTGGGGAAGCAGAGCCTGGGATCTGTCCCTGCCCTGGGTCCACATACCATGGCTTCCAGAGAGCCTGGGAGTCTCAAAGAGCCGCAGTGATATTACCGGTATAAAGAAGGAAAGAAAAGCGTGTTTTAACTTAGCAGCTGACACCAGAATGTCTCTCAAGGAAAGAACTGTCTTGGCTGAGAAAAATATTTTGATAAGTGCGTGGAGGAAAAGGGGTTTGCTGAACGTTTGCATGGCAGGTGCTTTCAGCTCCAGAAAGGAGAGAGGCTGCTCCACCTGCTAGAAGGAGAGGAAATTGGAGCTCAGGGGTCCTCTGAGCAGGCAGAGGGGATGAGTGGAGGTGAGAGGGGAGATCAGAGGCTGGTGGGAGGCAGGAAGTCAGGCACCTTGGGTATTGATTCCCTCCAGAAACCCTCCAGTGATCAGGGGGGCATGACTGCTGCTGTGGTGTTTGGGGAAAACCAAAGTGGGTCCTGAAGTTCAAATTGGGCCTGTTATGCTCAGAGGGTAACAAGGATTACAAGTGTAACAAGACAGCAAGCAAGCATCCTGGTGCCCAATTTGGCTCAACTTCCAAAGCACTCTGGACTTCAGAGACATTTGAAGGGGGCTTTGAACGTTCCCATGCAGTACAATGGGGGCACAGGTAATTCCTCCAAGTGCTGAAGGGTATGGGGACCCCCAGGAGACCCAGGGGCTACCCACCGATGGCACCAACCACAGGTACTATGTTGAAAACATCCTCTGCTTGCTGGAACCTTCCATGAACCTCCAAATGTAAAGTGAGTGCAAAATAGCATGGTTGGTGACGCTGTGGAAAAATGGGAACCCTCATAAACTAACTGTTGATGGGAGTGTAAATAAGTGTAATCACAGAGGAAAAGAATATGGAGGTTCCTCAAAAAACTAAAAGTAGAACTATCAAGTGACCCAACAATCCCACCCCTGGGTATACATACAAAAAAAATGAAAACATGAATTTGAAAAGATACACGCATGCCAGTGTTCCTAGCAGACTTATTTACAATAGCCAACCTATGGAAACGACCCATGTGTCATCAACAGATGAATGGATGAAGAAGATGTGATACACATATGCAGCGGAATACTACTCAGCCATAAAAAGGAATGAAATGTTGCCATTTGCCCGAACATGGATGGACTTGGAGGACATTATGCTTAGTGAGATAAGTCAGAGAGAAAGACAAATACTGTCTGACACCATGCGTGTGTGTGTGCATGCTCAGTCATTTAGTCCTGTCTGGCTCTTTGTGACCCCCTGGTCTGTAACCTGCCAGGCTCCTCTGTCCATGGGACTTTCCAGGCAAGAATATTGGATTTGGTGGCCATTTCCTCCTCCAGGGGATCTTCTTGACCCAGGGATCAAACCTTCATCTCAATCAGGGTACACAGACTTCTTCTCCCAGGGGCCCTCCTGGAGGTGGTGGGATGGAGGTACGAGCTATTAGGTATATGGCTATAGGGATGTACTATCCAACACAGGGAATAGAGCCACTATTTTGTAATGACTTTTAATGCAGTGTAACTTTTTAAAAATGCACAAAAAAATGTAAATACTAATCTATGCAAAAAAATGAAAAACAAAGATAAAGCAGGTGTTGTGTCTGACTCTTAGTCTTTCGCTGTTTGGAATGAAAATGTGCCTTGTGCTCTGGGAAACTGGGGCTTTTACAAGGTGTTTTCTGTGCTGTTTTGCTGCCCACTGTGGACCCTTGGGTGTTTTGAAGGGATGTGTCAGATTCCATGGGCTGCAAGTCCTTTGCTCTGTAGCCCATCCCACCAGCAGACTGTCCAGCCAGGGGATGAGGAGCCCTGGAGGACAGATCTTCCAGGGGAGAGGTGGGGAGAGGTTCGAGGTCACTCATCATGGCCACATCATGAAGATGAGAGCAGAGTGACAACAGGGGAGTGTCTTCCAAGAGCAGGTGACTGTGCTACATGGAGCAGAGATAAGACGTCTCCTTCTCCCGCCACATCCCTCTGCCAGGTCCAGGAGGTGGCACCATCCTTCAGTTCACAAGTATGAGCCCAGGGCATTCACCTACCCCTCTGGAGACCTCTTCAGTGTCTCTAGATGGACATAGCATGGCCAGGAGCTGCCAGGCAATAGCTGGGTCTGGGAGGGGCTGACTATCCCAGGGTTTCTTTGGGTACCTCGGTACGTTGGATGGCCATCTCTGGATTTGGCTTGGGTTTTAGTGGAAGCATTTGTGGGGCTGGAGGCTGCAGGAGGACCAGCTCATCTCATGCATCCTCCCTTATCACGAGCCCACACAACACAGAGCACAGCTCTCTCACAGGTCTCCATCCAGGTCTGCCTTTTCCCCTTCCTGCCCTTGTTGTTGTTCAGTCCCTGAGTTGTGTCTCTTTGTGACCCCATGGACTGCAGCATGCAAGGCTTCCCTGTCCTTCACTATCTCCCGGAGTTTGCTCAAACTCATGTCCACTGAGTCGGTGATGCCATACAACCATCTCACCCTCTGTTGGCCCCTTCTCCTCCTGCCTTCAATCTTTCCCAGTATCAGGGTCTTTTCCAGTGAGTTGACTCTTCACATCAGGTGGCCAAAGTATTGGAGCTTCAGCTTCAGCTTCAGTCCTTCCAATGACTATTCAGGATTGATTTTCTTTAGAGTTGACTGGCTTGATTTCCTTGCAGTCCAAGGGACTCTCAAGAGTCTCCTCTAGCATCACAATTCAAAAGCATCAATTCTTCAGTGCTCAGCATTCTTTATGGCTTCCTGCCCTACTTATCTCTATTATGTCCACACTTTTGTGATCACATGGGCTTATTTTATGTTCTATTTTTTCCCCATGAAGCATTATGTACTAAGCGTGCTTTCATAATGCTACAATCATCTTATAATTGTTTGTTACGTAAGTGAATCAAGTTGGCTGGAGGACAGGACTTTTAGTTTTCAATTCAGATGAGCAATGACTGATTTAACTATTCTCTGATGCAATAGATGTATGTCTGGAGTTCAACCCTGAGTCAAATATAGAAAATCACAATATGGCAGTGGACATTTCTCGAGGCTTTAAACCTAGCAGCTAATGCATCAATCATTGTTTGCTAATACATTTGCCTCCGTGTATATGCCATGTTCATAAATTCATGTAAATTTTGCATCACTTTGCCCTACTGTGAATTCAGGGCTGGAGTGGGACTTCAGGCCAGGGGTTCAGTGTCTGAATGCTGATTTCCTCCCCGAAGTCTCTAAGTTTCTGGAGACTTGTGACGTTGGAGACAATGAAAACAAAGCACCTTGTGTAGAAAGGGCACTTGATAAATTGTAGCAAAAATGGTGTATAGGAAACAAACAGCTTTAAAAGTTTCATGCCCCTGAAGACCTTTCACTCAGTTATTTGTTATAAATAAAAATAAAAGAAACCATCAGAATGTCCAATGATTCTGAGAATTCAACTAAAAAATGGTATGTCTTCAGAATGAAGGTAAAGTCCTAGTTCAACTGGAACTGATTTTCTTTACTTAATGTGATGTCTGAGTTTCCTATGCTGCTCTAATAAATCACCACTTTCCCTGTGGCTCAGTGGTAATGAATCCACCTCCCAACACAGGAGACGTGAGTTCAATCCCTGGGTTGGGAAGATCCCCGGGAAAAGGAAATGGCAACCCACTCCAGTATTCCTGCCTGGGAAATCTCATGGACAGAGGAGCTTGGAGGGCTACAGTCCATGGGGTCTCAAAGAATTGGATACGACTGAGTGACTGAGCACGCATGCATAGGCTTATAACAGTACAAACTTATTTGACAGTTCTGAGGTCAGAGGCCCAAAAAGGGACTCACTGGGCTAAAATTAAGGGGTTATCAGGGCTGTGCTCCTCCAGGGGGCTCTAGAGGTTCATCTATTCCCTGGCCTTTTCCAGCTTTATAGGTGGCCTGCATTTCCTTGGCTCCTGGCCCCTTCCTCCACCTTCAAAGCCGGCAGCACTGTATCTTCAACCACAGCTCCTTCTCTGACCCTGACCCTCTTCTTCCATCTTTCACTTATAAGGAACCTTGTGATTCCATTGGATTCATCCAAATGATCCAAAATAATTGTCCCTAAAGGAGTCTGGTGGGCTACAGTCCATGGGGTCACAAAGAGTCAGACACAACTGAGCGACTGAGCATACACGCACAAGACCCTTAAAGATGGGGTAATCCCATCTTCAAGGTCCCTCGTGCCATGCAAGGTGACATTCATAGGTTCTAAAAATTAGGAAGTGGGCATACTTGGAGGCCGTTTTTCTTCTGACCACACATGATATTAATAATAAGAAAACAATCATAAGGAAATATGCTTAAGGCACAAACATGGGTGTGGTACCACCAATAAACATGATGGATATGTAACGGAAAAGGACAGGAAAAGCTCAGGTGTAAACGACAATTGATTCGTTAGAGAGTTGGGGGTGATTCTCCCCCAACATTAAACAAATTCTCCATTCCCAGAGCAAAAGATACCCATCACTTTAACCATAGAATCCCTTTCTTCAAAAGCAAGGTCATGCAGCAATCACTGTGGCAAAAGCAGACAATCTCCTATTTAAGAGCACAACCCACAGCCCTCTTCCCAAAAGCACCACTGTACTTGATCTTGTCTGTCTCAACCAGAGGCGAGACAGTTGTGATGTTTCCCTTCTTAGAAATTAGGAAGCCAAGGCCTAGAGGCGGTTGGTGGACAGCAGAGTAGGATGTTGATTGAGCAGGCCCTCTGGCTGCTTCCAGGAGTCTTCCCACTCCTGCCTAGCGCTCAGACACCTCCAGAAATGAGAACTCCCTGTCTGCGTAAATAGCCTGTTACATTCTTGCCTCTCCTCTTAAGACACCCTGGGACCTGGAACCCTTTGCCACAGTGCTTGCACCTGGACAAATTTCTCCTCGAGCAACAAAGTACAAAGAAACTGTGAGGGACTAAAAATAACTGAGTGCAGGCCCAGTTGGGGCAAACTATGGACATGCACGCATGCCCTGTCGCTTCAGTCACGCCCGATTCTTTGTGACCCCACAGACAGTAGCCCACCAGGCTCCTCTAGCCATGAGATTCTCCAGGCAAGAATACTGGAGTGGGTTTCTATGTCCTCCTCTAGGGCATCTTTCAGACCCAGGTATCAAATCCATGTCTTTTATATCCCCGGCTTGCAGGCGGATTCTTTACTGCTGAGCCACCTGGGAAGCCCAAATTATGGACCACAAAATACAAAGAGACCAAAAAAAAAAAAAAAAAAACAAAACACCACCAACCCCCAAATGCCACCTCTGAAGAGCTGGAGCAAAAACAGGAAGTCGGAAGCAAAAGCAGTGTACCAAGCATGCCCCGTGCACTCAACACCACAAAGGGGTGGGCAGAACACCTAAGCCACTCCTCTGGCCCCGCCCCTGGACACACCCCTGCCCACAGACCAGGTAAGGTATATTTCCTATGGTGCCAAACAAGGTGCTCAGAGATAAGAGTGTTCTGTTTATGCATGTAGGATCCAGAGCAAGACTCTCAGAGCTCAAATCCCAGGGCTGCCGTTTGCTAGCTCTGTGTCTTTATCTAAGCTCTCCCGTGGAAATAATAATATGATCTACTGTCTATGGTAAGGAGGAATTAACGATTTAATACACCTGAAGTGCTGAGAATGAAATAGTTCTCAATGTGGATGAGCCGTTAATTAGGAGTGTGTGCATGGCCCCGGACTCGGTGTCCCTGTTACCTCCTGCAGAGTGGGAAGGCTTTTGTCCCCCTCTCCCTGTCTCCTGGCAGAGCACCCAGCACAATAAGTAGCCATGTTTGCTGAATGCCTGGAGAGAAACGAGCCCTTTTATTAATATTAGTACAGGTGCAGATTTCAATATTCTCTTTCAACCCCAAGGCCAACATTTTTGTCTTTTTATAAAGCGCACATGTAATATTTATCATTTTTTACCACTGGCCTCTGTCTCACTCCCTGCTGTGCTATGAAATAAATCTTTTAAACCTTTTTCACTGTCGGGCATTCGCACGCACTGCCATTCCAACTGTACTTAATTGGAGTATTTCCCAAGAGTTCCTCCCCAGTGGAGCCAGGTGGGTGGATGGAGGTCCTTGCATGCCAGGAGATCAAGCTGGAGGAATTGCTGCCTTCTAACAGCTGGGAAAGATTGAAAGCAAAAGGAGAAGGGGGCGTGGGACATGAGAGGGTTAGATAGCATCACTGACTCAATAAATATGAATTTGGGCTAACTGCAGGAGATAGCAGAGGGCAGAGGAGCCTGGCATGCTGCCGTCCATGGGGTAGCAGAGGATCAGACACGATTTAGAGACTGAACAACAGCAACCTATAACCCAGTTGCTTTTGGGAATCAGATCCCATTGGCTCTTTCTCAACTGCCTTCTTTTTACTCCAGAGCCTCCACCATCTGACCATCATCCTTCTTTCCTGAAGCCTGACTTTTGGATAGTTTGCCTCCCCACAGACCCTATGGGAAGACCCTAGACCACTGCCTATCCGTGTCCCTCTGTGTGTGTGAGAAAAGGAAGGACAGTCATCTTTGGGTTTCAATCCTTCTTTTATCACTTGCTGGCTATGAGATGAGGGTGAAGCATTAACCAGGGTCCTCTGTGGAGACCCTCTAGGAGAGAGGGTTCAAGTCCCATCCCCAACACCAAGCTCCACAAATTTTGTGTATGTGGGCGCTCTACAGAAGAGAGATCTGTCCTCTCCATCAGTTTTTAAAGGCCTCGAGAAGCCGGAAACCATATAGCCACAGCCTTGGGGAAGTCACTTCACCCCGGTAAGCCTCTGTGTCTTCATCCAAAAACTGAAGGTAATGATAACATTCTCTGATCTCATGAAAATGTTGCAAATGAGAAAAGAGATCCAAACCAAAAACTGCTGGACAAACATAGGGGGTGATTAATATTTCATCACAACGTTTGTCAATTCAGAAGATACTTGGGTTATTTGGACTCTAAACTTTGGATTGTTTTTTGCACAAATTATAGTGAACTAAGGACTACATATAATTCTTCATTTTTTCCTTGTATGTGGACATTAGGGAAATTTAGATAAAAGGACAGGGTATGGATAATGAGCAAATGGACCGAGAGCTCAGTAAGGATGACAGCAGGTAATACCGCGGACCGAATATAGACATAGACATAAATATAGATATCTACTTTAATCCTGACAAGAAGCCCATAGTGGAAGTTTATATCATTTCCTTTTTACAGATGTGGATTCTGAGAATCAGAGCAGTAAAAAGAACAGGTTGAGGTCAGACTGCAGAGCTGGGATGTGAAGGCAGTACTAGTTACTCCCAGTCCTTGTGCTGAACCATGGCGCTCTCGATTATGTCTTGTTTAATGAAACTAAAAGAATGGGGATACTATGGTTCACTTTACATTGTCTGTCTTCAGGCAAAACATTTTGCCTTTTCTGGGCTCTGTAGAAATGCCTCTGATTCTTCAAGCTGTGCTTTGGATCTGGTTCCGCACCGCACCATTCAAAGGGTTAAGAAACGCTACATAAGACAACTGGCAAGCCCTATGTGGGCCTCATGGTTCCCTCCTGTGAAATGGGTATATTTCTGTTCCCTCGAAGGGCTGAAAGGAATGTTCTACTGGGTCTTGGGGCAGAGGCTCCATGCTGGGGTGACAGGAGGGCTTATTCTGTGCTTGATGGGACAGCTGATCAGCAAGGAAGAGAATGGCAGAGGGAGGGCCGGGATAGACTGAAGCACCAGGAAACCTGTGTTTGCAGCATCTCTGGAGTTGGGACCACCCAAGAGGTGGCCATGGAGAGACTGCACAGAGGTGAGCAGACCTGGGTCTTCTCCTGTTCTGTCTTGGCTTTTTCAGGGTCTCTATTGATAACCGAAAACCTGTCACCAGCCATCTGGTTCTACAAGGATTAAGTCAGTAAGCACTGCAGTTGCTGACCTTTAATACCTCCTGAAAGGAGTTCCGGACAGAGATCAGGAATAAGGTGCTCCATGCAAAACTGGCAGAACAGGCCTTCAGATAGTTAGATATTTTCATAAGGTTTTATGAGCCCAAAGTCTCACATGTTCTCACATCTAGAAAGGCACTAAAACCATTAATGGTGACATCTGCTCCGTGTGACTTACCAGCAAACTTTTGCCAACGTGCGTGCTTGACCACATGCATCCTGCTTCACTAAAATCACATATATACTGACACTCCTCCTATCTTTTTGGAGCAGTTTCTCAGAGCCAGCTGAGAGGTTGTCTCCCGGACTGCAGTCCTCATTTTGTCACAAATAAAACTTAAATCACAACTCTCATGAAGTGCTAATTTTTTCAGTCCACGCTGTGATCTGTGTCTCCACTCAGGGCCACCCACAGCAGACAGACAGGAAGATGAAACGGGATGGGGTGTGCATGCATACCCTGTAGCCCTGACCCCTGTGAAGAGATGGGAGCTGCGTGGACCAGGCAAAGGGAGCCCTACCTTTCTCAGCTCCCTCCTGGTCGTGCTTCTCAAAGAGCAGGTAGTGTGGGCTCTGGGGCAGAAAGGGCAGGCTCACCAGCTGGACCAAGGCGGGGATGACAATCACTCCAAACAGATATGGCCAGGTGCTCTCCTGAGGGAGAAAAGGGGGTTGGTGAATGATGAGGTCATTGTTTAGGGGAGCTGGATCCTTGGGCCAGGCAGCTTCTGCTTTCTGCACAGAGTCCCCTTACCCTGGATAAGCCCCAGGAAAAAGGCTAGGGAGGGACTGGACACTGGTTTTGTTAGGGAACCGTTGAGAGACCGCCCACCTTGGCCATACTGCTCTTATGAGTTGTTTCACAACAGGAGGTCCCAAAACGAAATGTGAAAATTCAGGAGGGACCAAAAGAAGGGAAGAAATGCCAGTCCGTGATAAGTCCTGCCAACCTCCCAGAAGTCCTCACTCTGGAATCATCTTGTCTAAGAGATACTCACACCACCAGGAAGGACCCTGAGTCACATCAGATGTGGGCACGAGCAAGATGACTGGCCAGAGACAACCCCAGAAAGCTGACCCCCACCCCCATAAACCATGAGACTGTGGTTTAGTTAGGGGAACCAATGACTGAAACCACCTTCCCTGGCCAGGCCTGATAGCAACTACTTACATGAATTATCTTACAACAAGAGGTTGTGGTAAGGAACTCAGAGCTAACAAACTTCACCAACCAGAGTAATTAGAGAAAGGTCAAAAGAAGAGGAGCTGCCAGTCCAAATGTCCTGTCAACTTCCCAGAATCCTCCTCGCTGGAATCCATCTTGGCTGAGTGATACTCTCAGCACCAGGAAGGACCCTGAGTTAGAGTGACTGGCCAGAGATAACCTGGAAACTAATCCCATCACCATAAGACCCGAGACTGTGAGCCACCTGGCAGAGCAGGTCTCCTGGGTTCCCTTAACCCTGCTGCTCTCTGCCTAGGTGCCCCTTCCCAATAATATCCTTTGCTTTGACAGCACGTGTATCTCCTCAGACAATTCACTTCTGTGTTAGACAAGAGCCCACTCTGGGGCCCTGGAAAGGGACCCCCTTCCTGCAATAGGGTGACCCTGAGAAGGAGGAGTTTGGGGAAGCCAAGAACTGGCTGACTTAGAAGCCCCGAGGACAGCGAGGCCAGCCTGAGGGGCTCTGGTCTTCCCAGGCTGTGTGGCCCCTTGAACCTCCTTCTCCTCACCTGGGGAACGGGGACAGCCGTGGCCACTTCTCAGGCAGTCGTGAGAGTGCGCTCAGATAAAGCTTGGCCTGGGGGCTTTGTGCTTTGCCAGCACCCAGTAGGTGTTCAGAAGAAGCGACTGCTCTGCTGGTGTTACCAGCCAGACACCTCCGAGGCCCATGACCTGACTCATTTTGCCCCCGTCACAGAAGGTCGGCTGGAGCTTTCCCGAGTCCCCATGGAAGGGAGGGTGGTGGGGCCTCCAGACACAGGCCACCCCTGAACCTACAGCACACACCATTCAAGAGGCATTTTGAGCCCCTCTGAGGGCTTCCCAGGTGGCTCTAGTGGTAAAGAACCCACCTGTCAATGTAGGAGACATAAGAGACGCAAGTTTGATCCCTGGGTCAGGAAGATCCCCTGAAGGAGGGTATGGCAACCCACTCCAGCATTCTTGCCTGGACAATCCCATGGACAGAGGAGCCTGGCGGGCTACTGTCCATGGGGTCACACAGAGTCGGACACAGGAGCAGCCCATTCACCTGTCATACAGCTTAAGTGCAGCAGAGAGCCTTTATTATTATGCGGATTAAGGCAGCATTCTCCCTGATTTTCTTTTTAAATCTAGGTTCACAAATGAGCTCTCACTGCATCTCTGAAAGCAGAGATCAGAAGGAGGAGTTGTGAAGGGGACAAGGAGGAAAAACAAAGTTCTCAGCGTGGAATTCTTGAGCATTTTCTTTCCTAAGAAAGTACAAGGAGACTGTCAAGGAGAAAAGGAGATGTGTCCAGACCTGGGAAGGCTTCGCCCTTGGCAAAGGTTCAGCTGGCCTCAGGTCAGTCCTGCCAGGAGGAGTCCATCCGGAGGCGGAGACTGCAGTGCCCTCCTAACGGAGATGAGCCCAGTTCTGACTTCATATCGGCTCTGTTCCTCTGACTTTAATCTTTGCTTTTCGTTGCTTTTGTTACTATGTGTGTGCTAGGTCACTTCAATTGTGCCCAACTCTTTGCAACCCCTGGGACTATAACCTGCCAGGCTCCTCTTGCCCTTGGGATTCTCCAGGCAAGAATACTGGAATGGGGTGCCATTTCCTGCTCCAGGGGATATTCCCAACCCAAGGACTGAACCCGCGTCTCCTGCATTGGCAGCTGGGTTCTTTACCACTAGTGCCACCTGGGACATGCTGTGTTGTTCTATACGCTACATGACAGGCCACTAAACCGGAGACAAAGTGTTGTGGCAAGGAATACAACTTGATTCAGAAAGCCAGCTGACACAGAAGATGGCAGACTAGCGTCTCCAAAAAGCCATCTTCCGGGGGTCTGGAGGTCAGCTTCTTTTATAGAGCAGAGAGGAAGAGGAGGTGAGCAAATTAAGAAAAAAGGCCATTTATCTTGCAAAGTAAGAGCGGAAAATGTTAATTTATTCTTTTCTCTGGCCATTCACAGGTGGGCAAGGTCAGATTGTCTCCCTGTGAGCTGAAAAAGCCACTTTGTCGTTGTTTAGTTGGACAGTTGTTCAGTTGATCAGTTGTATCCCACTCTGAGACCCCATGGACTGCAGCATGCCAGGTTCCCTCCTCCTTCACTGTCTCCTGGCATTTGCTCAAATTCATGTCCATTGAATCGGTGATGCTATCTAACCATCTCTTCCTCATTCTGGACACAGTAACAACTTATATTTTCAAACTCCTCCGACTTCACCAGCCAGCGCCTGCTTCCATCATCTGTGAGGGACCTGTCAGGCCGATGCCAGCTTTCAGTTTGGGGGAGAGCTCTGTGAATGAGGCCACGAGAGGAGAGGGAAGGTGGACGAGTGGTCACCAGTGAAACTGAGCAGGACCCTGGGGGCCTTCCTGGTGACCAATCTCTCCGTGTCCGCTCCTTCTTATCTATAGCAAAAGCTTTGGTCTCTTGGGCCGCCCTGAGTTTCAAGGAATTAATCATTAGAGAAATGGGGCAATGCAGAAAGAAAGAAAAGCCGGTCAAGCCAGAAAAAGTAATAGCCACTTAAACAGTTATCAAGCCATAGAGGGGCAGGGACCTTGCTTGCTCCCTGGGGGAAAGAGATGGCAATCCAATGCATGTCCTTGAGCTGTTTCTACAGAAACAAAGACCCTACCACCCTACCAGTGGAAACTGCTGCCCACCAGCATGTAGACCCCCAGGCAGGTTGGAGTAAACAAACTGACATCTAGATTCCTGAACCATTATCTTGTTGCCTCACCACCAACCAGTCAGGTGATAAAGATAACATTCCTTCTTGATCTTGGAAGGGGCCATGATGATGCTTAGATTTGGATTGTGTAAACTGTCAATTTACATGCAGGAGTATGATTCCAGAAATGCTGCATTGTAGATTCAAGGAAATTGAGGATGTCCATCTCAGTTCAAAGGCTCCTGATTGTCCTCAGAGACAGGTCCAAGGGCCATGGAACAGCACAAAGCCATCCATGACCCATCCTCCAGCCAAGCTCCACGTTTCCAGCATCCCCTGGCCCTGCACTTCCTCTGCAGTCATCATTCCCAATGATCCCAAGTGGATCATGCCTCTGCACATCCGTACTTGCTATTTCTCCTCCAGGAGTACCTTCCAGCTCCCCTTCTTCTTCCACCCAAAGGCAGCTCCAAGGATGCCACCCCTGGGAGGTGCCTCTCTAATTTGATGCTGTGGAAAAAGCCTATGGTCCTTGCCCCTCATGTCCTCCACCTGCCTTTTGTCTGGGGAAATTTTTTAGCCAAAGAGTAAGTTTAATCAGAGAAGTGAAAAAATGCAGAAACAAAGGAAAACCGTCCAACAGACTAAATAATAATAGTTTAGTTATTAAGCAAAGTCAAGGACATTTAGTCCCTTTCAAGAGCTATAGATATTATTCTGAGCCATATCCTGTGAGCTGTCTTATAGATATTAAAACCCCCATCAGGTGGAAGAAGTTAATTACATGATAACCAGACTGTAGCCATGACATAAGCTGCCATGATTCTGAGAGCTGGCCTCCAACAAATGAGAACAAATCAGTTGTGGAACTGACGATCAACTGTACTTAACCAAGGCGATGCTGGTCAGACCATCGCATGACCAATTTCAAGATGACTGTCAGACCTGAGGGTGCTCTTTCTGCACGGCGCTGCCTCCCTCCACCTGTAAAACCTCTTGCCCAACTCTGATTGGTGGTGGTGGAGATGGGGTGGGGTGTGGAGTCAACCTTTTGACAGAAGTCTGCCCTCTTACCCAGTTGCCAGCATCCAAAATAAAGCGAACTTTCTTTTCCACCAAGCTTGCCTTTTTATAGCCTTTTGAGCAGCAAGCATCTGGACACACCTCGGGCTGTGTCTGCCTAGGGCTTCCAGTATGACCTGCCTAGGGCTTCCCGGGAGGCACTAGAGATAAAGAATCCACCTGCCAATGCAGGAGACATAAGAGACGTGGGTTCGATCCCTGTGTTGGGAAGAGCCTCTGGAGGAGGAATGGCAACCCACTCCAGTATTCTTGTATGGAGAATCTCATGGACCACTAGGTGCTACAGAGAGTCAATCTCAGATGAGTCTTTTTTAGAAATTTATTTATTTTTAATTGGAGAATAATTGTTTTGTAATATTGTGTGTGCTTCATCGCTCAGTTGTGTCTGACACTTTGAGACCACATGGTCCTGTCGGCTCCTAGGGTCCTCTGGTCATGGAATTCTCCAGGCAAGAATATTGGAGTGGGTTGCTATTTCCTTCTCCAGGGGATCTTTCTGCCCCAAGGATCAAACCCACATCTCTTGTGTCCCCTGCATTGCTGGCAGGTTCTTTACACACTGAGGGTTGGTTTCTGCCATACATCAACATGAATCAGCCATAGGTATACATATGTGCCCTCCCTCTTGAACCTTCTTTCCACCTCCCACTCCATCCCACCCCTCTAGGTTGATGAGTCTTTTTGATGCCAATGGACCCTGATGTGTTCAGCAAAGCCTGAGGTCAGAGCCCTTACATATGCTGATTTCACTTGAGAGGAAAGAAAAATGCATAGTCTTGTGAGCAGACATGATTTTTTCTTTCTCTCTGGTAAGGTGAGCGAGTCTTGCAAAAATTCGGCTGTCTTCTTCTTTAATCTACCAAGGCTTCCTTTTCAAAAATAGACTCCTAGATCTTATTTCCCTCAGGCTATAGATGACCTCAGGTATTTGCATAAATAAAACCCTCCTGGACCGTGATGAGACAGCTCAAACTTTTTAGTAGAGTTGGAATCATTGACCTTATCCCAAGTCAGGTTCTAATTTAAGGACAGTATATTGTGTCCCATCCCCAACCCCGCCCCCTCAGTCAAGCGGATCAAGTAAGGTGATGCTGGGGCCATTCCTACCACCACCAAGACAGGTGCTGGAGGTGAGAAGGGATGGAAGGAGATCTCTCTTACAAGGCTAGTTGAAGGGATAAAATGGGCTATTTTTCTTTGTATGTCTTCCTATTTAAGATCTCATCCGCTAGAATCAAGGCTAGCATTTATCCACTTCTCCACGTGCCAAGCTCTATGCTGGATACTTTACAAATGTAACTGCAACAAAGTTTAAAAACATACAGTTCACGGTGTTATCGAAACAGGACCTTGGTTTTCATCTCCTGTGCGTGTGTGCTAGGTCGCTTCAGTCCTGTCCGACTCTTTGCAACCCTATGGACTGTAGCCTGCCAGGCTCCTCTGTCCATGAGATTCTCCAGGCAAGAATACTGGAGTGAGTTGCCATGCCCTTCTCCAGGGGATCTTCCCGACCCAGGGATCGAACCTAGCCTCTTATTATCTCTTGCACTGGTAGGCAGATTCTTAGCCACTAGCACCACCTGGGAAGCCCTTTAATTGCCTACATTTGTTCAAAATGGAATCAGTGAGGGTGCCCTTCCCTTCCTCATTTCAGTGGTTTTAGACGGTCTTAAGACCACAGTTTCAAAATCATAATGCAATCAACCTGATAGAATGATATATTTTCTACTCCCCCAGCCCAAGCCTCATTCTAGCTGGAGTCTGCAGTAGAAAAGAGTGGGAGGTGGGGGGATGGATGGTTGCTTCTCATTTTTCATCCTCCCCCTGCCCTTCTCTGGCTTCATTTCAGTGTCTGACTACTCTAAGATGAAACAGTGGTGAAGAACTGGGTCAGGTCTCTGGGGCTGGCAGATGTTTATCACGGATATTCTTTCCTCGTGAGCATTTTCATGGGAATTCTGTAGAGTTCCATCCTTGGAACCAACCCCCCTCCCACTACAGTTTCCCTGACCTGGGAGTTTGCACCTCATTCTCTTCTGGAGAGTCCTCTCCTCTGCAGCCCAGAGGAACCCAAGGTAAAGGCTCTTGTGTATTCTGAAAGTTGTGCCCAGCACCCCAAGGGGGTGAGTTGAGGCTGAAGCCCAGCCCTCTCTGACCTCCATGCTGAGGGCTCTTGGGGATGGTCTATTAACTATGCTTTTTACTTCCTATGTTTTATGATGATCTGATATCTTGGAGCCTTACTGATCCTGGAGATACTCCCCCTCCTAGGCTAGTTAATTCCTAGCAATTAACTTGCCTGGGAGCATGCCTTTAACATACAAACCAACCAATCCAGAGCCTACATGGACCACTTCCTCTATCTAACTCTCACACACCAAGTCGATACACTCCCTGTCCTTAATTACCCCAGTAGGCACCTAGAGACATCCCCTGTAGTCCTGGGACCACCTGTAACTATTCAGACTATGCCATCCTGAGCTTGCCTGAGCTTGCCTACTCGAGCTCACCCATTCCTTCTGTGGAAGCCACAATAAAGGCTCTGGGCCACGCCCTGCCCTCCCTCCCTCTACTCCTGACCAGCCCTGATGCTTCCTCGTGTGGCCTTGCATGGGGTGGCGTGCCCCCTCCCCTGGAGAACTGTGAATCATAGACTCTTCTTCCACAGGAAGCATCTGTGCCTATCCCCCTTTCATGACGATGACATTAAAGTCAAATTCCAGGTACATTTTAGGGCATCTGGGTCACCCTCTCCAAGGCATGGTACCACATCAGTTCTTGCTGCAGGGGACCACTTCTTTCTGGAATCCCCTACCCCTTGCCTTCCAGGACACCCCTCTCCCAGTTCTCCTCCAGTTTCTTTGAGCCCCTTCCCAAGGCTTTGAGCCCAACGCTCTTTTCTGTTCATCTCCATGGCTTCCCTCAGGACAGTGTTTCTTAGACACGGTTACACAATGGAATCGCCTGTGGGATCATGAAAATGACTGACGTTCCTGGTCTCCCACAGGTGGAGATTTGGGGTTAATTGGCCTGCAGGTGTGGCTCGGGCGCTGGGTTCTTCAAGCTGTCTGGGTGGCTCTGGTGGCAACCAACTGAAAGCCACACATCTCCCCTCCACCTGCTGCAGACAGTGGTGTGTGACCCAGAACCGAGGGAGTCACCCTCTACCTGCCAGGACTGTTGTTGGCTATGGGGCCACAGCTGGGTCCCTGCCTTCCCCCAAGACAAGCCCTGGAAGGATGCTTCCTCCACAAGACTACTCACCCATCCTTAGGAGCAAACTGAACCCAATGTCTAGCTGGTGCAGGGGCACACAGGCCTCCCCTTGCTTCCTCTTCCCTCTCCTATACCTGGGCCCTCCCAGGTCCAGAGCTCCCTGTGGGCTGAGACCTCTGTTGTGACTCAGGGCAGCTCATCCTCTCCTGCTGAGTCCTTTTTCCTTTACCACCTGGAGGTGTTGATCTGAGAACATTCCCCAGTCAACTTCCAGCTCAAAAGTCCCCACCTCAGAGTCTCTTCCCTGGGGAACCCAACGTAAGACCCATGTATGGGGCCAGAACCCCAAATCTCCTCGTGCAGCCCACACCTCTTATTGGGGGCTCCTCACTCTCATTTCTAGTTAATCAGTGGAGAGCTCTGCTGATAACCCTTGGGTTCCATAATCTCCACCACCTCCCAGCCACCCATGCCTGTCCCTGGACCACAGCTGGGGCCATCACCATCTATGCAGAAGTCCAATTTGAAAACCTGATGCACTTCCATTCCTGTCTTTAATTCACAACCGTCCCACTGCCATCCGAACTGCTGCCTACCCTAAGACAGTCCTGTTGGCTGTTTCTGAAATCTCTGGGCATCTCCTCCCCTTCTTACTTGCTAGCATATGCCTTAGGGGAGGTTCTGACAGTGTTTCTGCCTTGATTCTACCAACAGCATCTTAACTGTCCTGAAATGCCCCTGCTTCCCTTTGCATTCCCCTCACTGTCTCGGAGTGGTCCTTCTAGAACGTGAATCTGATGTTCTAAGCTACTTCTCTGTCTGAAACTTTAAGCAGCTCCCTACTGCCCTCAGGATCAAGTTCAAATCTCTTAGCCTGGATAACAAAGCCCTGCCTGATGAGAACCCATCCAGGATTCCAGACTTGCTCCTCTGCTCTGGTCCTGCCAACCCACAGGCGTCTCTGAGTCTAACAAGCAGATTGCGGGATGCTGTGCCCCTGAAGGTGCTGCTTCCTCTCCCAGGGATGCCGCTCTTACCCACAGAACAGCTGTGTATCCTCCCAGCTTCAGCATTTCCTCCTCTGGATGGCATCTCTTCCCAGTGGAGACCCCACTGGCAGCAGCCTATGAAAACACTTGCTACCTGAGTAGTGTGTATTTCTTTATAGGTGCCTCACTTTAAACTAGACTGAGCACCTCAAGACCACCTCCTGCCATGTTCTTTTATGTTTCTTTCCAACACCCGGCACCTGGCAGGTGTTCAGTAAATGCCTCTAGTCCGAATGCATGTTGGGTAAGAAGAATGGTATAGGTAAGTGATGCTGAAGATGGAGACCCATGAAATAACACACATCCCTGCTTTTTAAGTAAGATATTGGGTTGGCCAAGAAGTTTATTCAGGTCTTTACATAACATCTTATGGAACAAGCTTTGGGGCCAACTCAATATCTATCTATCTATCTATGCTAAAACTTTCCTGTTAAAGGGCTAAAATAACATGGTATCCTATTAAAGGGCTAAAGTAGTATGAATAACATTCTCCTATAAAGTATTATTATAATTTCCAGTCTATAGAAGAGAAAACTGAAACCCAGCAAGGTCAAGTAAATCAAGCAAGCTCGCAAGAGAACCTGGCTGGGGGGGGGGCAGAGGGCTGGGGGGTGGGCGCCCTCAGAGTTGAATGGGAGCCTGACTCTTCTGATTTGTGCAGGGGGCTCTTTTGTGACATTATTGCTGATCCACGCATTTCTCAAAGCAAAGCAATGGCCATCCTTTTCCCCTGCAGCAGCTGCGAGCTGAATAGCTAATTGATATGCAGATGACGTTAGGCTGAGCCAGTCCTGCTCTTCTACAGAAAGTTCTGTACAGAACTCATCGGAGTTCACTTGAGCTCAGCTCCAGTGGTTCACGCTGGTGCTGAAACGGGCTCCACCAAGCAGAGGTGTAGCAGGCATGGGGGCAGCCGCTCAGGGAGGGAGAGACAGTCACTTTCTGAAGGGATGTTTTGTGAAAGGCTGATGCTCCTCCCTTGTTACTTGTCACAAGCTGAATCTCATCAGGGAACCAGCACCAGTCAACGAATGTCCATGGAACCCTTGACCTAGATGTCCCCACAAGCACCTTCCAGAGGGAGACCCCCCTGGCTGCAGCTTACGGAGCCCTGAAGTGGCGACCACGTGCCTGGCTGTGTCTGCCCCGCCTTCTACCATCTTAGAACGGGTCTGTCTGTCACCATCTCCCCAACAGGTCCTGCAGAAGTCAACACCGCCCGGCACCCCCAGGGTGCAACCCAGATGCTGAGATGCTCAGGTCATTGCAGGAAGTGTGCTGTTCTAGAATTTCTGGTACATATTCATAGTCTGACTCCAACTTCAACGAGAGACCTCAAGAGCATGACTGGATGATCAGCCTCGTATTTCTCTGTCTCAGCAACAACAGTGAAATTACCTTCCCAGGGCTTAGCAGTCACATCTCAGAGAGCTGTTCCAAGTAATAGACGTGAATTAAGTGACCTGCCTCAGGTCATCTTTCAAGAAACACCAGCTCCCTCTCCTTCTCTGAAACAGGTTTCTGCTTTTCAAAGGGTTCAAGGGTCTTCTGCCTTCCTTGGTTCTTGAGCAATCTGGAAAGTAAGGTCACCAGCTATGATTCCCATTTTATAGACAAGGAAACCGATGCTGGAGAGGTAGAAAGACAGGCTAAAAGTCCTGCTGCAAAAATTTCCATGAAATCAACCTTGTCCCTTCCTCATTTTAGAGAGAAATCTGTGCATTTTTTTCAAGTTTGTTGACCTGCGAGTGCCTCCCTGAGCCAACCTACAGTGATAGGCTGGTGCTAAGCACATGCGAATTTGCTGAGTGGTTCACACAGAGTGACTCAGTCTCACCTTCACAACACCCCTGCTTCATTCCCATTTGACAGATGAGAAAACTGAGGCACCAAGAAGTTATGCATTCGTAATCAGGCATCTTATAAATGGTAGAGTGGAACACCCACTCCTGGCAGTGAGGTACCAAGCTCTGTGTTCTCAAGCCCTGGGCAATCCAATATCCCTGCTTATACACTTATGGAAATCACCCTTCACTTTCCTGAGGGCATTAAACCAGGGTTCCTCTCTAAATAATGCTCCCTGAACTTGAAGCCCATTATTAATCCCCTTGTCAGCTTTCTGTGTTCTATCTGGATCATCCTGGTTTCTGGTCTCCTTGTTCAGACTCACTCATACCACTGCTTTGTCTGCCACCTTCTCCTTACAAATTCTCATTGCAGATCATCTGGGATCAGATCAGTGTTCGCCAAATGGAACTCAAGAGAAGACAAAATGTGATTTGTTCTAAGGCTCACAAAAGCACAAGGATGCAACATGATTTGGACTTTTCCTGTCAATGACCTGGATTCTGGGGACATGGAAGGTACGGCTGCCAGTGGTCAGGGACCAGCCTGGTTAGCCATGAGCTCTGTGACCTGGGGTCACAACCTTGGGCCTTTCACAGTCTCACTCAGCTTCAATGTTAGGCCCAGGTTGAAATTCTGGTTCTTCTACTTACTAGCTCTGGGGCCTTGAGCGAATTCTGCATCCTTGCATTCTCTCTGGAATCACTCGAGGAGAGTAATTAACAGTTATTTTGCAAGGTTGCTATGAGGTTGACTAGGTGATATTCTAGCATGGGCCTGGTACATGATTGGGGGCCAAAGAGATGTTGCTTCCTTTTTTCCTTTGCTATGGTTCTGAACCAACACAAGTGGCCATCCTAGAAGGGTGGGCCTGAGGCGAGGGGATTCCCTTGTAGTTCAGAGGTAAAGAATTTGCATGCAATGCAGGAGACCCAGGTTCAATCCCTGGGTTGGGAAGATCCCCTGGAGAAGGAGACAGCTACCCACTCCAGTATGCTTGCCTGGAGAATTCCACGGATGGAGGAGCCTGGCAGGCTACAGTCCATGAGGTCCCAAAGGGTTGGTGTTTGGCATCCATGCTTGCTATTAACATATTTTGGGATTCCCTAGTAACTCAGCTGGTAAAGACTCTTCCTGCAATGCAGGAGACCCCAGTTTGATTCCTGAGTTGGGAAGAAGATCCCCTGGAGAAAGGATAGGCTACCCTCTCCAGTATCCTTGGGCTTCCCTGGTGGCTCAGCCAGTAAAGAATCCTCCTAAAATGTGGGAGACCTGGGTTCAATCCCTGGGTTGGGAAGATCCCTGGGAGAAGGGGACAGCTACCCATTCCAGTATTCTGGCCTAGAGAATTCCATGGACAGAGGAGCCTAGCAGGCTACAGTCCATGGGGTCACAAAGAGGTGAACACGATTGAGCAACTTTCAGTCATTTCACTCTGAGTTGAGATCTGCTGCTCCGAGCCTGTGACTTTGTGTCTGGGTTGAATGTATGAAACCCACCTCTCAGACCTGAGTGGGATGTCTGGGCATTAAAGACCAGCCTACACACAACCAGGGACTCCCATCTCATTTCCTCAGCCACTGTCCTTCCTCCTTGGATGCTCTCTCCCCCTTGGGGGTCTCTGTCAGAAATCTGGTACCCCTCCTCAGACACGGACACCCCTGGTGGTTCTTTGCGGAGCCCACTGACAGACAAGCATGGCACCCCTCCCTCCTGGGCACTGATTTCTCATCTGTGAGATGCTAGGCTGTACCTGGATGCACACCCCCATCCCTTCCACCTCCGAGCGTGCTCCATTCTCTGCATGCTTAACTCTCTCATTTCCTTAACTTGTTCACACTGCCATGCGTTCGATCTGTGAAAGTTTCCTGTCAGACAAGGCAGGTTTGAGGACAGTAAGAGCAGGAAGAGAGCAGTAGGTGGGGCTGGCACGCAGAGGCTGGCATGAAGCTCTGGGCTGTGTTTTAGCTTTTCCCAGTGAATCTCCATCATCAGCTTTCTTGTGACCCCTCTCAGCACGCTGCAGGTGGGTGCTTCCCAGCTCCCAGGTACCCACCGCATTCTCATGGGGAGGGCTTCCACTTGGTAACATCATTTTTCATCAAGAAAGCGGCTTTTTCAGAACCTCACGTTTTCCCCTTATCTTTGAAATATCTTAACTATTTCAGTCAGGAGGAGACTGAAGTCAAAAGAAGCACAGAGATTTCAAAAGGAGGACCATTTTCTGGTGCTGTTTCTTGTCCCCAGCCACTTGGTATGTGAGCGGGTGTGTGGGTGAGCATAGGCGGGTCTGGGAGAAAAGACTGGTTGGGCTACTGAAGACCCCCTCGCAGCATGGCTGTGACCTGTGTCCAGGAGTCTAAGAAGGAGAGGCCACACTTTGTCATGGAAAGAAACCACCAGGATTGAGCTCTTTAGCATGGTGCTCAAGGCATTCCGTGTGGCCTTGGCTGCAGCTCAGCCGTCCCTTGCCCAGGGGGTTCAAACTCTTTCGAAGAACTGTTCTCTGACACCTCTGACCTTTGTGTATGCTGTTCCCTTTCCCCAGAAGCTCCTTGACTTCCAGTGGCCTGCCTGGCAAACTCTTACTTCTTCCCTAATACCAGCTCAGATGTCACCTCCCTGTGGGTCCTGCCCTGACACCAAAGGCAGTTAAAGGACTCCTCATGGATGCTCCACTGGCACACTCTTCTAAGACTGCCCATCAACACATCATCCAGTCAATTTCTCTTGGTGCCTGCTTCACATGCTGGAGTCCAGCTTGGTCAAGAAGCTGGCTGCATGGAAAGTCACTGCTGGCCAGTGACATATTTGAGCATTTTACAAATGCACTGCCAAGTGCTTAATCTTGGACCACTTGAAAAAATCAACCATAGGCACATAGAAAACTAAAGATGTAAGAAATAACAATGGAGGAATTATTAACTCCATGAAAAACAAAAAGCTTCATGAGAAAGGAAAGTCATCAGGGAAAATAATCACAATAATATAAATATCATCCAGTGAATTATAAGAAACTGTGCGATAAATACATGGTAGGACAGAGCGACAGGAGAGGAAGGATAGTGGTGTAAGTGTGGGCTTGGACCTCAACTGCTACAATAAGATGTCAATGAGAATGTCCAAAATGAATGAATCCAGACGTAGTGTTATAACAAATTATTTATGTATAGATATAGTTTTGTTATAAGGAACTGGCTCAAATCATTTTAAAATATAGAGGAATTATCAAACAGTTAAAAGAGTTGTAAGAGGCTCAAGGAGATAAAGCAAATGGACCTCTCTCTCTTACTTTCCCTATAAGCCTCTTGTGTGCGTTCTAAGTCACTTCAGTCATGGCTGACTCTGTGACCCCATGGACTGTACTCCACCAGGCTCCTCTGTCCCTGAGATTCTCCAGCCAAGACTACTGGAGTGGGTTGCCATGCCGTCCTCCAGGGGATCTTCCCAACCCAGGGATCAAACCTGTGTCTCTTACATCTCCTGCATTGGCAGGCGGGTTCTTTACCACCTAGCCACCAGGGAAGAAGCCCTATAAGCCTCTTAGCAGTGTTACATTTCTTAAACCACTTGCATGTAATGTTTTGACTAAAAACATTTAAAATTTGTTTCAAATCAAATATGAAGTTGAGACATGAATGCATTTTATTTGGGGCACTTTTCTGGAATCATGCATACTTTCCTTTGGAATTCCAGATGGCAAAATCCCTGGTCTATAGGTTCAAATCCATTTGCTGTGATTTGGCTCCACAACTGGAGCTTGTCTGGGCCTAAGAAACCTGAATATTCATGCTTGAGTCTGATGGATGGGTGTGTATGTGCAGGATGGAGATGGGGAGGATTTCTGTCAAATCACTGACATTGTCAACACCAAGTCTTCCTGGGCAGGGACCCAGGCTGCTAATTGGGTGTTCTCCCCTCAGTGTCCAAAACACAGAAAGGAATGTGTATCAGTGAGTGCTGCTTGGGAAGCTGAGAGGTCAATTTCCACGTGAGAGGAATCTTATTCTTCCTAACACCGAGACTTCCAATCTGCCAGAAGCAACATCTGCCTCATGCAACTATGGGAGTACAGAGACTGGGGTTTTCATCTCCCCAGGGCCCTGTGCCTTCCCAGCTCGCTCAGACTCCATTAAACCATGCAGATTGGCACTGGAGAGACAAAAGAGTTCCTTTTGCCTGGAAGAAAACAAGTTCTGCTTCCACTAGACCGAGATGGCCCCTCTATCCAATTAAGTCCGTAAGAGAGGTGCACTTCTTCAGTCAGACAGCATCATCTCCCCCACACCAAGCAGCGCAGGAAACAGGAAAGTGAATCCGAATGAAAGTGGTCCAGCCCCTAGTGGGCTGACAGCCAGGATGAAACCAGAGGCGAACACAAAGAAAGGCACGTCCTGACGTTACCCGAACGGACCAAAGGCATGGGAAAGGGCTGTTACGGGGATTCAACAGAGCGAGCAAAAGCTTTTGTCCAGAGCATCAGGCCGAGCGCAGGGGATGTTCAGCTTCTTTCTATTTTCAGAAGGGCTGTTCAGTTATATTCCTTTACTGGAGTTTGGAGTTGGATCTTTCTGGAAGGCCAAAGGATGTGGAATGAGAGATGGAAAGAGAACAAATGGTACCAGAGTGTGGGACCAGCAGGAGGATTTCGGGATGGTGGGGGAGTAAGGGAGGATTTGGAAATATGGGTCATTGAATGGGGCTAGAGGTTAGATCACTTCATGGCAAATAGATGGGGGAGAAAAGCTGGAAACAGGGTCAGATTTCACTTTCGTGAGCTCCAAAATCAATGCGGATGGTGACTGCAGCCATGAAATGAAAAGACGCTTGCTCCTTGGAAGAATAACTACGTCAAAATTAGACAGTATTTTAAAAAGCAGACATCACTTTGCCAACAAAGATCTGTGTAGTCAAAGCTATAGTTTTTCCAGTAGTCAGGTAGGCATGGGAGAGTTGGACCATAAATAAAGCTGAGCGCCCAAGAATTGATGCTTTTGAACTGTGGTGCTGGAGAAGACTCTGGAGAGTCCCTTGGACTGTGAGGAAATCAAACCAGTCCATCCTAAAGAAAATCAGCCCTGAATATTCATTGGAGGGACTGATGCTGAAGCTGAAGCTCCAATATTTTGGCCACCTGATGTGAAGAGCCAACTCACTGGAAAAGACCCTGAAGTGGGAAAAATTGAGGGCAAGAGGAGAAGGGGGCGGCAGAGGATGAGATAGTTGGATCACCGATTCATGGAATGAGTTTGAGCAAACTCAGGGAGATAGTGATGGACAGTGAAGCCTGGTGTGCTGTAGTTCATGAGGTCGCAAACAGTTGGACACAACTTAGTGACTGAGCAACGAGAGGCTAGATGAGTTAGAATGAGAGACTGGGCCCTGGTTCAGGGGCCTTGAAGGAATTTAGGCTTCATTTGCTGAACATGGGATCCATTGCTTGGCCAGATGGCAACTATTAATATTTACAAAATTAGGCAATAAGCACTTTTCCATGTAGTAGCTTTTCTAATGCTTATAAAGCCCTGGGGAGTGTGTATTATTGTGCCCATTTTATAGATAAAGAAACTGAGAGCAGCAGGGAGAGGGAAGAAGCCAGGTTAGATGAGGTTCCTGCAGAGGCATCTCTGGGGAAAGGCTACAATTCTCCCTCTAACAATTCGTCTCTAAGGGCTCCCATGCTTCATACACATCTTGGCCCCAGGGGTATCCTCCAGCCTGCTAAGATGGCCTGAATTAGGGCCCAATCTGTCATTCTAATCCATCTAACTTCTAGCACCATCCAACTACCCGTATTTCTAAATCGAAATCCTGCCCTCACCACCTCCCCTGTTTTGCTTCGCAGAATTCATTACTGCCCAACTTTAAGTATTTATTTGTCTCTGATCTGTGTCTTCCACGAAAATGCAAGGTTCATGAGGGCAGGGGTCCTTGTCTGTTTTGTTTTCTTCTGGATAGAGCCTGGAACAGTGCCAGGTACACAGTAGGAACTCAATAAATGTTGTCAAATGAATGAATACATCATCAATAGACAAAGTCCAAATGGCCTGGGCTCCTGCTGGCTGCAGATACTAGAGGGTGCCCGACTGCAGGCTGACTCTGGGTGAAGGATCCAAGAGAGCCCCATACTTTGTGATCTGGGTCTTGGGCAGAGGTTCTCTGTAAAGTGAGAGTCCTGGGCTGGACGGCTTTGGTTAAAGGAAGACAGGGTGATACAAGTGAAGGCCTGGGCCAGACTGCCTGGGCTGAGTCCTGGCCGGGACTACTGCTAGTTGGTGGCCTTGGGCAAGTTCTCCAAATTCTATGAGACTCAGTTTGCTCATCTGCAAGATGGGTGTAATAATAGTAATCGCATCCTAGAGGATTGTTGGGTGTTTTGGGATCACATTAGACAGTTCCAGTGAAGAACTCAACTCAGTTCCTGAAACAGGACGACACCTCTGGAAATGGGGGAGGTGTTTTGACCCATTTATTCAATAGCATCTTCTGTGACTCTTCTGGGTGAAGGGTACATGCTCCAAGGATGACGGGTGAACTGGCTACTCATGTCCTCACCAAGCGGAAAGGAAGGACCAAGCAGTGTGCGTGGAGGTCTCACATACGATAACACACTTCTAATGCCTCCCCAGGTTCAGATTATGTCCAAGATCACTGGCTAGATAGCTCTGGGCAGGGTTTCCCCTTTGAGTCTCCATTTTACAATCTGCAAAATGGGAATGACGATAGAACTGACTTCCAAGGTTGAGGCAAATTAAGTGAGATGATCCGGATGAAGCCCACTGCTCAGCCAGGAAAAGCATTTTGCAAATCCTGGTCCTTCTGCTCCACTGAGTGAATGCAGGACCATCCTGAGCCTCCCAGTGGGGGGCCTGGGGTTCAGAGGCGCCGAGTACAAGGCACTCGAGCAAATCAAACATCAGGACGGGACTGAGCTGCCATCTTGGAGGCTCAGCCCCCAGGAGCCTCCTCGGACAGCCCCTGTAAGGCTCCCCTCCACCCCTGGGTGATGGGGGGGGCTGCGGGAGGTGACTCGGGACGCCTCCCAAACCACAGTGGTCGCTACATGGTGGGAGTGATGGGGCTGGGCCTGGTAGCCAGGAGCTGAGGGTGCCAACTTCCTCAGCAGTTATGCAAACCAGAGTTGGGCACTGAATAACCCTGAGACTTGTTCTCCCCACCTGAGAAATGGGTCTAATGATGGCGCTATCCCAGGGAGGATGAGCCATTGCACAAAAAGCCCTAGAGGCTGCAGGTGATGTGATCCCTTTGCACACCTGTATTGCAATGTGTAGATCACAAGGCATTTCAGAGCCACCTCTTCTTGTCCTTCCAACAGCCCTGTGAGATGGGGATGATGATGAAATGGCCAAACTCCTGGAGGTGATGAGGGCGTACCAGTGCTATTCAGAAGGATTTGTTGAAGAGAACGTGTTATAGGCCACCCAGACAGGAAGAGCTGGCCGTGGGTAGGGAGCATTTTGTTATAAATACTTCTGCTTAGCTGGCTTCTGTCTGAGACAGGCCAAGACCAAAACAGCAAGGATTCTAGCAAACTGCCTTTAAACCCCAGCTCCACAGCTCATTCCCTGTGTGATCCTGAGCACATTTGGGCATCTCTCTCTGCCTCAGTGTTCTCATCTGTGAAATGGGGATGATATAGACTATACCTAATCTATGGTATTATTGCATGGATTTCCTGAACTAACAGGTAAAATAAACCCATAACAAAGTGAACTTTTGGAGCTTGGGGCCCAGGTCTGATGATGCAATGACCTGCTCTCTGCCTGACCTTTGCTGAATTGTTCTGTCTTGAAGGTTTCCACCTGAGGCATACCAGCCTGGAGGCCAGTAAGTTGCTCGGTTGTGTCTGACTCTTTGTGATCCCATGGACTGTAGCCTACTAGGTTCCTCCATCCATGGAATTTTCCAGGCAAGAGTACTGCAGTGGGTTGCCATCTTCTTCTCCGGGAGATCTTCCCATCCCAGGGGTTGAACCCAAGTCTCCCACATTACAGGTAGATGCTTTACCGTCTGAGAAGCCTGGCTGCCGGGGCCACGTAAACCACAGAGCAGGAATCTTATGACCAAGCAAACCTCCAGAGCTGCCCTCTCTCCCCTCCAACACCCACTCCAGGCCACCTACTCAGAGGGCAGCTGGGCTAATTGTTTTCCCCTACAGCTGTCATGAAGACAGGATAGCAAAGTTCAGGCAAGCTTCAGAGACTGCCTTTAAAATTCCAGATGACATGGCTTCAATACCAATTAAATTTATCTTTGCATGCCTTCGACCTCCCTTGCTTGCAGACTGAGATACCAGCCAAGCTGACTGGGAGCTGCGGTGCCCTCAGCCCAGGGGCACACGTCACCCAGAGCATTAACCATCACGCAGCAGCCAGAGCAGACAGGAGCCCTGCAGTGACTTCCATAAAGGCCCCTCTTTTTAGAGACGAGGAACTCGAGGTCAGGAGAGAGGACTGCCCAAAGCCACAGCACAGGACTCGGTGGCCTGCTGCTTGCCCACACACATCACAGCAGATGAACCTGGGGCTCTCTTTGTGTTCTCAGGAGCAAAGAAGCATGAGAAAACTCATGAACTGGGGCATTCATCATTCCAAGGTCAAGAAAAGCTTGTGCATTCCCTCTACATTTAGGGAGCATCTCAGTGTCACAGACCCCACCATCAGATCTAAGATGATACAAAGAACTAAAACCTCGACCTCAGTTCTTGGGAAAGACCATCACATGGACAACTTGATTCTACAGCGGATCCAATCAACTTCCTAAGAGAGGAGTAGCTTTTGCAGAAGACTGAGGTGTGTGTGTGCTCAGTTGGGTCCCATTCTTTTTGACCGCATGGATTGTAGCCCACCAGTCTCCTCTGTCCAGGGGGTTTTCCAAGCAAGAATACCAGACTGGCTTGCCATTTTATCTTCCAGGGGATCTTCCCGATGCAGGGATGGAACCCGCATCTCCTGCGTCTCCTGCCTCGGCAGGCGGGTTCATTACCACCTAGTCACCTGGGAAGCCAGAAGACTGACGTGGGAATGGCTAACTCTAGACTCTCAAAGGAGAGAGGTGACATGGTGAGCGGCCAGCATATACCTTGCACGGAGTAAAGCCTAATGGAGCTAATTAGGGAGCGAGTCCTAAGTACTGTCTGTGTATCACTGCATCTAATTTTCACAACTCAAGTGAGCTGTGCACATTTATTCACATTTTACTAACAAAGATACACAGAAGCTAAGGAACAATTCTTTTTCCTATTGTTTGAGAAGAAGACTGAATTAGAGCCAAGCCAGGAAGCTAATGGGACCCACACTGCCCTACCGGAAAGCCTGAATTATCTAAAAGAGAAAATTCAGAGCTCAGAAGGTTGTCTGAAGGAGACTGGGCATCACCCTGTGAGGAACTCTGAAGTTGCAGGAAGGATGAAGAGGTGGTAGTCTCTAATTTTCTTTTTTCCTAGTTCCCATCAAAGGAAATTCATCCTGTGGGTGCTCCCAGCCCACCAGAACGTTTACTCTGGCTACAGAAAACATCTGAGCCATGCCCTGAATGAGATCCTTCATTTCAAAGAGAAAAGGTGTGATTTCTCAGTTACTGGAGACATGAAGAGTCTCATCAGGTGAAAATGCTGTTGGACTGTCTGCGACTACTTTAACGTGGATGAATACATGTCTTCTCATATTTTGATAAGAATCAAACTGTCCTTTCTTCCTGGGCTTGGATGAAGTACAGAGAGTTTGAGATGAAAAGCTAACAGAAAAGAAGTGCTGTCACGTACTCAGAATCCGGAAAAAATACGAGATCGAAGAGGACGGCCTGCCGGGCTGCCTGACTTCCCATGCCAGGACTCTAAGCTTTGGGGTGCCTCCCCCTGCTCCCCACCTGTGAGTCCCGCTCTGCAGATCCTACAGCACAGAGGTCATGGCTTCAAAGCCAGGAAGCTCGGGCTCCAACCAGGCTCTCCCGCCTTCTTGCTATAGCCATTTGGGGTCATTATTAAACCTCTCTGAGACTGAACCTTTAATCTATAACAGAGAAAGTAATAATACCTATTTCCAAGGACTATGACATGAGTTAAATGAGATCTTGGTTGACATCTATTTAGCATCAGTTCCAGGTACTGTTTCAAAGCACTTGACATCTATTTCCTTCTTTGAGCCTTGCAAAAGCCCTCACGAAGCAGGTGGCATCGTAATTTCATTGATTAGGTAAGGCAATGGCTAAGAAAGGTTCTGAAACTTATTCAAAGTTCCACAGCTGTGGATGATGGGACTGGAAGGCAGACTCAGGCAGCCTGACACAAGAACTAGAGCTACAAGGGGGTGCTCTGTACCCCACCCTCTGGAGTTCATTCTGCTATGATAGAATCATATTTCCTCTCCTCTTAATCTCATGTGGAATTCCAGTATGAGGTCCTTAGTATTTTGTAGATTAACAATAATTATTGTGATGAAATCACAGTCATTAATACTAGCTCTGCATATAATGTGCCAAGAAAGAGCTACTGTCCTTAAGCAAACATGGAATATTTACAGAGTTTGACTGCAAGCCAGCCACAGAGTAACCTTAACATGTTCCCCATAGGAGAAATTTGAGGGTTACTTTCTCTTTACACAACAAAATAAAAATCGCCCTGAATGACAAGAACAAAGACACATCTACTGGGAATTGAGGGCATTCTTCTAATTAATTGTTTGGAGTATGGAATCAAAATGACAAATTATGTAGAAACAATACCAGTGAGAAAGTGACATACTAAAATTTTCAGAATGTTGGCAGACCTGTGTTCAAAGAAAACAAAATGTATGAATAAGAATGGGACAAAGCAGAAATCAACAAAACTGGAAAGCAATAAAACGGATAACAGAGTTTGGCCTTGCAAATAAAATTAGATGCAACCATTTGAAAATGATATCTAAAAGAGAGAGAGCAAAAATCAAATAAACAAAATTGAATCAAAAGAGAAGATACAAAGAATAGACATGAGGATATTAAAACATAGTTGTACGTAGGGCTTCCCTGGTGGCTCAGTGGTAAACAATCTGCCTGCCAGTGCAGGAGGCACAGGTTCGATCCCTGATCCGGGATGATACCACAAGTCACGGAGCAGCTAAGCCTGTGTGCCCCAACAATTGAGCGGTACTCTAGAACTCGGGGGCCTCAACTACTCAGCCCAGGTGCTGCAACTACTGAAGCCGGTGAAGCCTGCGCTCTGCAACAAAAGAAGCTACCGAAATGAGCAGCGCTCACACTGCAACCAGAGAGGAGTCCCTGCTCTTCACAACTAGAGAAAAGTCCACGCAGCAACGAAGACCCAGCTCAGTCAAAAATACATAAAATTACTCTTAAAAAGCATTGTTTAAGAAAAAGCTTAGTTGTATGTATATTTGTATGTATATATTTGAATGTTGCAATGAAATGAATGACTTCATTGAAAAGGCAGCAATTTTAAAAACTGATTCAAAAGGAGACAGATTCAACTGCTAATTAAAGAAGAAACTGATAAAATATCCTCCAAGAATTT
This sequence comes from Antilocapra americana, assembly GCA_007570785.1. Taxonomy (NCBI): domain Eukaryota; kingdom Metazoa; phylum Chordata; class Mammalia; order Artiodactyla; family Antilocapridae; genus Antilocapra; species Antilocapra americana. The sequence goes on along the minus strand of ML660770.1, from coordinate 2,316,434 downwards.
CTTTCTGAAAAGACTAGGTTGAGATGGTTTTATTAGTGAGGTCTTTTGATACTTTAATTACTAATGTTATATGATGTCATCTAACCTAGACAGCATATTAAAAAGCAGAGACATTACATTGCTGACAAAGGTCCACCTCATCAAAGCTATGGTTTTCCCAGTAGTCATGTATGGATGTGAGAGTTGGACCATAAAGAAAGCTGAGCACCGAAGAGTGGATGCTTTTGAACTGTGGTGTTGGAGAAGACTCTTGAGAATCCCCTGGACTGCATGGAAATCCAACCAGTCCATCCTAAAGGAAATCAGTCCTGAATATTCATTGGAAGGACTGATGCTCAACCTGAAGCTCCAATACTTTGGCCACCTGATTCGAAGAACTGACTCATTTGAAAAGACCCTGATGCTGGGAAAGATTAAAAGCAGGAGAAGGGGACGACAGAGGATGAGATGGTTGAATGGCATCACTGACTCGATGGACATGAGTTTGAGTAGGCTCTGGGAGTTGGTGATGGACAGGGAGGCCTGGCGTGCTGCAATCCATGGGGTCACAAAGAGTCAGACACGACTGAGTGGCTGAACTGAACTGAGAATGAGTAAAAGATGAAAAGAGATTTTAAAAATATAGATTAAGCATTAAAAGTCTAGATAAATCTCATCTCTGGCTATAAGTATATAAATCTAAATAAGACACTAATGAATCAGATTCAACAATATTTAAAAAATGTTCCATAGTGACCAATAAAGCTATATCCCAGGGATGTGAGGATGATTTAACACAAGGCATTCTAATAATATACCATATCTAATAATTGATTGTCAGGTAACAAAGAAGCATCATTAGCCTAATAAAAACCAGAAGATATTTTCCACATTGCTGACAGTCTATAGAAACTAAGATGAGATATATAATTCCTAACCAAGATAAATAATATCCATTTTAAATGGAAAAAATTAACATATTTAAATTAATGATGAAACACAATAAGTATTTCCAATAAAACAGGAAAAAGAAAGATGCCCCCTGAAGTCAACATTATTAACACAGCCTGGTCAATGGAATTAGATATGAATGTCAGTAAAACAAAAAAAAGGAGAAATTAATTATCAGAAAGGAAAAGACAGGATTGTCAGTCTTTACAGATGCTATCAGTAATCACTCATTGGAATTGTCTAGATAAACAAATAAGCAGCCAAAAAGTAAAAGAAAGTAAAACAGAGTTCAAGACTAACATATATAATCAGTAGTTTTCCCATATTTTGTTAACAACCAAATGTAATGGAAAAAAACTCCAGTAGCAGCAAAAAGATAGAAGATATCTATAATTAACAAAAAAATTAATCCAGCATTAATTCCTACATTTATTTCCCCCTCTCGCCTTCTGGCGTCTGTTCTAAAAGCCTTCTTGCTACTTCCTCCAGCCGCTGCCTTTCAGAGCAATTGCCTGCATTGAAGCACAGCTTTTCTCTGTTTAATTCTTTTTTAGAAACTAGGTTGTCTCTGCCTTTGAAGGTAAATGAAATTCGATTAAAATAGAGAAAATGAAATGCTGACACTTAGTGAAATAACTGTGGATCTCACTTGGCTGGAGTATCACAAATGCCCAGAGATGAAAGAAAATTTCCCATTTGACATCCTTTCCTGTATCAGAAGCCCCAAACCCATCTTCTCTGAGTATGAAAATGAAAAACAAAACAAAAGACATTCACTGAGTTACTCACATATCCACCAAGACTATCTGAAATAAATCCAATCGGATGGGAAAAGACAGTCTATAAGGACCAATAGCGTGACCTTCTCAGCTGGCTCGGGGTCAGAAGGTGGCAGTGGGTGCTGTGCTCCTTGGCCAGCATCATGCTTATGAGCCTTGTTGCTGCCAGGAGAGACAACCCCCTCCTGGGAACCCAGGTACCTGGGTCTTGAATCAGTTCTGTCTTCAAGTTGCTCTGTGACTTGGGTAATTCATTTCAGTAAATCCCTGCAAAGTTGCTTCTCCTCCAGGGCTCCCTATCTTAGCATCTGCTATTGCCATGCTACCTGAGTGATGTGCCAGAACCAGAAATTATCCCTGACTCCTCTTCCCTCAGGCCCCGCATCCCATCACTGCCTAAGCCATCTTATCCACCCACTCCATGCCTACCGCTATCACTCTAATCCAAGCCCCCAGCATCTCTCCTCTGGACCAGTGCAATTACCTGGGCTTTGTTGGGATCCAGTCCTTTCCCCAAAAATCTTTTTTTTAAGTGCTCATCTTATTCTGTCATTGCCTTACTTGAACCTGTCAAGCAATTCTCATTGCTCTTGGACAAAGTTAAACCTCCATAGGCACAGAAGTCCCCATCAAAGTGTGTGAAAAATGGCCCATAGGCTGACCCAAACCCAATTTTCAATTATTTAAAAATCAAGAAATGTGACATAAAAATTCAGACTTCTAGCTTCTCTTGAAAATTGGATGGGACTCAGCTGGTAAAGAATCCGCCTGCAATGCGGGAGACCTGGGTTTGCTCCCTGGGTTTGCTCCCTGGGTTGGGAAGATTCTTTGGAGAAGGGAAAGGCTACCCACTTCAGTATTCTGGCCAGGAGAATTCCATGGATTGTATAGTCCATGGGGTCACAAAGAGTCAGACATGACTGAGCGACTTTCACTGTAAATGCTATCACCTTAGTCAAGTAGGGGTTTTCCCTACCATCTGGTGGCTCAGATGGTAAAGATTCTACCTGTAATACAGGAGGCCTGGGTTCCATCCCTGGGTTGGGAGGATACCCTGTAGAAGGGAATGGCTACCAACTGCAATATTCTTGTCTGGTAAATTCCATGGACAGAGGAGCCTGGTGGGCTACAGTCCATGGGGTCACAAAGAGTTGGACATGACTGAGCGACTAACACACACAAGAGACAGTCAAGTACCTGTCGGGGAAATAGTAGCAGTACGTGCCCACCTGCATTGGACAGGGCATGTCCCCCCCAGCTGCCGCAGTCTCCACTGAGCCTCCTCATCGCCTCCTCATCTTGCTCACCCTTCACTATACTCACTGTTCAGGTATGTTACCTTTCCAGAAGCACCTCTCTCTCCCTCTTGGTGCTCCAGTTCCCCTAGGGTTTCTGTCTCTCAACAAATATCAGGGCCTTCACTTATACTGTTCCCTCTACCTGGAACACCCTTCCCAATTTTGCTTCTTTCTCTCCCTCTCTCTACCACTGCCCCACCTGTATAAATCCTACTCATCCTCAAGGCATGAGTTTGAGTGTCATTTCTGCCAGAAAACCATCTCTGACCCCCTATTCTAGGACAATGCCCATCATGCTGATCATCGGTTAACTGTCTTTCCTGTGAGCTCCCCAAGGGAAGGGAGCAGTCTGAAATCCTCAGCTCATGACCACAGCCACCAGACAACACCTGCCCCAGAGCAGAAGCTTTCTAAATATTTACTGGATGAATCAACTTGAAACTTCTAGGCTTAATATGCATACACATCAATAAGACATGACCTACTACAGGACAAAACAGAAGCACGCAGAAATACCAGCATGGACAGGTATGCATTAGGTGTTCATTCTTGGGACATGCTGAACCGGTCACTATTGGCCAGAGATGTTGGAGGGATTTATGTTGGAGTGGAGCTTGGGGATTTGAGACTTGCGAGCATTCCTCACCAAGGAGGACACTGGCTCATGGAGGTGGGTGACCTGTCCAAGGCCACACAGTCCCTGCAGACTGTGGGTAAGATAAAGGTACAGACTGTACCTGGCTCATGTTTACCATCAAAGCTGTAGCTCCAGCATCCAACTTAGTGATTGGCAAGTGCACTGCGTGAGTGAATGGAAGAGTGAAGGAACAAAGAAGATAGAGGTTCAAGAAAGGGCTGAGAGCTGCTCTGGACTGAATGAGACCCCTTCAAATTCATATGTTGAAATCCTCACCCCCAGGATTATAGTATTAGGAAGTGGGGACTTTGGGAGGTGATCAGGTCATAAGGACAGAGCCATCATGAATGGGGTTAATGCCTTTAGAGGAAGACACACAAGAGATGACCTCTGTCCCCTATTTGAGGACACAGTGAGAATGTAGCTGTGGGTACAAGGCAGGATGAGCCCTCACCAGAATTGACCATGTGGGCACCTCTATCTTGGACTTCTAGCCCCCAGAACTGTGAGAAATAAATTTCTGCTGTTTATAAGCCACTAGTCAATGGTATTTTTGTTGTTGTTGATGATGTCAGTTGCTCAGTTGTGTCTGACTATTTATGACCCCACAGACTGTGGCCTGCCAGGCTCCTCTGTTCAAGAGGTTCTCCAGGCAAGAATACTGGAGTGGGTAGCCATTTTCTTCTCCAAGGGATCTTCCTGGCCCAGGGATCAAATCCATGTCTCCTGTATTTCAGGCAGATTAATTACCATCTGAGCCACTGGGGAAGCCCATATAGCAGCCCTCAAAGGACTAACACCCCTGTGGTCCTTGTCCTGGTTCTGGTGTGTGTGTCCTCAGTCACTAAATTGTGTCTGACCTTTTGTGACCCCATTGTAGCCCTCCAGGCCAAACCCAAGAAGATGGGATTGGGAAGGCTTTCTGGTTGGTGAACATATTTTTAAAACACGGAAGCCCCGTACCTTTTCCCCACACCTTGCCCTATGCAATTCTTCCATCTGGCTGTTCTTGAGTCACATCCTCTTATAATAAACCAGTACCTAGTAAGTAAACTGGTTTCCTGAGTTCTGTGAGCCACTTTTGCAAATTAATTGAACCCAAGGAGGGGTCCTGGGGAAGCTCTGATTTACAGCCTGTAGGTCAGAAGCAAAGATAAAGACCTGGACTTGAGATCAGCATCTGAAGCAGGTTCAGTCTTATAGGACTGAGCCCTTAAGATCTGTAGACTCTGACACTGTGTCTGGGTGGACAGTGTCAGAATCGAGTTGAAGTGTAGGACACCCGGGCTTCCCTAGTGGCTCAGTGGCAAAGAATCCACCTGCAATGCAGGAGCCTCAGGAAGAGTGAGTTTGATCTCTGGGTCAGGAAGATCCTCTGGAGAAAGGAATGGCAACCCACTCCAGTAGTCTTGCCTGGGAAATCTCATGGACAGAAAGAAGAGCCTGGTGGGTTACGGTTCATGGGGTCACGAAGAGTCAGACACGACTGAAGCAACCTAGCATGCACGCACACAAGTAGGACACCCAGCAGGTGAGGTAGGGAAAGGGTCCACAGGATGGAACTGGAGTCAGAGTCGTAGTCACACTCCCAGAGAACCCAGAGGGTCCCATCTGGACAGTGTAAGACCCACCCCACGTGTAGGTGTGCAGGCAGGCAGATTCGGGTTCTGGCTTCAGCTCCAACAATTTTTTTACTAGTTAGTTCTATCCCTTACCTCTCTCAGCTCATGTTTCCACACCTGTAGATATGAGCCACTCACAAACAACTGTCGTGTATGAACGGGTATGAACAGCATTAAAGATGTGCTTCACTCAAGTACCATCGATATGAGCGTTTGTTAGGTTTGTTTCGGTTGCCACCCGCTTCCTGGTGGGAGGCAGCCCAGGGCAGGGTTGGTCAGCTCTCCTCCGCTCAAATGGCCAGAAGTGGTGGCCATTCAACACTGACCTTCAGCCATGGTTTATTCTCCTCCCTCCTAGTCCTCTTGGGGAAGGGGGAAGGAGATAACTCTGCTTCCCTAGGAGGCATCTTCACCATTCTCCCTCCCTCGTCCTCCCCGGATGCTCAGGCAGCAAGCCTATGGGTTCCATCACCCCTCCTCTCTCTCCTCCGGGCCGCTGTTTCAGTCCCCACCTCTTCCTTCCCTGGCAAGTTCCAGTCAGGTCACTCTCCATCCTTTGACCCCCGCCTCTAGCTCACACCTGCCCCCTACCTCCCCAGAGCCAGCTTCTCGCTCAGGTCTGGCTAGGTCACTCCCTTGCTCTAGCGTCGCCCAGGCTCCCTACTGCCCAGGAGGGAGTCAACTGCAGCTCTGCGAACACGTGCCTTGCCTCTCACGTTCCCCACGCCCAGTCTTCCCTCAGCCCCGAGCCACTCCCAGGTCTCTCACAGCCTCATCGCCATCACAGGGCCTTTTCTTTAGTTATTCCCTTTCTCTTCAGGGTCTTCTCTCCAACCCCCCTCATCACCTGCCTAACTGCTCACCCTTCAGGGCTCAGTTTAGAGCCCGCCTCTTCTGGGCAGCCTCCCTTGATCACACCCAACCCCACCCCAACCTGGGTGAGGTGTTCCTCCTTGCCAAGGCCACTGAGCAAGTACATCGCTGTGCTGGGATTTAAAGTTAAGCCTTCCTGCTTCCAAAACAGAAAGCCAACCACTGAAGACTGTGCAATTACCTATGAACGTGGGAAAGAATTCTAGATTCTTTCTAGTTTTTGCCATTATATATACATAAAATCTGCAGTAAGCATTTGTGTACATATTTTTGTACAAACCTAATATGAATTTCTCTGGGATATATGCCTGCTAGCATAATTGATAGGAGGTATGGTAAAGGAATTTTTAGCTTTTGAGAAATTACCAAATGCTTTTTCCTTAATGGCTATGTCATTTCACATTCTCACTAGCAATATAAGAGTGATCTAGCTCTCTGAATGATTGCTAGAATCTGGTGCTTTTACTATATACATTCCCCAATGGATCAGTGGTAAAGAATCTGCCTGCAATGCAGGAGACACAGGAGTCATGGGTTCACTTCCTGGGTCAGGAAGATCCCCTGGAGGAGGAAATGGCAACCCACTCCAGTATTCTTACCTGGAAAACAATCTCATGGATCGAGGAGCCTGGTGGGCTACAGTCCCTGGGTCACAAAGAGTCAGACACAACTGAGAGACTAAGTACATGGGTAAGAGAGACTCAGGAGTGAGGTAGAGCTGAGCCAAACACTGGAGAGATGCCCAAAATGTATTAAATGAAGACAGCAAGTAGCAGAACAAGTATTGGGTTGGCCAAAAAGTTCATTTGGGTTTTTCCATAAGATATTATGAAAAATATTTATGGAAATATTATGGAAAATATTCCATAAGCTATTATGGAAAACCCAAACGAACTTTTTAGCCAACCCAGTGTATGGCGTGATTCCATATGCATAAAAAAAAAACCACCAACAACAAAACCACTACATGTATTTAAGTTTATCTAAGCAAAGTCAAAGCCTAAATGAACATAAGTGATCTGTTAACAACGGCCATTGGGCAGATGGATTCATACATTCTATAAGTTTTGAACTGGTTTGTAGATTCTTTATTTTCTAAAAAGATAATCAAACCCAAGCAAAGAAACTCAGCAACAACTTTTCTCCAATAATAAAACGCTTGAGTGCTCAAGAATGCTGAGAAGTGGGGACAAGCTTTTGGAGGAATGGCTCACCTCTGACAGCCCCTTGTCTGGCAAGGGACCCGGGGATCGGGGACGGTGACATGAAGTGAGAACGAATGCGGCTGGCTGGGAAGCCACACTTACCCTGCCCAGCAGCTCCGGGAGGCCCAGCAGTTGTCCCATGAAGACGCCAATGCAGATGAAGATGGCAGTCACCTGCCCCAGAGAGCCGCGCATCTCCTTGGGCGCGATCTCACTCACGTACATGGGGAGGGCGCTGAGGGCGATGCCTGTGGAGGAAGCATGGCAGCCGTGAGAGAGCTGCCTCCTTCACAGAAGACGCTGGTCCTGGACTTCCTTCTGCTTCACACTTGACAAAAACAGCGCTGTGACTACCGGCCCAGTCAATGTGCTTCAAGTTAGGTTGGATTCACACCACTTTCTGGCCTTCAGGGAACCCTTTCTGCGAAGGGCTGCCCCCGTTTATGAGCTGAGGACCTTGTGCATTGCCTGTCAGCCCAGGATAACTTTCTGGTTCCGCGCACAAGGCAAACACACCTAAGGTGCAAACAGATGGCCTTATCTCCCAGGTTGCGGCATAAATCAGATGCTATTTAAATTTTTATCCCAAACACACATGCTGAGACCATCAGTCCTCATGGAAAAATTAAGCGACCATAGATCAATTTGGTACATGGTTGCTCAGGAACAGCAGAATAGAGAGGAAACTGCAGGATTCAAGTCCCCACAGGCCTGCTTTCCTTTCTAGGTGGCCTTGGAAATAAACTGGCTTCTTCTGCTTTCTCACCTGTGAAAGAAGCATCGTGGTAACTGTCTATTCCTATTGTGGTGGGAACACTAAGACTACATACAAAGCCCCTGGCTCATGTGGGGTCATTGGAAGGATGCTTGGGAAACTGTTAGGTCTTCACCCTGAAACTCCTGCTACCCTCTAGGGATAATTATCATCACTTCCCTGGTGGCTCAGGCTTCCCTTGTAGCTCAGATGGTAAAGAATCCGCCTGCAATGCGGGAGACCTGCATTCTACTCCTGGGTTGGGAAGATGCCCTGGAGAAGGGAAAGGCTACTCACTCCAGTATTCTGGCCTGAAGAATTCCATGGACTGTGTAGTCCTTGGGGTTGCAAAGAGTTGGACACAACTGAGCGACTTTCATTTCACTTCATTTCCCTGGTGGCTCAGATGGTAAAGAATCCACCTGCAATGCAGGAGACCTGCAAGGATTCAATCCTTGGATCAGGAAGATCAACCTGGAGAAGGGGATGGCTACCCACTGAAGTACTCTTGCCTGGAGAATCCCATGAACAGAGGAACTTGACAGGCTACAGTCCACAGGATCACAACGAGTCGGACATGACCTAACGACTGACAGTAGCACCAAAAGCTAACAAGGAAATGACAGGGCTAGTAGAAAAGAGGGGGCATGGGTCGTGATGAAGGGCAGTAAACGTGCCTCTTTCACAGTGCACCTGTGCAGACTGAAACCCTGGAGGCCAGGGGATGCTCCGCAGAGGGCCAGGCACATGGATGCTGTCAATTAACAGAGACCCTTCTGATTTGTCTGTTATGAAATGATATGGAAAAATGAGATGCTGATGGCTCAATGGGTGAGGAGGTAGCCGCTGTACGATGACCAGCTCATTCCAGTTTGCAAGGGGCCAACTTGGCTTTAGGACTTCCCTAGTGGCTCAGTGGTAAAGAATCCACCTGCCAAGACATGAAACACAGGTTCTATCCCTGGGTTGGAAAGGTCCCCTGGAGGAGGAAATGGCCACCTGCTCCAGGATTCTTGCCTGGGAACCCCCATGGATAGAGGAGCCTGGCAGGCTGCTGTCCACAGGGTCACAAAACAGTCAGACACAACTTAGCAACTAAATAAACAACAATGACATCCTGGCTTTAGCACTGAAAGTTCTGCATCCTGGGAAGACTCTGAGTTTTAGACAAACAAGGATGGTTGACTAACCGGGGCCCATGGTGCGGCACCAAGCACCTCACACACCTGAGTGGACCCTCTCAACCTACGATGCCATCGCCTACCATTTTCTCTGCCCCTTGCCCCCAGGTGTTCCAACCGTAAGGTTTCAGGGCACTCCAGGTTCGTTCTGATTGTGGGACACCAGTCTTTGCTGCTGTTTCTCCCGAGCACTCTGTCCTCACAACTCCACAGGTGAATGCTTCCTATCCCTCCCATCTCAGCTCGGCCGCACTACCTCCTGTTAATGGGACCTAATGAGACCCAAGGGGGTCCTCTGCAGACGTAGCCAGCTTAAGGTGAGGTCACACTGAATTAGGGTGGGCCCTCAACCCAGTGACTGGTGTCCTTACCAGATGGTAAGACACTTGGAGACACAAAGGGAAGAGGGGCATTTGAAGATGGAGCAGAGATTGGAGTGATGGGTCTACAAGCCAGGGAATGCAGCACCAGAAGCCAGAAGAAGATGTGAAATAGACCCCCCCACCCGAGCCTCTGGAAGGGACCAACTCTGCAGATATCTTGATTCTGGACTCCTGGCCCCCAGAACTTTTTTTAAGCCCCCCAGTTTGGTGACTGCAGCCACAGGAAATTGCCACAGCTCCTCACAAGGCCTTCCCCTCTGTAAGTCAACCCCTTCCTATCACTCTTATGTCCAGTCTTCTGTTCCTCGTGGCACCTACTGCTTTTTGAAAGTTATCTTGTTCAGTATTTACAGTGGACCCTTGAACAACATGGGTTTGAACCATGCAGGTTCACTTATACTTAGATTTAAAAAATATATATTTATTTTGTCAGCTGTGCCAGGCCCTAGTGGCAAGCACACGGGATCTTTATTTGTGGCATGCAAACTCTTAGTTGCAATATGTGGATCTAGTTCCCTGATCAGGGATTGAACCTGAGCTCCCTGCATTGGGAGTTTGGAGCCTTAGCCACTGGACCACCAGGGAAGTCCCCTGGAGAGTTCTTAATGCAGCAGACATGGGCTTGCACCTCTAGGGGTGTGGGGAGCCCTGGGAAGGTGGTGGAAGGAGCCTGTCCACCACAATCTTCCACGAACACATTTGCACCCTGATCTCGATTCTACAATCTGCATGGATTTGGCCTCCAATCCACACTGCACTAAGTTTGTTTCAGTGTCAAAATAATATGTTTATTTTTGCTCCAAGCCTTCCAGAAATAGGACACTTCAGGCAGGTGTCCGACATTTTCTGCGATGGTTCCAAATACTCCCTGTGAGAACTTGGTTAGAGCAGCACAACCTCCTGAAAATCCTCCAGCTTCCTCATTTGGCTTTAAATTATTTATTTTGACCCGGACAACAACTCATCTCCTGACCAGCAATTTTATTTTCTTTCTGACCCGCTGCCTCACCTTAAGCGCCCTCATATTCCAGTCTCTGCTTTGAGAGGGTCTGGTGAGAATAAATGACACGTAGCTACCACGTCTTGGCTCAGCTACAACAGGCCACGTTCCAGGAGTCAGAAAGAGTGTGTCTCCCCCCACCCACTTCTTGGTTTTACATTTCTCTGTTTCTTTTGGAAAAGTTCACAAGACAAGAAGTCTAAAAGATGTTTGTTTCTTGGATATGGGGTTTTATGAAAATGGCATCTCTCTTTGAATTCAACTTATTTTTAAGTAAGGAAATTCAGAGAGCATCCGGGTATGTGTAATGAGTAAGTGTCACCTCCCCCAGTCTAGCTAGACAGGCGAAGTAGCAGGAAAGAGGCTAAATGGGTAAAATACAAAACTGCCAGATAGACAGTCCATCAGGAAAGGACTTTCAGATGGTCCCATCTCACCGCCCTTCCTCCTGAGCAGGCAGGGACTTCAAAACCAGACCATCCATCCGGATCTTGGGTCTGTATCTTGTTGTTCATTCGCTCAGTCATGTCTGACTCTGGGTCCCCACGGACCACAATGCTCCAGGCCTCCCTGTTCTTCACTATCCCCTAGAGTTTGCTCTAACTCACATCCATCGAGTCGGTGATGCCATCCAACCATCTCATCCTCTGTCACCCTCTTCTTCTCCTGCCCTCAATCTTTCCCAGCATCAGGGGCTTTTCCAATGAGTCGGCTCTTCCTATCACATAGTCAAAGTACTGGAGCTTCAGCTTCAGCATCAGTCCTTCCAATGAATATTCAGGGTCGATTTCCTTCAGGATTGACTGGTTTGATCTCCTTGAAGTCCAAGGGACTCTCAAGAGTCTTCTCTAGCACCATAGTTCAAAAGCACCAATTCTTCAGCACTCAGCCTTCTTTATGGTCCAACTCTCACATCCGTACATGACTATCTCATTAACAGAATAAAAATAGCGACAATAATGGCGATGATACCAATACTGGTGTTGTGGGGAGGTAACAGGGCCTGGAATGTACTCACTGTGCACACATGGCACACCGTTAAATTTTACATTCCCTAACAAGAAGGTTTAGGAGTACTTTGTCCTTTCGCATATGAGAGAAAGAGGCTAAGACAGGAAGGAGGACTGCTGCCATCCATGCTCCCTGTGTCCACATCCTTGGGTGGTTGGATGCCTCTCACCGACTCTGCTCCTGGCCATGGCACTCTCCTTGGCTGGCGGGACTCTAGCAAGTATGTCCAAGCAGACTTGACAAGTGCTCGAAGATGGGACTTGCCCCTCTTGGTGCTCACTGGAACCTAAAAAGTCTCCCTGGAAGAGGCTTCACCCCACTATTTAGGAGTGAGAGACCACGTGGAGCAGACACGAGCCAGCCCTTGGGATCCCAAGACCAGCCCACCTGCCGGCAACTGAACAAGTGCATGAGAACCTCCAAGATCATCCAGCCATGGACCAGCCCGCAGCCAACCTCAGCCATGCGAGAGAGCCCAGCAGAGCCCCCAGATCAGAACAGCCCCAAGGGCCCTCAGAACTGTAAGCTCAGCAAAATGCCTATTGCCTTAAACCATTAAGGTTTTGCTTCTTTTTTTCTTTTATTGCAGAAAAACCTAACTGATACAGACAAGGTGATGAAATTAACCTCATCTAGTGTCAGAATTCAGGCCATCTTAATTCACAGTCTTCACCCTTAATCACTTTACTGTCTCACATCTCTGAGCCTCGGGGTCCTCATATGTAAAATGACAACAAGATAGTCTTTCATTAAACTACAGTTGACTTACAATATTATTTTAGTTTCAGGTGCACAAACATCATAGTGATTCAATATCTTTATACATTACAAAATGATCACGGCGGAGTCAATTTACAATCTGTCATCACACAGAGTTGTTATAATAGCACTGACTATACCCTCTCTGATGTACCTCCCATCCCGTGACTTTTTTATTTGATAACTGGAAGTTTCTACCTCTTAATCTGCCTCACCTATTTTGCCCAATTCCCCACTTCCCCTCCTCTGGCAGCCACCTGTTTTTCTCCGTATCTATGAACCTATTTCTGTTTTGTTGTGTTTGTTCGGTTGAACACAACTGAAGTGACTTAGCATGCACATACGGGTACATCTGTTCATTCCTTGTGTTTGTTAGATTCCAGTAAGTGAAAACATACAGTATCTGTCTTTCTCTGTCTGACTTTCATTTAGGATAATACCCTCTGGCTCACAGGCCATTAAATACTGTCTACAGGGACTTCCCTGGTGGTACAGTGGATAAGAATCTGCCTACCAACGCAGGGGACACGGGTTTGATCCCTGGTCTGGGAAGATTTCACATGCAGAGAACATCTCAAGTCTGTGCACCAGAATTACCGAGTCCACGTACTGAAACCACTGAAGCCCTGCGCTGCACCAAAGAGCAGTCCCTGCTCTCCGAAACTTGAGAAAGCCGGCATGCAGCAACGAAGACCCAGCACAACCAAAAATAAATAAATAAAATTATCTTTAAAAAAACAGTCTACAGGCTAAATTTATCCCCAAGGATGTCAGCTTACCAAATCCTGTTCTTTTCTAATATAAGCATTAATATCCATACCTTCTCTTCTAACTGCCTCCAACAAAGTGTGATATGCTATATTTTCATGACCATTCCATTAAAAGTATTTTGAGTTTCCCTCGTAACTTCCTCTTTGACTCATGTCATATTTACAGGTGTGCTTTTATTATATTCCAAATTTAGAGGGGGGTTTCCTAAATATTGTTTGTGATTTCTTATTTAATTACATTGTGATCAGAGAATGGAGTTATACGATTTCGATCTTTTCAAACTTACTGAAGCTTGTTTTATGCCCAGCATTTGGTCCATCATGGGGAATAAACCAGGGTCATTGTGGAGAAAAAATAACAGCCTTTCCATGTTAGTAGTGGATCAAAGGTGAAGGAGTCCATGAACCTACTGCTCAGTTAGGAAATTCTGCATGAACACCAGCCAGGATTCTCCCCAGTTTACATTCTTCCCTGCTTTGTCATTCATGTCACTCATAATGCCCGGTGCCCTCAGTTTATAAGAGGAGGACGAGGAAGGGAATTAGCCCTTAATGAGTTCATACTGGGTTCCAGCTGCATCAGGTAGTTTATTGATCTGTGAAAAGTGAAAGTATTAGTCCCTTAGTTGTGTCTGACTTTTTTGCGACCCCATGAACTATAGCCCGCCAAGTTCCTCTGTCCATGGGATTTTCCAGGCAAGAATACAGGAGTGGGTCATCATTCCCTTCTCCAGGGGATCTTCTCGACGCAGGGATCAAACTCGGGTCTCCTGTATTGCAGGCAGATTGTGTACAGTCCGAGCCCTTAGGGAATCCCTGTTTATTTATCTATCTACCTTTCTATCTATTTATTTCTCTATTGGATTGGCCAAAAAGTTCATTTGGGTTTTCCCATAAGGTGGTATGGAAAATTCAAACAAACTTTTTGGCCAACCCAATATCCATCTATCTGCACTCCTCCTGACTCACCAAGCTCCACCACACTGGCCTCCTGCCTCTCCCTTGAACTTGCCAAGCACATTTCTGCTTCAGAGCCACTTCTCTCTTCTCTGCCAGGAACACAGTTCTCCCAATATTCATTTGTTCCTTCCCCTTGGTGTATCTGGTCTCTGCTCATTTATTTCCTCCTCTGAGCAGCCTTCCCTGAATCCTATTTAAAATAGCCTTTGCTGTCTTCCTGCTCTGATTCATTTTCCTCCTAGGGCTTGTCACTATCTGCCTTATATATCTAGTTACATATCTGTCCCCCCACCAGAACGTAAGCTCCAGGTGCAGGGACTGGGGTTTCCTGTTCACCACTGTGTCCCCAGCATAGAACACCAGGCACAGAATGTGCTCCATAAATGCTTGGAGCATAAAACAAAGAATGAATGAGTAAGAGGACCAGGCAGGAAACAACCCTCATAAAAACTCCCTGACATAAAAACCCACAGACCTCTTGGGATATGAATTTTATGGTGAAGATGACAAACAGAACACATGATGTGCAGAAAACCATCCCTGTCTTTGGTATCAGGTTGGGATCATCCCAGTCAACACTTTTCCATTAGAGGAGCATCGTGAGTTCATCCCATGGGGCTGCCCCACTCCATGCTGGATTCTTGCATCCTCGTGCATACATGTGTGCTAAGTTGCTTCAGTCATGTCCAACTCTTTGTGACCATATGGACTGCAGCCCACCAGGCTCCTCTGTCTGTGGGGGTTCTCTAGGCAAGAACACTGGAGTGGGTTGCCATGTTCTCCTCCAGGGAATCTTCCTGACCCAGGGATCGAACCCAGGTCTCCTGCATCTCCTGCATTGGCAGCTGGGTTCTTTATCACTTGCACCACCTGGGAAGCCCTCTTGCATCCTCTGTCTCTGCCAATTCAGTATCAGTAGGGACCCAGTCATGTGACAACCACAGAATACCTATCACATTTTGATGCACACCACCCCACCTCCCACCGGAGGAATGTGTTACTGCCTCCTCCCCTGACACAATGAAGTCTCACCTCCATCCATGCCCATGATGAAACGTCCCACAATGAGCATTTCCAAGGTTCCAGCTGGGAGAGAACAGGCCATCAGCAACGCCGCAGAAATCCCAAACCCATTGTTGACCAGCAAAGTGTTTTTCCTGGAAGAAAAAGAAAAGGTTTGATGAGGCTTCCACTGGCCTGTCCATTCCAGGAGCAAGGTCCAGACCCCTCAATGGATCCACCACCACTTTTGGCCGTGTGACCCTGAGCAAAGCATTTCCTTCCTCTGAGCTCAACACTGGGGTTGATTAGGTCACCTCTGAAGGCATCACCATCCCTGACCCTCTGCGGATTTCCCTGGTGTAGTATTTATTTCATTGGCTCTAAGACTTTCATTTAACATTACAAAGTCAAAATGTATAATCCATGAGTCAGAGGTCAGATAAGAAAATGTAGTTAGTTTAACAGAGAGAATTTAACATAGGGAATTGGTTAAGCAAGTACCAGGGGGTGGAGATGTTGAAAGGGGGACCTCTGAAGTGGGTGTGTTGTCCTGTGGTGCTAACACCTCAGGGGCTTGGAAGGGAGCCCCCCCCAACTCAGGTGGCTAAAGTCTTCAGAAGTGGTCTCTGATCCAATGGGGTCATTCAATCTCACAAAAGTCAAGAAGTGAAGTCAAGTCACTCAGTCGTGTCCGACTCTTTGCAACTCCATGGACTGTAGCCTACCAGGCTCCTGCTGTGGGATTTTCTAGGCAAGAGTATTGGAGAGGATTGCCATTTCCTTCTCCAGAGGATCTTCCCCACCCAGGGATCGAACCCAGGTCTCCC
Source organism: Antilocapra americana (assembly GCA_007570785.1). Taxonomy (NCBI): domain Eukaryota; kingdom Metazoa; phylum Chordata; class Mammalia; order Artiodactyla; family Antilocapridae; genus Antilocapra; species Antilocapra americana. Next base: position 2,300,443 of record ML660770.1, on the reverse strand, counting down.
ACATTGTAGGCAGATGCTTTACCGTCTGAACCACCAGGGAAGTCTCACTAAAGCCTCAACTCAAATGCAACCTCCTAACATCCTTTGACATGACTGCTTTTGCCAATTGCACGTCCCATCCTCTTACTCTGTTCTAGTCTCTCCACAGCCTCAACATTACAGGAAATTATCCTCCTGTTATTTATTTTTTTTTAATGCTAGCTGTCCATCTTCTAGTGCTAGAATGTAAGCACTAGGGGGCAGAGACTTTGCCTTGTCACTATATCCCCAGCAACTGCACCAGTTCCTGACACAGGCAGGTGACCCATGTATATTTGCTGCATAAATGAAGAAATGAATCTAACGGTCAGGTCACGTGGACCCCGCATGCCCCACTTGGCCCAGCTCTGATAGGCCATGAATCTCACTTTAGCTTCCACATCTGTGGGCTGAAGAGCTGCTGTTCTCCCGAACCCACTTCCAGTAATGTTCCTGCTTGGACAGCTCATACTAATTGAACAACTTTGGAAAGACTTCTTATTCTCTCTCAGTCTTGACTTGATTTACTCCCCTGAAAAATGAATATAATGATGTCTATCTTGTAAGGATTCTATGAGAATGATTTATGCAAAGTGCCTAGGATGTCACCTGGAATGTGACATCAGAGACTCAATAAAGGAAAATAAACAAACCATGATGATAGCTAACATTCATAGAGTCCTTATGATGTGCCAGGTGCTAAGTCCTTTACACATGTTGAAGACCCTATAAGTTAGGTGACTGAATACTGTATTTCCCACATGAAGAAACAGATCTAGAAACTAAGATTTGGCCAAGGTGACATAGGGCTTCCCTGATAGCTCAGTTGGTAAAGAATCTTCCTACAGTGCAGGAGACCCCGCTTTAATTCCTGGGTGGGGAAGATCCTCTGGAGAAGGGAAATGCTACCCACTCCAGTATTTTTGGGCTTCCCTAGTGGCTCAGCTGGTAAAAAAATCTGCCTGCAATGCAGGAGATCTGGGTTCGATCGCTGGGTTGGGAAGATCTTCTGGAGAAGGGAACAGCTACCTACTCCAGTATTCTGGCCTGAAGAATTCCATGGACTGTATGATTTGCAGAGTTGGACACAACTGAGCGACTTTCACTTTCTTTCTTTCTTCAAGGTCACAAGCTATTCAATGGGATATTTGGCATTCCAGAATCCAGGATACTAAGCTGTTTGCAGTGGTGTCTATCACATACACTCACATTCACTCATTCTTTCAACAGTCTTTTTTTCATTCAGCTGACATTTATTCACCCAACACATATTTGAAGCTGGACTGGGTGCTGAGCATCATTCTGTGTTCTGGCACACAGCCATGAATGTGGCCAAGTCCCTGCTTTTATGCTCCTCTTAATAAACAAGTAAAAATAAAACACGTGGAGCAAATCGGCTGGTGAGAAATGTTGTAGAGAACATGAGAGCAGGAGAGGGGGTGCAACTTTAAACGGAGTGGCCAGGGAGGGCCTTGCCAAGAAGCTAACACCTGAGTACAGACTGAGAAAGTGGTTGATTTGAAGGATGAGAAGACGAGCTGTATGGACCCTGGGGGACAGCAATCACGGCAGAGAAGGGCCAGACGTAGACTGTTTCAGCAACATTAATGAGGCCAGTGTGGCTGGAAGCAGAGGAGACCCAGAGAGCAAGCAGTAGAAAGTGAAAGTGGAGGGGACTGGAGCTTGTAAGGGGAGCTTGTACGGGGTCCGCAGGCCACCATGAGAACTTGGGTTTCTATTTGAGTAAGAAGCGCAGCCTTTTGAAGTTACAAAGGAGAGAAGAGGCATGGCCCGATTTTAATCAGACCATTCCATCTTCTGTGTTGGCCATGGGATGCAGGGGTAAGTGTGGGTCAGGGAGGCCAACGGGGAATATTGCAATGGATAGCGCAAGTGCTCACAGGGGTTTGGATCAGGATGGTGGAGGGAGTGAGCCATGGCCGGATCTTAGTGTGTTTTGAAGACAGAATTGATGGAATTTGTTGATAGTGATATTGTGATTTATAGTAACAAAAATACACAGTCTTCATCCCTGGTTTCCAGCTCACAGTGCCCAAAACCCTTGGAATTTCCCAAGTGATAAGAACCACGGGGGCATCTTTTGTTTTAATATTTCGTCACTAGACCTCATTTCCTAAAATCACTTCAGAGCCAGAACAATGAAATCAATGTCGTGTTATTCATAACAAGCCCACAAATGAGCTCATGTCAATGAGGTGACTTTTGGGAAAGAACTAAGGATGCGGGGGCTGGGGGTGGGGTTGCCAGTGGAGCCAATCATGTGACTAGAATGTTGAAACTTTCAATCCCATCCTGACCTCCAAAGAGAGGAGAGGGGCTGGAGACTGAGCTCAAACACCCATGGCCAATGACTTCAGCAACTATGCCTGTGTAATGAAGCTTCCATAAATCCCAAAAGGACAAGATTTGGAGAGCTTCTAGGTTGACGACCATGAATAGATTTGGGGAGAGCGGTGCATTCAGAGAGAGCACGGAAGCTCCGTCCCCTTCCCCATCCCCTGTCCCATGCATCTTTTCCATCTGGCTGGTCCCGAGTTATACCCCTCCATAATAAACCAGTGATCTACTAAGGAAAATGTTCCTGTAGGGTCTGTGAGCTGCTCTAGCAATTAACAAAACCCTAAGAGGGGAATCCTTGGAAGCTCTGATTTATGGCTGGCGATTTTGGAAAGGAAATAAGGCTGAGGGGATCCTGACCTACAGGATCCCTAGAGGAGAGGGGCTGGAGACTGAATCAGAAGCATAGTTGACAACCATGACTTGCTATTAGCATCTGAAGTTGGAAGAGGGGAGGGGAAGTCTTGTGAAACTAAACCCTTAACCTGAAAGTCAAAGCAGGGGGTCTTTGGAACCTTCAGTCCAAAGCCAGTTGGTCAGAAGCACAGGTGATAGCCTGGGCTTGGGACTGGTATCTGAACTGGGAAAGGGGCAGTCTAGTGGGACTGAGTCCTCAATATCGTAATCTGATACCATCCCTGGGTAGATAGTGTCAGAATGGAGTTGAATTATAGAACAGACAGCTGGTGTCTGGAGAAGGTCTTGATGATATAGAGAATACCCCCACCCTGGCCACAGACACTGGAAACTGGTATTCAGAACCCAAAATATGGATGAGTTGGATAGAAGTGGAGAGAGGAAAGGAGCCATGGATGCCTCCCAGGGCTTGGGTCTGAGCTCTTGCATTGGATAGAATGGTGCATTCTGTGCTATGCAGGGGATGTTAAAATCACATTCAAGTCTGACTTGAAATATTTGCAGATTGGGCTGCACACCCTCTAAGAAGTTTCTCATATTAATGAATTCCTTCCCAAAATAACCCCCAGCATGACAATGTCCCAGTGAGGAGAGAAAACTTATTTGCAGATAATTCACAATGCTGACTCACTAGGGTTCAGAGACAGGGATTTTAATTATTGTGTTTCCATATTTTTCCCAGGGATGAACATGCAGCAGAACAAGGGGGACCAACACCATGCTGTTTCTGAGAGCTGAACTCCAGTGCCTCCTGGGACTCCCAACTATGTGCATCTGATTCAGTGCTTTGAGCTTCTCCAGTGATGTAGAATCTTCCCAGAGCAGCCCAAACCATCGGTTCTTGGCAGAAAAGTGGTAACAAAGAGTTTGGAGGCCATGTCCTTGAGAAATGGTCAAAGGGACTGGGCACATTCAGCCTAGACAAGAGAGAGTTCAGGCAAAGTGTGAGTGCTACCTTCCACTATGCTGTATTTTGATGCACAGGACCACAATCAAGAGATACAGGGAATACGATTTCAGGTTGGATTTGGAAAGTACTTTTCATTAAGCCCTAGTGAAACAGGGGAAATTCTGGAAATCCTGGCTCCTACCACTTACCCTTCCAACAATTCTTTAGCTGACCAAACCTATATGCCAAGATGGAATCTAGCTTCTACCATGTCCATCTATACCTGCTTATCCAGCTTGAATTCTAAGGTCCATCATTTTAAACATTCACACAATCTCCACTCTTTGATCCACTCACTTTTCTCCTTCATTCTGTGTTTCTGAGACAATTCCAACCCTAGTTAGATCTCAGTCATCTTGCACATGTATACAAAGTTCGTCTTGGCTGGGGAAAAAAATACATTGAATTATGTCTCACTTGAAATTCATGACCACCCAACTCCAGTGGTCTTTAAGCCCCCAACCAACCATTCTAGAGTTTCCTGTTTTGCTCAGTCTCCTGGTCTCCTAGGGGACTATTTCACGCATCTTCTCTCTCTTTTAATCCCCTTGTCCTATTCCTCAGCTGGTGACCTTGCTTTCTAGTCCACCAAGAAAGCAGAATCAATCCAAAGGGATGGTCCACATGTTCCTTCCATGTGATTCAACCTACCAGCATCTGTGCCATTGTCTCTGCTCCCCTTAACGGTAAAACTCCTCACAAAGATCCTTCAATTAAAAAATTAATTTAAAAAAGATATTTTAAAAAAGTGGTCTGCACTCCCTGTCTCCAGTTCTTCTTGTTTCTTTCTCTCTTAAACCCACTCCCATGATTGTCTACTCCTTTGTGCCCTTGACATAGCTCTTGCCAAGACAACCAGCCACCTCTATGTTTTGCTAAATTTACCACCCAGAGCTCAGGCTTGTCTTCATTCCTTGGCTATGTTGGACCTGGTTGATCACCATCTCCTTTCCCTCACTTTGTAGATTTCATTCAATGGTAAGACTGCTCCTACCTTGTTGGATGATCCTTAATGTCTTCACAACCTTCTGAAGGGCTCTAGGCTCAACTCTTGAATCTGTTCCTTTGGTTTCTACATTGTTGTTGTTCAGTAGATCAGTTGTGTCCGACTCTTTGTGACCCTATAGACTGAAGCACACCTTGCTTCCCTGTCCTTCACTCTCTCCTGGAGTTGGCTCATACTCATGTCCATTGAGTCCATGATGCTATCCAATCATCTCATCCTCTGCCACCTGCTTCTCCTTTTGCCCTCAATCTTCCCCAGTGTTAGGGTCTTTTTCAATGAGTCAGCTCTTCGCATCAGGTAGCTGAAGTACTGGAGCTTCAGCATCAATCCTTCCAATGAATATTCAGGGTTGATTTCCTTTAGAATTGACTGTTTGGATTTCCTTGCAGTCCAAGTGACTCTCAAGAGTCTTCTCCAATACCACAGTTCAAAAGCTTCCATTTTTCAGTGCTCAGCCTTCTTTATGGTCCAGCTGTCACATCCATACATGACTATTGTCTAGCTTTGACTAGACAGACCTTTGTCGGCAAAGTGATATCTCTACTTTTTAATATACTGTCTAGGTTTGTCATAGTTTTTCTTCCAAGGAACAAAGCATCTTTTAATTTCATGACTTCGATCACCATCTGCAGTGATTTTGAAGCCCAAGAAAATAAAGTCTGTCACGGTTTCCATTTTTTTCTCCATCTATTTGCTGTGAAGTGATGAGACCTGATGCCATGATCTTAGGTACCTCCTATGTAATCTTATCTCCTGGCTTTAAGCGTCACCTTTGTACTGAAGGCATCTAGATTTACATCTGAGTTCTGGGCACTCTGCAGTGCGAGACTCACACATCTAATTGTGCACTTGACATCTCCACTGGAATGGTTATCAGACAATTCAAACACAGCATACCTAAAACTGAGTTTCCAGTATTGTTTCTTCCTTCTCCCCAAAATCATGTTCTTCTCAAGGGTTTCCCTACCTCAAAAAGCAACTGCTCAATATTCTGTAATAACCTATATAGGAAAAGAACTTGAAAAAGAATAGATACTTGTGTATGTATAACTGATTCACTTTTCTGTACACCTGAAACTAACACAAATTGATAATCAGCTATGCTGCAATATAAAATTTTAAAAAATTGTTTTTTAAAAAAGCAGTGCAATCCTTGCTCCTTGTGATTGTTCAAGGCAAAAATGTTAGCATTATTTTTTATTTCTCTCTTGTTTCCCGCATAGTCCATGAGTAGGGCTTGTTTCCTCTACTCCCAAACTATTTCCAGACTGCCAACAATTCTCACTGTTTCTCACTGTGTCTCATGACAAACCCAGTGCAAAATGAATCACTTCACCTGGCTTATGGCAGGATGTTCCTAACCAGCCTCTCTGAATCCATTGATAAGAGCAAGCCTTTAAAAATGTGAGTCAGATCACAAAATACTCCAGCAGTTTCCCATCTTACTCTGAATCAGAACCCGAGTCCCAACCCTTCCCCACAGTGTCTTCCGCATCTGACCCCAGTGACCCCTCCTGCTTTATTTTCTACTCCTGGACTCAGCTCCAGCCGTACTGACCCCCTGTCTTATCCTCAAAGGAACCATGCCCGTTCTGCCCCCGGGACCTCTGCACTCCCTGTTCCCTCTGCCTGGAGAGCTGTCGCCCCAGGGACTTGGTCAGTTTTGTGCACCGCCAAGTGCTTGGCACATAGCAGGCTCTCCATAAATACTTGTTGAGAAAAATAAATGTATGGGTGAATAAAAAGCATGCAAGCAAGACAAGGATGGTCATTTGGGGGAGTTAAGGTAGAAAAAGTTCAAGCATTGAGCACTTTCCCTCCATCCTTTCAGACACCCAACAAACGTTTATTGCTTGCCGACGGTGCTCAAGCTCCTGTGCCCAAGCTCCTGTGCCATATGCTGGGGCTCATATACAGACACGGATCTTACATTGAGGAGCTCGCCTTTCAGGGGAGACCCAGAAATGTAGCTAAATCATTGTAACCCCAAATGCCAGGTAATGTTACAGAGGGAAACACAAAGTCCTATGTGAGCTCAGGGGAGGCCAGCATTGTTTCTGGCAGATGTGTGGTGGGCAACAGGTGGGGCTAGAGTAAAGGTTTGTTATGACTTTTAACTGTCACTTCCCACTTCATGCACATTTAATACCAAGTGGACTATGTCCTTAAAACCAACTGTTGATGCACAAGCCATGTGTACTGGAGAAGCTCCTTGCTTTGGGTTTGCTGACTCCTTCTGTTTGAGACTTTGCCCTCTAGGAGGTACTAGTCACAGCCCTCAGCTTTGACAACCTGCAGCATCTCTGCACATTGTCAAATGTCCCTAATGGTGCAGAATTGGCTCCTCTGGAAGAATCTTGATGGTTTGCAAGCTCTCTCAGGGAAATGAGATTCATGCCTGGGGCCTGTATGAGGACTACTGGAAGAAGTTTGTGGTGGGGATGTTCAGTAAGAACCATATCTGTCTAAGGGGCTTAAGCCACTTCGTCCCCATGTGGGCAGAGGCCACCTGTTCATGAAGCCAACACAGCAAGGAAGAGCTGAGAGAAGAGAACACAGATGCATTTTCTTATGACATTATAGGAGCTATTGGATTCAACTGAATTATATTTCAGCCATGTGAGCCAACTAATTCCTTCTAAGGCATAAGCCAGTCTGATTTGGGTTCCTGCCATTTAAAAAGTGACTCAGGAAGTCCTGAGTGACAGAGACCTTCTGTGAATCTTATCTCAGTTACCTTCCAGAGCTTCCCTCTCAGGTGGGTTGCTTATCTGAGCTTTACAGACTTGGAAGTGAAGGGGACACTGGTTGCCTCTCCTTGTCCTCTACCGCCTGTTCACGGCACTTCCCACAGTCGGAACGACTGGCACAGTGAACTGTCTTGGGCCTGCCTCCTCTGCGGCTACCGCCTGTTCACGGCACTTCCCACAGTCAGAACGACTGGCACAGTGAACTGTCTTGGGCCTGCCTCCTCTGTGGCCCAGAGCACCAGCCCCAGGCTTTGGGCATTGTCTCTCTTAGTGTTGCTAAGTGCAGACACAGTGCCTGGCTCCCCAGAGGTGCTCAAAAGCGTGTGCTGAATGGATGAACCGCAGCTTTGCTGGAGAATCTGACTGAGGATCTGATTTCAAAGCCTGAGTGAGTTTCCCTAAGGTTTCCCACATGTTTTCTCAGTTTCGTTGCGGAGAGAAGAACTAGATCCAATGATATGTGAAGGAGGCCAGTCTGAGTGCAACTGAAGGAATCTATTCCCCATTGGCTCTGCCAGGCCCCTCAGGGAGAGCTGATGGTGAAGGGGATGGGATGACAATACCTCTAGGGAACATAAGTTGGACGCTGGGGCAGCCTGCGGTATAAGTGGCCACTGGCAAATATAAGGTAAGTGTGTGTCACCAGCAATAGAGTCTGGGGCTGGAGGTGATTCCATCTACAGGAATACGCGGGAGGACTGGAGCCGTAGGGTGAGCAACAGCGCCTTGGAGATCCTGGAAAAGGGTGCCAATTTGGAGGTCATCTGGTCACTTACTCCTTGTTAAACAGTCAAGGATGTCCCCAAACTGCTTCCAGCAGGACACTAACTATAATCTCCTTGGCAAGAGGAAAGATCATGGTGCCGTGGCTGATATGTACTGGCTCCAACCTGAACTCAGGCACCGTGTGAGCTGGCTGAACTTGGCCAGATGCTCTGACCTCACTCATTCCCATTCTCCATGGATAGAACCCATGGAGCAGAGAGAATTAAATAAGACAGTGCATGTGAGTGCCTGGAACACAGAGGGGCCTCAGAAAGCCCTGACTCCATCCCACAATTGGTGTACCTCTTGTGTGCTGAGTTCCCATAGCTACTGCCCTGGAAGAGGTCTGGGAGACATGGAGAATGTTGGAACCTGCTCTACTTCAGTGGGGTACCACAGACCTCTATGAGCATCACATGGATATTTCTCAAGATGGCTTCCTGCTCCAGCCTTTGGAAAGTCTGCTCTGAACATCACCAGTCCTAACCTGAGGATGTGAGGCCAAGTATGAAGTAGTGGGTAACACCATTCTTAACACTGTTTCTGTAACCCCAAAGCTCAGAGGGATTTCCAGGAGTCTGATCCATTTCTTCACTAATTCAATACAATATGGAGATTTGTGGACCCCCTACTATGTTTCCCCATGGAAACTTCCCTTGTGGGCTTCCCTTGTGGCTCTGCTGGTAAAGAATCTGCCTGCAATGTGGGAGATCAATCCCAGGGTTGGGATGATCCCCTGGAGAAGGGAAGGGCTACCCACTCAAGTATTCTGGCCTGGAGAATTCCATCTGGCTGTTTTGGTGCTTCTCTGGTGGCTCAGACGGTAAAGCATCTGCCTGAAATGTGGGAGACCCAGGTTTGATCCCTGGGTCAGGAAGATCCCCTGGAGAAGGAAATGACAATCCACTCCAGGACTCTTGCCTGGAAAATTCCATAGATGGAGGGGCCTGGTGGGCTATAGTCCATGGGGTTGCAAAAGAGTTGGACACAACTGAGTGACTTCACTTTCTTTCTTTCTTTCACTTTAACTATGTTTGGGTGACCCCCTATTATGTCAAGGTGATGCTGAGAAAATAATAGGGTGGATAATAATAGCTTCTCTTCATTGAGCTAATGGGCCATTCTCCCCCATTAATTTTCTCTAGCCCTTACAGCATTACCTGCAGGGTAGGAATGCTTGTCTCTGTTCCACAGATGAGAGAACTGAAGTTCAAATGTCAATATGTCAAATGACTTAGTCAAGTCCACACAGCCAGGAAGTAGAAGACCCATGATTCAAGTTCACATGTGAGTGCTCCAAAGACTCTCCTCTCTCCACTAAACACCTCAGCGTCCCCCAGGAAGTTGCTATGAGCAAGGACACAGAGCAAATGTCTGGGGGAATTTATTGACGACTCAACCTTACAGGAGAGAAGGCTTCACGTAGAAAATAAAAGACGAATGAAACACAGGAGTAAAGTGGATCTGGTTGGAGAGGTTGATGTTGGGGAATTTCAACCTGAAATTGATACACACAGCAGCTGTGTTTGTAACGGGAAGAGTTTGACATGGCCTAAATGTGTCTCAGTCAGGAGCTAATTAAATAAATTATCATCCCTTCATATAGTGGAAGACTGTTTAAGCAACTGATTTTTAAGAAGCAGCTCTATAGATATTTCTGTGGAACCATCTCTAAGATACTGCGCTGACTCTTGTGCAATAGCTCCCACATCTAGTCCCTCTCACTCTCCCCTCACTGCCCTGACCCCTGGAGCTGGTCCTCCAGAGCTGCACCAATGAGACTCCTGGGTTTTCAGGCTTCCGCTGGGGTTTGACCAATGAGAGGCGCCTATGGCAGACTGGAGGGCCAGCAGAGAGAAAGGCCAGAGTGTTTCTTGCCAGCGCCTCCCTGCTGGGACTGTAGGGTCCTGACATAGCCTGGTGCCTCCACAGCCTCCGCGCCTGCCTGTCCGCCCCTCACCCATGGGTTCAGTTTTCCTTGACCTCTGGTACTTACTCTGTTTCCTCTCCTTGTTCTTTCTGGCATTACAACATCTTCGGTTGGACCGAGTGGAGCTCTGTTGCCTGCTGCAATCCTGACTCTAATACAGACATAGTATGGCCGTTACAGAGGGGCCCCCACTGACCTGCCAAGAAATTTTCCGATCACCTTCACCAGGAACGTCCCCACGAGTCCACCGATGGCGAATATGGACACAGTCACAGACCAGAGCAGAGTCAGAGTGTCCGAGTTCATGGGGTGTCCATGCCTTCTCTCCCATGACTCGTTGTAAAAGGCCTTGATGTACTGAAAACAAACAACAAACCACGTGATTCCCCCCAGCTGCTTGAAGCCCATGTGTATATAAACAAAACGACTTTTACGGAACACTGGTTTCATATCAGGCATTTCACTAAACTCTGTTTGAGCTCTGTTTCATTGAATCCTTCTCACAAACTTTATGGATGGACCTTATTTTTACATCCTTTTGCAGGTAGGGAAACTGAGGCTCAGAGAGACAAACTGACTTGTTCAGCTGAGTGGCAAACCTGGGAGTCAAATTCAGATCTGTCTCTGAACCAAGGGGAACCACACAATAGAATCACCTCGGAAATGTGTTTAACATGTTCACACCTAAATAAGGGAAAATATTTGCCACCTTGGGGTGGGTTATGTTTTAAGACACACACAGAAAAAAACCACAAAAGAAAAACAAAATGCTTATTTGGATTTCATCAGACTTAAAGTGTTCTGCTTTTCAGAAGGCATCATGAAAATTGGAAAGACAAGCCACCAACTGAGCTAAGATGTTTGCAACCCATGTAACTACAAAGGATTTGTAGTCACAATATGTAAAGCGTTCTAACAAATCAAGAAGAAGACAATACAAGTAGAAATGAGTCAGACTTGAACAGACTCCAAAACAAACTCAACTGACCAGGAAGCTAATGACATAATGTTCCACATGTTTTGTAACATAGATATGTAAATTAAACTCATAATGAGGGCTTCCCTGGTGGCTCAGTGGTAAAGAATCCACCTGCCAATGCAAGAGACATAGTTCGATTCCTGGTCCAGGAAGATGCCACACACCATGGAGTAACTAAGCCTATGCCCCCCAGCTGTTGAGACTATGGAGCTCACATACCACAGCTACCAAAGCCTACGCCTGTGCTGGGCAACAAGAGAAGCCACTGTGATGAGACACGCCCCCATCACAGTGAAGAGTAGCCCTAGCTCAGCGCACCCAGAGAAAAGCCTGTGGGGTAATGAAGACTAAACATAGCCAAAAATAAATTTTAGAAATTATTTAAATAAACCACAATAAGATGCCCGCTTCATGCTCACTAGACCCTCCCCCACCCCAACACACACGCACTGATTCAGTGGGTTTGAGTGAGACTAAGTGATTCTGATACACACCAAAGACTGAGGTCATGACACTATGCTCCCCACGAGAGTTCCATCTTCAAGAAGCACATAGTTTCCCTATAGGTACCCCGTAAAGGCCCAGAGACCTCTCCAATAACAGCCAGTGTTATAGCATGGCAGAAAAAGCATAAGGTCTGGTCATATAGACCTGGGCTTGAATCCCAGCACCATGATTTGCTGATGATTTAAACCAGCTGAACCTGGGCTTTTTCATCTGCAAGATGGGAGTGGTAACACTGACACTTGGGCTGTCATGAAATCCCAGGAACTCAGAGCAGCACCGAGTACCTGTATGGCAATCACCCAATCCCCAGGGAGATTAAAGATGAGCGGGTCTGGTAAGGGTTCAGTACTGATGAGCAGTGTGTAGTCTTGTATGCTGATGGTGGGAATTTAATTGGAAAACAGATTAGCTTTACTTAGTCAAGTTGAAGATCCTAACTTAGAACCCAGCAAATCCATTTCTAGAAAGTTCCTCTTACTTACCAAAGAGGATATTGGAGGTGGGGAGAGAAGTTAGGAGTTTGGAATTAACACATACATACTACCATACATAAAACAGATAAACAACAAGAACAGGGAACTATTTTCAATGTCTCGTAATAACCTATAATGGAAAAGAATCTGAAAAAGAATCTCTCTGTTCTTCCTGCAGAGATTCTGGCTGCAGAGCCTGGCTCACCAGCCCTCCCACCCATCTTGGGAGCTGCTCACTATTTTCTTAATGCCTTCTGTTTTAGCTTTAATCAAACAGACTTGCTGTTGTGGCTAACTCTTGAAACTCTACCAAAACACATAAATAATTCCATTTTGTACTCATGAGAACCCTGGCGGTTGACACCCCCGTTTACAGAGGAGGGAGCCAAGAGTAAGGTATTTACCCACATGGCTAGTAAGTGGTGGAGAAGGAATTTTGCAAAGTCTGCTTGGCTTCAGAGCCTGAGTACAACCACCCACCAGCGACTCTGCATGTCATGATGAAGGTATGAGAGTGAAGCAGCCAAATCCAACAGGACATGTGTTTATTGATTTTAAAACCATCATTGCACCATTTTTGTTAAGCATCAGACACCTTTATTATTGTTTATTTTTGGCTGTGCTGGGTCTTCGTTGCTGCGTGCGCTTCTCTCTAGTTGTGGCGAACAGGGGCCGCTCTCTAGCTGTGGTGACCAAGTTTCTCACTGCCGTGGCCTCTCCTATTGCAGAGCACAGGCTTTAGGGCACATGAGTTTCTGTAGGTGCAACACATGGGCTCAGCATTTGCGGCTCCCAGGCTCTAGAGCACAGGCTCAATAGTTGTGGCTCATGGGCTTAGTTGCTTGGTGGCATGTGGGAATCTTCCCAGACTAGGGATTGAACCCATGTCTCCTGTATTGGCAGGTGGATTCTTTACCACTGAGCCACCAGGGAAGCCCGGGACATTTATAGGTTTAAAGATCAGTACTGATTAGGTCCTTGTTAAGTTGCCCTGTCAGGCCCCAAAGAGCATAAGGAGGACACCCCTCAGGAAGCCAAGTATAGGGTGAGAAACAGCATGGTTAGCACTAAGCCAGAGGGATGGAGTGGCCGCAGGAAAGCAGTTGGGCTTCCCTCATAGCTCAGTTGGTAAAGAATCCTCCTGCAATGCAGGAGACCCCGGTTCGATTCCTGGGTTGGGAAGATCCGCTGGATAAGGCTACCCACTCCAGTATTCTTGGGCTTTCCTTGTGGCTCAGCTGGTAAAGAATCTGCCTGCAATGCGGGAGACCTGGGTTTGATCCCTGGGTTAGGAAGATCCCCTGGAGAAGGGAAAGGCTACCCACTCCAGTATTCTGGCCTGGAGAATTCCGTGGACTGTATAGTCCATGGAGTCACAAAGAGTTGGACATGACTGAGTGACTTCCACTTTCTTTCACTTTCACAGGATGCCCCCAGGACTACCGACAGGGTCCAGGCCCTCCAAAGAAGCTGGAGAGAGTGCCCAGGACTCCCCAGGCCTCTGGCCTGATAATCAGGAGACCCCCATGCATTGAAGGTCATTGTTGGATGTGACTTGGTCCCTACCGCAGTCCCACACAGATTCCAGTGGCTGCAGCTGCGCTGGGAAGAGTCTTGATGATGCCTGCCCTCGACAGCCTTGTCTCCCCACGCCTGCAGCAATGACCAGCGTCCTGAGTTTCCGTGCAGAAACTAAAAGGATTCTGTTTGGGAGGAAATGTTCTCTTTCCCTTTCCGAGTACTTAGGAGCCTGGTCGGGGAAGAGGCGGCTCTCACATTTCTGACTGCTAGGCGCTGCTTTGGGAGTCTCTGCAGACGCTTCTTATTTCAATTTGGGGAAACTGGACAATGCATTCAGTAGATGCGTCTGCAGAGGGCTGGAGAAGCCTGGCAGAGTTGCCCCCTGTGGAAACACGTCTCTGACAGTTCCCGAAAGCTGGTTTCAAAGCGATGCCTTTAGCAATTAAACACCTGTCTTTGGGTGTGAATTCAGCCAAAACCAAGATGAAGGGCAGCCCCAAAGCATACGTGAGTGCAGAAGCCAGGTGATGAGGCTTGTTGAGCTAATTCACTGCATGACTCATTCATTGGGCTGAAGATTCATGGAGTATGTTGGCACGGACTGGTAGTGCCCAGCACAGAGCAAGTGCTGAGATGAGTGTGTGTGTCTTAAAATGAGTTTCTGCTATGGGCCGGGCATCATACAATAATAAAAATAGGGAACCCATACATCACATTCTCCATGTGCCATGCACTAGTCTAAGAACTGGAAACACACGAACCTGTCCCCTCGGCAACCCTTTGAGACAGGCCCTGTGTTCTGACATGTCTCCTGGGCAGATGGACCTGAGGTTCAGCCATGGGGCTTTCCCAAGGTCCCATTACGGTCAAGACTCAAGTCTAGGCAGCAGGACTCCAGAGCCCACTTCTTAACCACGACTCTATCCCCGTTCTTAGTCTGGAAAACACAAAGATGATCACATCAATACTCCCAGGTACAAGTGGAAAGACTGAACTGGGGGAGAGGTGAGGACATGGCATCAACATTGGCTGACTGCTAAGTGTGTATCAGTCTGTATACCCCCTCCTTGGCTCACTTAGAGCCATTCTGTGATGTTTCATCACAGCTGAAAGCTTTGGAGTGAAGCGATGCATCTGAAAGCTGTACTGAATCCACTGGGACTGCAGAGCCTGCCCACAGGCAGCTCACAGCATTTACCCTCTTCCTGTTCCTGCCTACACTGCCACGTCATGTGCCTCAGTCCCTTGAATCTGGGGGTGTGTGGTGGTGTTTGGGGGGAGGGGTTCATAGGACCATTTCTCACCAAAGATGTGTGAGTAGATGTTAAGAGTTCCTGGGGCTTCTCCTCACACACTCCCTTTTCCTGCAGGCTAGACATTCACAGAGGACCCGGAAGAAGCCTCCGAACCTCTCAGGGATAGGGGAGCCACTCAGGAAAAGGAGCCTGGGCCCCAGGGTGTCTGCATGGAGCAGAGTACCCCTGCTCACCTGCCTAGGTGGCAACAGGGCTGGGAAATTAACTCTCATTGTGTTCAGCCACCAAGATTTAGGGGTTGCATGTTAAGGCAGCTGGTTTACCTGAGCACAATCAACCTGACTCCCGAGCCCAGGCCACGACAATGACCATGACCTGAGGCTTTAAGAAAGAAGGAGTTCAGTTCAGCTCAGCTGCTCAGTCTTGTCTGACTCTTTGTGACCCCATGGACTGCAGCACGCCAGGCTTCCCTGTCCATCACCAACTCCCGGCGCTCTCTCAAACTCATGTCCATCAAGTCAGTGATGCCATCCAACCATCTCATCCTCTGTCATCCCCTTCTCCTCTTGCCTTCAATCTTTCACAGCATCAGGGTCTTTTCCAATGTCAGTTCTTCACATCAGGTGGCCAAAGTATTGGAGTTTCAACTTCAGCATCAGTCCTTCCAATGAATATTCACTGATTTCCTTTGGGATGGACTGGTTGGATCGCCTTGCTGTCCAAGGGACCCTCAAGTGTCTTCTTCAACAGCACAATTCAAAAGCATCAATTCTTCGGTGCTCAGCTTTCTTTATAGTCCAACTCTCCCATCCATACATGACTACTGGAAAAACCATAGCTTTGACTAAACATACTTCTCTTGGCAAAGTAATGTCTCTGCTTTTTAATATGCTCTCTAGGTTGGTCATAGCTTTTCTTCCAAGGAGCAAGTGTCTTCTAATTTCATGGCTGCAGTCATCATCTGCAGTGATTTTGGAGCCCCCAAAATTAAGTCTCTCACTGTTTGCATTATTTCCCCATCTATTTGCCATGTGATGGAACCAGATGCCATGATCTTAGTTTTCTGAATGTTGAGCTTTAAAACAATTTTTGCACTCTCCTCTTTCACTTTCATCAAGAGGCTCTTTAGTTTTTCCTCGCTTTCTGCCATAAGGGTGGTGTCATCTGCATATCTGAGGTTATTGATATTTCTCCCGGCATTCTTGATTTCATCTTGTGCTTCATCCATCCTAGCATTTCGCATGATGTACTCTGCATATAAGTTAAATAAGCAGGGTGACAATATACAGCCTTGACTACTCTTTTCCTGATTTGGAACCAGTCTGTTGTTCCATCTCGTTTTAACTGTTGCTTCTTGACCTGCATACAGATTTCTCAAGAGACAGGTCAAGTGGTCTGGTATTCCGTTCTCTTTAAGAATTTTCTATGGTTTTTTGTGATCCACACAGTCAAAGGCTTTGGCATAGTCAATAAAGCAGAAATAGATGTTTTTCTGGAACTCTCTTGCTTTTTCAGTGATCCGATGGATGTTGGCATTTGGATCTCTGGTTCCTCTGCCTTTTCTAAAACCAGCTTGAACATCTGGAAGTTCACGGTTCACATACTGTTGAAGCCTGGCTTGGAGAATTTTGATCATTACTTTGCTAGCATGTGAAATGAGTGCAATTGTGTGGTAGTTTGAGCATTCTTTGGCATTGCCTTTCTTTGGGATTGAAATGAAAACTGACCTTTTCCAGTCCTGTGGCCACTGCTGAGTTTTCCAAATTAGCTGGCCTTTTTTAGGGCAGCACTTTCACGGCATCATCTTTTATGATTTGAAATAGTTCAGCTGGAATTCCATCACCTCCACTAGCTTTGCTCATAGTGATGCTTCCTAAGGCCCACTTGACTTCACATTCCAGGATGTCTGGCTCTAAGTGAGTGATCACACCATCGTGGTTATCTGGGTCATGAAGATCTTTTTTGTACAGTCCTTCTATGTATTCTTGCCACCTCTTCTTAGTAATTTTGTTTTGACAAAATGTGGTCCACTAGAGAAGAGAATGGCAAACCACCTCAGTATTCTTGCATTGAGAACCCCATGAACAGTATGAAAAAAGAAAGAAGGGAGATTTAGGCAAAATCATGAAGGGTGGCTAGGTGTGGCGATATGGACCTTTGACTAGAGATTTCTTTTATGTTTTGAGGAACTCGTAAGACTCTATTTGAAACAAGTAATCTGAAATAAATGTAATTTTAAGATTGCCATGTTAGCTAATCTCTAGGCTCATTTCAGACCATCTCTTTCATGGAGTCCACCTTTTACTTTTCCATTGGGCCTACTTCGAGAAACCCATTCTTGTGTCTTTTATCTGGACATTCTTCCCTGGTGGCTCAGATAGTAAAGAACCTGCCTGCCAATGCTGGAGACATAAGAGATCCCTGGGTTCGATCCCTGGGTTGGGATGATCCCCTGGAGAAGGAAATGGCAACCCACTCCAGTATTCTTGCCTGGAGAATCCAATGGAGATGTCCATGGGGTCCCAAAGAGTCACACATGTCTAAGTGACTTTTTTGCTTTTCTGCTTCCTCCTATTGGGGGTCCAGGTTCCCACCCTGTCTTCTAGAGACACGTTCTGCAGTCCCTGCCTTCAAGGAGCTCGAGATCTACTTGGGACATAAGAGCCAAATAAACAGGCACTTACAACACGGAGTGGAAAGACCATCAGCATCAGGAAGCTGAGAAGGGCTACAGACAGCCACTCAGCCGGGTTGCTCAGATCAGGAACAAGAAAAACGAGAGTAGGGGCCGGGGTTAGATGATTGTAGATGGCAGTTCTCAAAGGTGGAGAAGCTGATGGCATAGGCGATGACATAGAGACATTGTAAATGAGTCAGTGGAGTAGGAAGGTGGCCCGGCAGCTGGGGACAGGTTGGAGAACTAGGCAGACGTGGTCAGAAGTTGACTGCCAGCCCAAGGGGTCCACGCTTCATCCTGTGGGTGTTGAAGAGCAATTGAAGGATTTGAACTTGGAACTGAGATCCTCACCTGTGTTTCAGAACATTCACTGTGGGCATGGTGTGAGACTCAAAGTTTAGCCTGGAGGTGGCTGGACCACTCAGGAGGCTCCTGAACTGTTAAGAGATGATGAGTCTAATAGAAACATTTTATGAACTCACCGAGGAATATTTATATCATGACTAGCACTGACTAGAGCCCAAACTGCAAAGAAATAAATAGAGGTCACAGGGTTAAAGGAACAGAGACTCAACCAAGAGCTGAGAAGTCATGGGTTCAGACTCCCTTGTTCTGTTCAGTCCTCCATGACCTCCAGCAAGTGGCTCTGCCTCTGAGGGCCAGGCTCTCAGTGGTTAAAGGCCCTGGAACCCATTTCATCCAGCTCTCAGCTTGGCTGCTTTTTCTGCTGGTTGATCTTGAGCAAGTCACTCAACCTCTCTGTGCCTTTGGCCCCTCATCTATGAAATCATTTTCCTCCCTAAAGAGTTACCATGAGGATTTAATGTGAAAATGAACATAAAGGACAGTGCTGGATCCACAAGGATTACAAAAAAAAAAAAACACAGAAGCTGGGGTGACAGGCAGGGGTGGGAGGTGTTGACATCGTTGTTTCTGCCTTGTGAGAGAAGGGTTCTAGACTTGTTTACTTCTCAGGTTTACGAAGCCATGAATAATTTACCACTGTCGCCCCAGCCAGCAACACAGGGGCCAAGCTTTGGCAACTAATTACCCGTGCGATGCCCAGCCGCAGGGACTGCCATAGAATACCTCCAAAGGACGACAGAAAATTGCCAGACAATGGGAGGCAGATTACCTTGCAGCCTGTTTTACGATATTAATGTTCCTGCCGGATTCATAGAGGTTGTCATGAATCCATGTCAAATTTTTCTCAGGAGGGCTACAACAATACTCATACATAGAACCCTTGTGTGGATGAGCCAGAGTCCACGCACCACTGCATCACAGAGCAAGTCATGCTAGTTACCTCCTTAGGGATTTGCAGAGACAGCCCCACATGACCGAACACTCTGGCACAGGGAGGAAAACAGTACAGAGTCTACAAACCAGGCTCTTTGAAAGGAGGCTCACGCATGACAAAATTATGTCAGCCCAGCAGCGCCACCTAGTGTCCCCCTAAACAGCAGAACTAAGACAGGGCGTGCTCAGTTGCCAATTTGAACGCAATTCTTTGCGACCCCATGGGCTATATAGCCCACCAGGCGCCTCAGTTCATGGGATTTTTCCAGGCAAGAATACCGGAGTGCGTTGCCATGTCCTTCTCCATGGGATTTTCCCAACCCAGGTTGGATCCCTGTGTCCCTGCTTTGGCAGGTGGATATTTTCTGCCACCTGTGCAGAAGAAGTGACCATTCCTGGCCTGAGACTTCTAGCCTCTGAAAGGCCTGCTTGCTAGGGGTGTCCTGGGCTGGCCTTGGGGAACTTGTATTTGGGGCAGGAACATACCATTCCCAGAAGTGAGAAGAAGGGCTCCTGGGACTTCAAGTGTGCCAACAGTGTGGTCTGTGCCTCTTTTCCGGGAGTCAGTAATCGTGTACGTGTCTCAAGGAGGTGACTCTGTGACTGACCCCTGATAAACGCCCTGAATCCTGAGTCTCTGAGGAGCTTCCCTGAAGGCAGACTGCTCACAGAGGTGTCATAGCTTGCTGCTGGGGAAATTAAGGGCATCCGGCCCGCCTCCGCAGGAGACAACCCTGGTCTCCTCTGCACTTCACTCCAGGCACCGTTCTCTTTGGCCATTTTCTCTCTCCATCCTTTTGCTGTAATAAATCAATCATGAATAAGCCTCATGGTGAGTCTTATGGGCCCTTTTAGCTAATGATGAAGACTAGGGTGGCCTTGGGGACCCCAACCCACCTCCTAGGTCCTGAAGAAAGCATCCGGCTCCCTCTTGACTTAATGTTCGCAGCTCTGGGGTGTCTTTTTTCCTTCCTGCTGTGAGATTCTCCTGGAGGAGTCTGGGTAACTGAGGCATGAAGGAGAGGCCTCTGTACTTCTAGACATCTGAGACTATTTCACCCACTTAGCCGGCTTTCAGAACGAACACCGAGTCGATGAAAGAGGATGCCGTAATTGCAAGCGATCAGCGGAGAGGAAGGCTTCCAGAGTTTTCTGGGTTCCTCCCTCAACTACCTTTGTAATGAGGAAGGTGGCCCAACCCTTGGGTTTAATTATATAGAGCACAAAGAGAGAAAGTTTCATTTTCTATGTGGTCCAAGGCAGCAGCTGAAAGAAGAGTATATGCTTCCAAATATCCCTCTTATTAAAAAAAGAAAAAGATCTGGAGTCTGTCTGCTGCTGGAACATTCTTTTGAAGGATTGCATAGCTGTATTTAGGGCTTCCCTGGTGGCTCAGATGGTAAAGAATCTGTCTGGAATACAGGAGACCCGGGTTTGATCCCTGGGTCAGGAAGATCCCCTGAAGAAGGGGATGGCTACCCACTCCAGTATTCTTGCCTGGAAAATCCCATGGACAAAGGAGCTGGCAGGTTACAGTCCATGGGGTTGCAAGGAGTCCAACATGAATGAGTGACTAAGACATACACACACACAGAGAGCTGTTTGCAGGAGGACAGTGCATTTATGCAGACCTTCACTCAGACAGCGCTTCCAACTCCTCTCTATGCCCTCGGGTTGGCTGGAGTGAAAGGGGGGAGTTCTTTCATTACTGTTCAAATTGCTGATGGCTGCTGAAAATCCGTCTTGAGGCAGCAGGGGATCTCAAAGGACATCCTGATTCAACCCAAGTGTGGGCTGATGGTTTTGAGCACCAATTACAGAATAACTTATGTGTAGAATGACCCGGGTTTGCAGGCATAACAATCCTGATGGAAGGATTGGGTGGGGATGAGTGGTCCCTAGCATGATGTCTAGCATTAGTGCTCAATAAATCTCAGTGTGTTTCTCCTGAGGGGCAGAAAGAGAATGTTTCCAGTTTTATCTGCCTGGATTTGTTCACACCAGTCATGCCACCCAATCTCCTCCATCCTAACTCCCTGCCTTGCTGGGCTGGCTGTCACTGGGTTCTCTCTGTCTGGCCACAGCAGCCAGGGCACCCACCTCTCGAAGAGAGCTGCTCTGAGCTGGGAATATGGTCCTTTCTCCATTAGGCTCGACAGAGGCATTTTCCCTCAGAGGAGCTTTACGAAATGGAAAGATTTTGACTCAAAGAGGCAGGCATCTGAGCTCCCATAATCTGGGGACCCCAGAAGTAGGCAGAAGTGGCCTACAGGCGTCAACACCCCCGGCCTGGAAAGGCCCCTCCTCCTGTCAGCTAGCAGCTCTGCCAATTCTGATTAAAAGCAAACGATGACTCAGAAATCCCAGTTTAACAGTGCAGCAGCATCTTGTACTAGGGAAAAACTGAGACCAATCTAAGAGGCCCACATTGGGAAGGTGGAACAGCCATGGGAGGCAGCAATACACAGCTGTTAGCAATCCTGGTGATGGGGAATACTCGGTGACATGGAAAAAATGCTTACAAAATAAATATTGAGCTCCCAAAGAAAATATAAAATGCATATGTGGCTGATCTCTGGGGAAATAAGAAAAGGGAGATTTAGACAAAGCCTTAAAAGTGACTTCTGGGTGGGGCTGAGGTTGTGACTCCCCATTGGCTGAGTGGCCTTGAGTCAGTTACCCCATCTCTCTCCCACCCCCCCACCAAGGTTCCCTGTTTTGTAAAATGAGATTACTGTCACAATATCTAGGGCTTCCCAGGTGACGCTAGTGGTAAAGGATCCATCTGCCAAAGCAGGAGACGTAAGAGATGAGGGTTTGATCCTTGGGTCTGGAAGATCCCCTAGAGAAGGGGAGAGCAACCCACTCCAGTATTCTTGCCTGGAGAATCCCATGCACAGAGGAGCCTGGCAGGCTACAGTCCATGGGGTTGCAAAGTGTCGGACACGAATGAAGCAACTTAGCACGCATGCATGCATGTCACAATATCTGCCATGTGTGTTGATATCCAAATGAAAAATTCAGTTCCTGCTTCATAGAAGGGGAATCATAGCAGTAGTTTTATGGTTGAATTATTAAAATTGTGATGTTTGTTTTTGCTAATGGCAGCCTGTTTTTCTTGCATAACTAGTGAGACAAGATGAGACAAAAGGAAAAGAGAAAAAAGGAGAAAGCAAGAATGAGATTCCCAAATCAGAGGAAATGCTGGTCCACAATGAAATTAATCAGATGCCTATCTCATCAAAATAATGGCCAGTTGTTTCTGAAATAATAGGATGCATTGGTTTCTCCTATAATCTTAGCCTTCTCCCAAGAGGTGGAACCCCACTGCCCCCTGCCCCCACTGATCCTGACCCATTCAGATGTCTGTAACAAGTTCTACACTCATCAGCCCTCCTATTTAATCATTTTCTTTGTTAAAGACCTTGGACCACACAGAGGCATCCCACGATGTGCCCTGCTTTTCCGAGAGCATAGGGGCTTCCAGAACAGCGGCTTTAAAACGGCAGCCCGGGATGGGATTAATGGAAAAGACCACAACTCGCTTCTGCCTCTCTGTCTGCTGGCTCATTCGCATCTTTGCCTGGGCCAGCATCTAACATCTGCCGGTAATTGGGATGGCTCTGCTCTTGGAGAGAGAGGTGATGATTTTACTCCTTATCACCGTGTGTTTACCTTCCCTTAGGGAAAGACTAGGGAGAGGAAAATGATAAACTACACCACTGCTGCTGGGAAATGTATGATGAGTCAAATTAATTGTTCTGCTGAAGCCCTGGGCTTAAATACTGATACTAGGGCGGGGCAGGGGGGTGAGCTTCTGTATCTCCTCCCAAGAAAAGAACAAATGTCACCAACTCAGAAATCATTGGAAAGGTGAATCGTTCATTATAAAAGACAGAGCACTCACTGTTATTTTTGTGGAGGCTGGCGTTGTTTCTACTAAGTCCTAGTTTATTTGGCTTGAGAGTGGGGGCACTAAATTAGATCCCCTTGGCAAAGTGAAGTTCTCATTTGGTTTTTCTTTCTCATTCTCTCATTTAACAAACTTTTTTTCAGTATTTTTATGTTTAGAATATACTTTTGTATGATATCCATTGAATACCTAAAATATGCAAGCATGCACGCTCAGTGGTATCTGACTCTTTGTGACCTCATGGACTGTAACCTGCCGGGCTCCTCTGTCCAGGGGGTTCTCCAGGCAAGAATACTGGAGTGGGTTGCCATTTCCTCCTCTAGGGGATCTTCCCAACCCAGATATCGAACCCGTGTCTCCTGCACTGACAGCCAGATTCTTTACCACTGTGCCATCTGAGAAGTCCATACATCCAATATACAGTTGTATAATTAAGAATGAACCAGCAGACAGAGACATCCAGCAGACATTGATATGCAGGCTATTGTGTGGACATAAGTGTTCAGTTTATTTTGGTAAATACCAAGAAGCATGATTTCTGGATTGTATGGATATTTATAGCAGCTTTATTCATAATTGCCAAAGCGTGGATGTAATCAAGATGTCCTTCAGCAGGTGAGTGGCTAAATAAACTAACGCACATCCAGACATAGAAGCTTTCTTTGTGACTCAGTGGTAAAGAATCTGCCTGCAATGCAGGAGATGCAGAAGACATGGGTTTGATCCCTGGGTCAGGAAGATCCCCTGGAGGAGGAAATGGCAACTCGCTTCAAGATATTTGCTCCTTGGCAGGAAAGCTATGACAAACCTAGACAGTGTATTAAAAAGCAGAGACATCACTTTGCTGATAAATGTCCATATAGTCAAAATTATGGTTTTTCCAGTAGTGATATATGGAGGTGAGAGTTGGACCATAAAGAAGGCTGAGCGCCAAATAATTGATGCTTTCAAATTGTGGTGCTGGAGAAGACTCTTGAGAATCCCTTGGACTGTAAGAAGATTAAACCAGTCAATCTTAAAGGAAATCAACCCTGAATATTCATTGAAAGAATTGATGCTGAAGCTGAAGCTCTAGTACTTTGGCCCCCTGATAGGAAGAGCTTACTCATTAGAAAAGACCTTGATGCTGGGAAAGATTGAGGGCAGGAGGAAAAGAGGTTGACAGAGGATGAGATGGTTGGATGGCATCACAGACCCAATGGATATAAATTTGGGCCAACTCTGGGAGATAGTGAAGGACAGGGAAGTCTGGTGTGCTGCAGTCCCTGGGGTCGAAAAAAGTTGGACACAACTTAGCGACTGAACAACAACATCCAGGCAATCTGATATTATTTGGAGCCAAAGCCAAATGAGCTTTCAAGCCATGAATAGACATGGAGGAATCTTTAAAGCATATTATTAAGTAAAAAAAGCTGAAAATGCTATATATTGCCTGAGTCCAAATATGTGACATTCTAGAAAGGACAAAATTACTGACATACCTTGAAAAGACTTTGACTTTGGTTCCAAAGTCCCACAATCAAGTGAATATCAAGATTAAGTGAGTCACATAAATTTTTGGTTTCCCAGGACATGTAAAAGTTACATTTACATTATACTATAGTAGAAGTGTGTAATAATGTGGTCTTTTAAACAATGTATATACCTTAATTAAAAAATACTTTCCTGCTAAGAAAATGCTAACTAGCGTCTGTGTCTTCAGCAAATTGGGGTCTTTTTGCTGGTGGAGGGTCTTGCCTCCATGTTGATGCTTCTGACCAATCACGGTGGTGGCTGTTGAAGGCTGGGATGGCTGTGACAATTTCTTAAAATAAGAGAATGATGAAATTTATTGCATTGATTGCCCCATCCTTTTGTGAATGATTTCTCTGCAGCATGCAAAGCTGTCTGAGAGCATTTTACCCACAGCAGAATTTCTTTCAACATTGGCGTCAATCCTCTCAAGCCCTGCCCTTGCTTTAACAACTAAATTTATGTAATGCAGTCTTCACAGCGTCTTCACCAGGAGTAGATTCCATCTCAAGAGACCACTTACTTTTGCTCAGCCTTGAGATGCAACTATTTGTGAAAGTTTTATCACAAAATGGCAGCAATTCAGTCTTCAGGCTCCAGGCTTCCCAGGTGGCGTTAATGGCAAAGAACCCACCTGCCAATGCAGGGGACATGAGAGACGCAGGTTCAATCCCTGGGTTGGGAAGATCAGCACTTCAGGCTCCATTTCTCATTCTAGTTCTCTTGCTGCTTCCACCACATCTGCAGTGACTTCCTCTACGCAAGTCCTGAACCCCATCCATGAGGACTGGAACCAACTTCTTCCAAACTCCTGTCAATGTAAATATTTTGTCCTCCTCCCATGAATCATAGGGCTTCCCTTGTGGCTCAGCTGGTAAGGAATCTACCTACAATACGGAAGACCTGGGTTCCATCCCTGGGTTGGGAAGATCCCCTGGAGAAGGGAACAGCTACCCACTCCAGTATTCTGGCCTGGAGAATTCCATGCACTGTATAGTCCAAGGGGTTGCAAAGAGTCAATGTTTTTAATGGCATCTAGAATAGTGACTCCTTTCTGGAAAGTTTTCAATTTATCCTGCCCAGATCCATCAGCAGGATCATTATCTATGGCAGCTATAGGCTTATGAAATGTATTTTTTAAAAACATCTTAAACTTTCTTTTGTATTGGGGTACAGCTGGTTAACAAACAAGGTTGTGATAGTCTCAGGTGAACAGCGAAGGGACTCAGCCCTACATATACATGGATCCATTCTCCCCCCAAACTGCACCCCCATCCAGGCTGCCAAATAACAATAAGCTGAGTTCCATGTGTTGTACAGTAGGTCCTTGTTGGGTATCTGTTTTAAATATAGCAGTGTGTACATGTCCATGATGGGCTTTCCAGGTGGCATGGGTGATAAAGGATCCACCTGCCAATGCAGGAGACACAAGAGACCCAGGGTCAATCTCTGGGTTGGGAAAATCCCTTGGAGTAGGAAATGACATCCCCACTCCAGTATTCTTGCCTGGAAAATTTTGTGGCCAGAGGAGCCTGGTGGGTTAGAGCCCATGGAGCCACAAAGAGCTGGACATGGCTAAGCGACTGAGCACATGCACAAACGTGTCCAAGCAAAACTCCCTAACTATTGCTTCCCCCTATTCTTCCCATGAAATGTATTTTTTAAATAAGACTTAGAAATCAAAATTACCCCTTAATCCCCAGATAGTAGAATGGATGTTGTATAAACTCTCATTTGTTCAGTCACTAAAGTTGTATCCGACTCTTTGTGACCCCATGGACTGCAGCACTCCAGGCTTCCTGATCCTTCTCTATCTCTGGGAGTTTGCTGAGATTTATGTCCATAGAGTCTGTGATGCTATCTAACCATCTCATCCTCTGCCACCCGCTTCTCTTGCCTTCAATCTCTCCCAGCATCAGGGACTTTTTCAATGAATTGACTCTTCGCATCAGGTGGCCAAAGTATTTGAACTTCAGCTTCAGCAATAGTCCTTCCAGCAAATATTAGGGTTGATTTCCTTTAGGATTGATCTACAGCCATTCCAGCCTGCACGCACCCGATCTCATCCACCTGATGTATTAGCAGGCAAGAAAACAATGTTAATCTCATTGTGTGTTTCCATCGGAGCTCTTGGGTGACCAGGTGTATGGTCAGTCAGCAATCATATTTTCAAGAGAATCTTTTTTCCTGAGCAGTAGGTATCAACAGTGGGCTTAAAATATTCAGTAAACAGATGTGCTATCATTCAGACTTTGTCATTTCTTCTATGGAGCAAAGGCAGAGACAAGATAGCAAAATTCTTAAGGGCCCTAGGATTTTCAGTAATGAGCATCAGCTCCAGTTTAAAATCAACAGCTTAGGATCACCACCCTAACAAGAGAGGCAGCCTGTCCTCTGAAGCTCTGAAGTCAAGCACCGACTTCTCCTCTGGTGCTACGCAAGTCCTAGATGCTATCTTCCAATAGAAGGCTGTTCCATCTACAGTGATAGTCTGTTGTTTGGTGTAGCCACCTTCGTAACTCATCTTAACTAGATTTCCTGGATAACTTACTGCAGCTTCTCCACCAGCCCTTGCTGCTTCACCCTGCACTTTATGTTACAGGGACAGCTGCTTTCCTAAAACCTCACGAACTGATCTCTGGCTGTTGGTTCAAACATCTCTTCTTTGGCTTCCTCGTCTCAGTCTTCACAGAATTCGAGAGTCAGGACCTTGCTCTGGATTGCCTGCCGCATGCTGCTTGCTCAGTCACGTCCAACTCTTTGTGACCCCGTGGACTGTAGCCTGCCAGGCTCCACGGTCTGTGGGATTTTCCTAGCAAGATTATTGGAGCGGGCTACCATTTCCTTCTCCAGGGGATCTTCCCAACCCAGGGATCAAAGCCGTATCTCTTGCATCCTCTGTATTGGCAGGCAGGTTCTTTACCACTAGTGCCACCTGGGAAACTGACTCTGGTTTAGGCTTTGGTTAAAGGAATGTTGTGTCTGGTAGAATCTTTCTTCCAGACCACTACACCCTTCTGTAGATCATCAATAAGGCTGCTTTACTTTTTTGGCAATTTATGTGTTCACTCAAGTAGCACCTTTAATTTCCTTCAAGAACTATTCATTTGCATTCACAGCTTAGGCAACTATTTGGGGCAAGAGCCCTAGCTTTAGGCCTATCTTAGCTTTCAGCATGCCTTCCTCAGTAAGCTTAGTAATTTCTAGTTTTTGATTTAAAGTGAGACAGATGACTCCTCCTGTCACTTGAACACTTAGAGGCCATTGTAGAGTTATTCATTGGCTTAATTTCTGTCTTGTTGGGTCTCAGGGAATAGGGACGCCCAAGGAGAAAGAGATGGGATGGGGAAACAGCTGGTCGGTGGACAGTCAGAACTCACACGACACTGACCCACCAAGTTCTGTGTCTTCTATGGGTTCAGACTGTGGAGCCCCAAAGCATTTATAGCAGTAACATCAATAAGAGTCCTGATCGGTGGACCACAGGTGATCCAGTGATTAGGACTTGTGTGCCCAATGTCAGGGCATGGGTTCTGTCCCTGGTCAGGGAACTCACATCCTGCATGCTGCAGGTGAGCCAAAAAAAAAAAAAAATCACAGATCACCATATGAATACAATAATGGAAAAGTCTGAACTACTGTGAGATCATCAAAATGTAACAGAGACAAGCAGTGAGTAAACCTTGTTGGACGTGCTCAGCAAGGGTTAGCACAAACCTTCAATTTGTTAAATATACAATATCTGCAAAAAACCCAAGACCAATAAAGCAAGGTGTGCCTGTGTGGAGATAGTAAAAAGATCCGTGGTTGCCAGGTTGCGGGAAGGAGGGATGCACAGGCAGAGCACAGACGGTGTCTGGGGACTATTTTGCAACATACCACAATGGTCTTTTTGTTGTTGTTGTTGTTGTTTAGTTGCTTGGTCATGTCCAACTCTGCGACCCCATGGACTGTAGCCCTCCAGGCTCCCCAATCCCTGGGATTCTCCAGGCAAGAACACTGGGCTGAGTTACCATTGCCTCCTCCAGGGGATCTTCCTGACCCCAGAATTGAACCCCTGTCTCCTGCATTGGCAGGCGGATTCTTTACCACTGAGCCACCAGGCAGGCCCACAAGTCATTATACCTGCGTCAAAATCTGTAGAAAGTATAACACAAAGAGTGACCCTTCATGCAAACTGTGGGCTGTGGCTGATGAGGATGCGTGAAGGTGGGTTCACCAGTTATACCAAAGGTACGGCTCGGGTGCAGGATGTTCAGAGTGGATGAGATTCCTTGTGTGGGGGCAGGGAGCCTATGGGAATTCTGTGCTTTTCTCTCAAGTTTGCTGTGAACCTAAAACCGCACTAAAACATGAAGTTTATTAATTAAAAACATTTTTGAATGACTGAATGGCACGATTACTCCTTCCTCCTGTCCCCATGGTCATTGCTTGAACCACGACATTTCCACTCATATCATTCTATTCCATGTTCAAGTTTTACATGTCTCTGCCCCATAAGCTGTAAATGCAAAGATTCTCTACCCTCCGCTGGAGGCCCTGCTGGATTATCAAGATGAAGCAAGAGTAAGAACTCCCAGGGACTTGCCTGGTGCTCCAGTGGTTAAAGAATCCGCCTTGCAATGCAGAGGACGTGGGTTCAATCCCTAGTTGGGGAACTAAGATCCAAATGCCACGGAGCCACTAAGCCCATGAGCTGCAGCTAGAGAATCCATGTGCTCCAATGAAAGATCCCACAGCATACAAGGAAGATACCACATGCCAAAACTAAGACACAACATGGCCAAATAAATAAATAAATTGTGTGCTTAGTCATGTCAGACTCTGCAGCCCATGGACTGTAGATTTCCAGGCACCTCTATCCATGGAATTTTCCAAGCAAGAATACTGGAGTGGGCAACTGCACTTTCACTTTTCACTTTCATGCATTGGAGAAGGAAATGGCAATCCACTCCAGTGTTCTTGCCTGGAGAATCCCCGGGACAGGGGAGCCTGGTGGGCTGCCATCTATGGGGTCGCCAAGAGCCGGACACGACTGATGTGACTTAGCAGAGGCAGCTGCCCTTTCTTTCTCCAGGGTATCTTCCGGACCCAGGGGTAGAACGTGAGTCTCCTGCATCTCCTGCGTTGGCAGGTGGATTCTTTACCACTCCATCACCTGGGAAGCCCAAGTAAATAAGAGAGTGCAAGTTTCCAATGCTCTTATAGACAAATAGGGACAAATCAGACCCCATCTCAGGTTGACATCCCAATGACAAAATCAAAGCCATTGATTGCTGCCAGCATTCGGAGAAACCATCTAGCCCTCCTGATTTTTCAAACCATTTTTAGTATCAGAATCAGTTTTTCAAATGAACTGACAAAGCCCCAAACATAAAAGGGTTAACAGAGTGAAAAAACAGTGCTTTTCTGCACAGATGGAGGCTGGATCCCTGAGGCATGTCTGCAAAGTCAGGGCTCCTGGGATCCCTTTGAGATTCACCGATTCGGCCTCCCCCTGTGTTTTGCACACAGCATGCTAGGCCCTCACGGAAGGAGAAGCCGGCAAAGTCCATAGCATGCACTCTATCTGCCTCTTTAGCTCATGCACTTACACTCTCCAAAATATATCCTGGGCTCCAATCGTACCAGACCTGCATTTCGGTAAGTGTTCCTATCTCAGCCTTCTGTGCCTTTGCTCCACAGTCAAGATGCAGCTCTGATATCACCTCCTCCAGGAAGTCTTCCTGTCCACCACCCTTGACCCATCCATTTTACCCCAGGGATAGGGGTTGGTCAAATAGAAGCCAGCATCTCCAGGAATAGGTAGAACCTAAACCTAACGGCCTAGGTGGGTGCAAACCAAACTTTCATGTGCAAACCCGCAGAGTGGTGTTAGGAGGGCCTGGGGAACTGCACCCAATGACCTGATTTCAGAAGAAAACAAGAGTCAGCGATGCATCTTAAACCAACAGATACCCAAGTGACCTCTAGCTGTGATTAAAAGCCATAAACAGACAAGAAAAAGAAAGAACAGATCAGGGAAATGTTTCTATGCCTAAGATCCCTCTGTGGGCCTCAGATTCCGTGTTCCTTGCCCCAGAATAATACCCTTAGGCTCTGGACCCGGGGACCTCCCATGACCCCTCTCCTTTCCCTACGCTCTCCCAGGACCCTCCAGGAGCAAGGGACTGACCCCACGCAGCGCCATCACCATTTGTTTCTCTATCTCCCACCTCCCCCTCGAGCGCGGGGGCTGCTCTCACTCCCTCTGTCCCTCCCGTCACCCCAGTGTCCAGCCGGAGTCTGGCACAGAACCGGCCCGCAAAGGTTTGCAGAATGGGGTACCATCCAAGCCTTGGTGGGAACACCCGGTTTTCCGCGTAGCTGCAGCGCCCTCTGCCGGGCGCCTCTCGCGGCCGCGGGGCACTCACCGGAGTCGGCGCGTTCACCACCGAGAGGTTGTACCCGTAAAGGAAGGAGGAGCCGAAGGCGCCCACGAGGCAAGCCGCGATCAACGAGCAGGACCAGTCCTGGGAAAGGAGGACGTCAAAGCAAAGCACGTCAGAGCTGGCGCTCGGGGGCACAGCGGCCCGCAGGACGCAGGGGGGCTGTCCTCTTCCCCGGGGAGGATTCCCAGGGTAAGGATGCCAGCCGTCCAGGAGGGGCTCCGGTCCACGTCCGGTCCGGGGGGGGGGGGGGGGCGTGGCCGGTCCAGGGAGCTCGGTTTGCCGCCTGCCCCACCCCCCTCCCGCGGCCACACGACTGCCCCCTTTGTCGGGCTGCAAGAGATCTGTGCCATGCAGATCTAACGTGCTTCGCAGGTGCTGTTAGCAGCTACAACCCTGTGATTTTAGCAGAATCTGGCCAGTCTCTGACTCATCTCCGAGGTTAAAAGCAAAGCCAGGCTAAGCTGCCAGCAGCAGCTGGGTTCTCGCTAAAAGCTACGGGCCAGACATCTGTTCTCAGCCCTTTCTGGGAATTCTCCCACAGACTCCTTGCATCAGTACATTTTCTCTTGATTTTACAGGTGAGGAAACAGGCACAGAGTGAAGAAAAGTTACTTGGCTCAAAATAGCCTGGAGTTAAAACTCCCCTCTGGGTCCTCCCCACCACTCTATACAAAACAAAGAACTCTCACCCTGAAAAACATTTTACATTAAGGTTGATTCAGTCCCAGCCTCTGACTGATCTCCAGAATTCCTTGCCCCAGCTGTTTAAGAGATAACTAATCCAAACAACCTTGAAGAACTGGCCCCCTTATGACAGTAGATTTCCACATATATATCTACGTATACTTACTCTTTTCTTGGGTTAGTGCAGCAGTTAACTAATCTGACTGCTGCCCCTTCTCACCTCATTAAAGAGGTCTGCTCCTGTAAAGTGCTGGTCTCATTCTTTTTTCTGAACCTCGCCTTCTCTAAACCCCTTACCCTAAACGGAGCAGTCCCTGGTGGTGTCTGGGACGGAGACCAGAGCCCACCCAGGTGGTCCGGCCCCAGCCCCCTCGCGGCACCCACCACACCACACTGCCTCCCCTACTGCCTCCTCTCCTGGGTGCAGCATCTGGGGGCACGCAGCCGAGCGCCCCAGGAGGCACACACACCCACGCACGCCCTGTTCCAGGCTGAGCTGTCCACCTACAGGCTGGTGTGAGCACCTTGCGACAAGGACCTGCAGACAGAGAGAGACAGGGCTTGGCCTGGAGGACCAAGTACCTGTCTTCGTGGAATCCTGCCCGCTGGACCCACCTGTGGATGGCCGCAGCCGCCACAGAACCGGGAGTACAAGCAGCTGGGCCCTTTGGCAAAGACTGGCTAGAAGGCAGGGGCTGGAGGTGGGAAGGGACTGCCATCCTAACCCGGCCAGGAAAGCACGGACCACTTGTCAGACCTGGTGGGACCCGGTGCTCTTGGAAGGCATTTTCTCTTCATCATTTTTCTTATGTGTGTGTGTGTGTGTTCTAAGTGCCGGGCCCTGATGAAGCTCCAGGGATGCAGCATTAGACGTGATATTAATAGATGAGGTCCACGGTTTAGGGAAGGGAATCAATCAAACACTGACCAGAAAAGGAATCTAGATTCCAACAGCCAGTTCCCTGCTTGGCCCACCTTGGCAGCCTCCTCCAGCACGGGCTCCAGTGCCGGACCACTCCTCCATGGCTGTGGGACCTGTCCAGGGTCTTGACATTTCTGGGCCTCCGCTTGCCCAGCTGTAAAGTGGGCAAGTTGTAGCACACAGCTGTAAACTGTAGCCACCGCTGTATAGGCTGTTGTGGATGTGCAGCTGCCTGAGGACGTTGAGAAGGTGTGTGCACATGGCCAGTGTTCTGAACAGCTGTTTACTCTGTTTCCTCTCTCTGCTCCTTCTGACCACGCTGTGCAGAATAGCTGTTGGCCAAGCTACTTGCCAAGGTCTCTCACCCTGGTTGAAGCCACTGTGTTCCCTGAAATCCTCCCTTCTGGAGACCTTCATATCTAAGACCCACTGAAGGTCACCCTGAAAGTCCCACCTCCTCATTTTTACTTTTCTATCAATTTTATCAGACCTCCATCCCTGCCAGTTACAACTGTGTAAACTTAGACCAGTTAGTTTAGAACCGAGTAAACTTAGCTCCTCTGTGACTGGAAGTCCTCATCTGTGAAATGGGGATGTTAATAGACCTGTTACGAGTCCAAGCAGACCAAGAAGACAGCAGACAAATGTCTCAAAACAGCCATCTTATCAGGGTCTGGATGCCTGACTCTTTTACAGAACAGAGATGGGGGGCAGGGGGCTGGTGAGGAAACAAAGTAAAAAGGTCATTAATCTTGCATCCCCTAGGATGGTAAGTCTCCGGCAGGGGCTGTGTTAATTTCTTCCTTTCTGTGGTGTTCTGAACAAAGGCACTTGAACAGTCTGGCAGAGGGACAGGGTTCTCCAAGGCAGGCCCTTATATATGATCATAATAACAAAAGCAATGAAAAGCAAGTCAAGGAAACAGTTCCAAAATGGAGTCAGAATTGGCCCTTCCCTGCAACAGACCCACCTCATGGGATATTCTGCAGAAGAAAGAAGTTAGAGTAGGTGTCCAGGGGTAGGTACCCTGAATATCAACAGCAGAGGCTGGACAGTTGGTGTGGGTCTTACTTTTTGAGGGTGGGGGTCTTGCTTCCAGGCCCCAAACTTGCTGAGAAAGTGCTCTGTAAACGCTGGTGATTGGACAAAGGCCAGAAGGAGGATTTATGGATCATAGAGATGGATGTTGTCAAGTGTGAGGTCAGAGTACTTTTTGCAGTAAGAGGATTGGGAACTGAATGGGATGCATTGATGGAACAGAATCACTTTTGGACACCATGCCCATCCTCCATCGCCTTTCATCTTTAAACTGATCCTCTGGGGCTCAGCTCAGATGTTGCTCCTTTTGATCCCTGGGCTGTGCGGGTCTCCGGGCTTCCCTCAATCCTAGCCTTCATCATTATGTCCTTGTCTGCACCCATCAGAGGGCAGAGAAGTGCAGGTGTGAGCCCTGTCCCCCGGAACCCCCACCTCTGCGTGCCCGCCAGGTCTCACCACCCACCCCAGGTGGGACGGAGACGATGGGAGGGGATGGCACCGCGCACGTGATGAAGGCAGGTCTCTGAGTGGCCTCACTGCCAGAGCACAGCCACGCTGCCAGAAGAAGCTGGCGGGAGCCCAGGGAGCTGCGACTTCAGAGCTGGAGCCCCGCAGCCAATGTCACAGGAACCCTGAGCCAGGAGTCAAGACCAGAGGCTTTTCAGGAAGATGGGGAGAGCCCTCCGTGGTCCAGGCAGAGGCCAGGTGCGGTGTTTATCCTTCTTCTCCTCCCGCCCAGCATCACAGTCCTCAGATGGGCACGGTCGTGAGGCCCTGGGTGGCTGTGGGTAAGGGGAGCGGAGCCATGTCCTGTTTGGCCAAGAGCTGCCCACAGCTGGCTCACCAGAAGCACCTCCAGTCGGGGGCTCTGCTGGGCCATCTCCCTGAATCAGGAGGCAGAGCCCACGGAGGGAGGGCACGGGGGCGCCGAACAGTAAATGTGGCAGTTGTATCTTGTCTGAACAGGAAATGGGCAATAAAAATTTTTCCTGTTCACAAGTCTTCACCGCAGCAGCTGGAGAGCCCTGAAAAGGAAATTTCTCTTCCCAGAAATCACCACCCTGAGTTCCTGATTCTTCTGTCTACTTTAAAAAAGAAAGAAAGAAATTGAATAGCGCGAGAGTTGTGAATTTTTATGTGGGACAAAATGAGCACTGCAGCCCAGGAGACAGCACCTCAGATAGCTCTGAGAAACGGCTCCAAAGAGGTGGTGGTGGGGGAAGGTGAACATATATATGATTTGGGTCAAGGGGCTGGTTTAGTCACTAAGTCGTGTCCCACTCTTTCGACACCATGGACTGTATAGCCCACCAGGCTCCTCTGTCCATGGGATTTTCCAGGCAAGAGTACTGTAGTGGATTGCCATTTTCTTCTCCAGGAGATCTTCCCAAACCTGGGTCTCCTGCATTCCAGGCAGATTCTTTACCGACTGAGCTATGAGGGAAGCCCAGTGGTTTTAGAAAAGACAGAGGAACCAGAGATCAAATTGCCAGCATCCGCTGGATCATCGAAAAAGCAAGAGAGTTCCAGAAAAACATCTATTTCTGCTTTAGTGACTATGCCAAAGCCTTTGACTGTGTGGATCACAATAAACTGTGGAAAATTCTGAAAGAGATGGGAATACCAGACCTCTTGGGTAAAGGGGAGCTCATGCAATCAAGCTAAAGTTTTCTGCCAGTCACAAGGAGCAGAGGTCATCATGAAGGGATGAAGTGCTTTTCTAGATATAAAGAGATGTAACAATTGAGCTCATAATATCAGTTCCTGAAAATATCTAACTCTCTGAAGCCATGTCCTGCCAGTTTTCCCAGAGCACAGAGTGCCCCATTCCCCATCTCCATCCTGAACTCCCTTCAGGGGATGTTGAAGGTCAGCAGCTGCAGTAATGAAGATTTAATCTTTGCAGAGGTAGATGAAAGTGAAAGTGAAAGGTGCTCAGTCGTGAAAAGTCTCTCAGTCATGTTCTAATCTTTGTGACCCCCATGGACTGACAGTCCATGGAATTCTCTAGGCCAGAATACTGGAGTGGGTAGCCTTTCCCTTTTCCAGAGGATCTTCCCAACCCAGGGATCAAACCCAGGTCTCCCACATTGCAGGTGGGCAGAGATAGATAGCAAGTGCCAATGTGAAGTTGACACTTT
The DNA here is from genome assembly GCA_007570785.1 of Antilocapra americana. NCBI lineage: Eukaryota > Metazoa > Chordata > Mammalia > Artiodactyla > Antilocapridae > Antilocapra > Antilocapra americana. The sequence goes on along the minus strand of ML660770.1, from coordinate 2,264,897 downwards.
CTCTGGCGTCTTTTTATTTCCCCTCTTAAGGCCAGCATGCTGGGAGGGGAGCACTAGCATGAACTCGGGGCAAATCGCCCCGAGGCCTGGGACAGACAGATCACTGGTTACTGGAGAAACCTGGCAGCGTTCCAGTGGTGGCTCCACTGCTGTTTAACTCTGTGTCCTTAGGCAAGTTGATCTGCTTCTCTGAGCTACCACATTTACAAGTGCAAAATGGGAGCTTGATCCGCCCTGATGATCCTGCAGAGTTATTCTGAGTCTCAAATAGAAAATGCAGTGCTGAGCAACATATTGGAAATGAAGACAGGCTGCCCTGCAGCTCTAGAGCAAGCAGGGAAGTTGTGGGTTTGGAAGAAAAAGAATTTGCCACCGGTTATTACTCTGTCCTGCTCATTCAGTCGGACTGGCTCAGGGAAAGCATTAAGGAGACAAGACACCTCATGCACACCAGGATGTCACGCGAATTAACTCCCTGTTAATTGTTGAATTAACTCCCAGCTGAATTGCTTGGATGAGAGAAGGGCCTTAAATCATGTCTAGGACATGCCTTGGCCATTTGCACCCAGAGCAGAGACCAGGTGCAGAGGCCGGCAGAATGATGGCAGGCTCGGGGAACAGAGGACCCCCAAAAGGCCAAGGCGGCCACAAATCCACAAAAGAGAGCCTGGAAGCTGGCAACCTGGGTTTAGTGGAAAGCACATGGTGAAATAAAAGCTATGGATCACGACAGAATTTCTGGGAGCCTGGATTGTCAAGTGCACATAAAAGCATCCAGCTCTGGGGATGTAGATCAGTGGGAAGGGAGCTGCTCAGTGGGGAACTGAAACTTCCAAATGGAAAAGCCAACCCTGAATAATTAGGCTGGTTATTTACTGGGTGCATGAATCATTCCGTGCAATATTCATTCTGTATATCAGTCATGCAGGGAGGCTGCTGGGAGAATTTGGCTGTTTCTGAAATCAATTTTCAGCCAGCTGGCCAGCTCTCCTCACAGAGCTGGGTCCAGAGCAGGGTTCTAACATGGAAGCTCTCGATTGTGAGAGCTGAAGATTCCCCTGAGAAACACGGAGGAGACACTGAGCCAACTTGGGACTGATCCTGGAAGGCTTCCTGGAAGAGGTGATTCCAGAGCCAACTCTTACAGGATGAGTAAGCCAGGGGAATAATGCCAGCGGAGAAGGGCTTAGGGTGAGCGGGCAGAGCCAGTCCTGCAGACATGGATACCCTGGGGTGTGGAGAGAAGCAAAATAATTGAGTGAGTTGGGGCCTAAAGTGTGGGAGGGGCAGCATGCCTGTCTCACTGTGCAGAGAGGAACCCGCTCTGCCATCCTGTGGGGTGTCTTATTCATTCTCATTTCCTCCTCCACTCACTCCTTGACTCTGGCCTTTCCTCGTATCCACCCTGGTCTCATCTTTAACAGGGGAGTCTCCCTGATCTTGCTAAAACTCACGTTGGGTCAGTGACCTGCCTTTTTCATTTAAAATTGTTCCATGTTCCCCATGGTGTTTAAAAACACTAAAGGCCTGACCACCCAAACAGGGTGCAGACTGGAGACGGAGGTGGGGGTTGTGGGTGGGACAGCCTTCCAGCTGCTGCCCAGACTCTGCACGGCACGAGAGGCTCTCCCAGAAACCCGGACTGGACACCACTCAGTGGAACAAAAGAAACTTGCAGGAAGTCACTTCCCTTTTTGTTGTGCAGCCTGGAGGCAATGCCTAGCCTGAAGAGCCTCTCTTATTGGTGGAACTGACTGTCAATCGTTTCCCCAGCCATCTCACAAATCAGCTCAGAGGTGAGCAGTGACATCATGCACCTGAGATGGGAGCCCAACTGTCCTGGCTCAAGTTCCAGGCTGGGCTCACCTATTTAAGAAGCCTGGCCTTGGGGTTAACCATGCTTTATTCCTTCAGACAGATGGTGGGGGACCTTGCATTCCCAGGGAGCACCCCAGAGCATCCCAAGGTGAGAAAACAGAGAGCTCCATTCTTTTGAAAGCCTCAGTGAGTGTGAAGAGAGCTGCTTTCCCTGCTTGGCACAGCTCAATTGGTTAACCCCCAGACAGTGGCAGCCTAAAGACAACCTGGCTTTGGGTCTCAGCTCCACCCCTTATAACCTGTGGGCTCTTGGGCAAGTTTCTAAGCCTCTCTGGCACGGTGTCCTCATCTGTCAAATGGACCTGATGATGGTGCCACCGCCTCTTAGACTTGCTAAGATCTGAGGAGTTCGTGCATGGAAAGCACTAAACACCCTGGAACCTAAAACAGCACCAGGTCTACAGCTAAGGACACAATGAATATTCTCATTGTTCTTCACATCCCCCTGTCCCCCTAGTGAGCTATTTCTTGGCCCAGTGATCTTGTTCTCATCCTTTTCTCAACAAAGGACACGGTGAGTACTCCCCATAGAGAGATCCCCACTAGGCTGACGTCACAGGGAAGAACAGAAATTCAGGGAGAGCCTGGACTCGCCCATCTCCAAATCTGACACCAGCCCTCAGCCACATGGTCTGTGGCCCATGCTCTCAGGCAGTTCACTCTATCGAGGATGTGGCCGGGGTTTCCCTAGTGGCTCAGAAGGTAAAGCATCCATCTGCACTTCAGGAGACCTGGGTTCGATCCCTGGGTCAGGAAGATCCTCTGGAGAGGGAAATGTCTACCCGCTCCAGTATTCTTGCCCGGAGAATACCAAGGGCAGAGGAGCCTTGGTGGGCTACAGTCCATGGGGTCTCAAAGAGTTGGACACAAGTTAAGTGACTTAGGTCATGAAGCACAATTGTAACCCAAATCCCTAGCACAAAAGTGGAAAACTATACATTTTTTCTGGAGTTTGAAAATGTGACTCTAGAGCTGGTGTTGGACAGGGAAGCCTGGTATGCTGCCATCCGTGGGGTCGAAAAAAGTCGGACAAGACTGAGTGACTGAACTAAACTGAGACATCATGGTGCGTGTATGTCAATCCCCACCCCCCAGTTCATCCCACCACCTCTCTTCTCCCCTTGGCATCCACACGTTTGTCCTCTACAGCTGTGTCTCTACTGGAAAAGAGTATTTTAAAAAATGTGTCTCTAGGCATAACTGAAGCACTTTGCCATAGAGCAAAAATTAGCACAATATCGTGAATCAACAATACTTCAATTTTTACAAAACAATTTTTTAAAAGAAGGATGTGGTCATAACCCAGAAATCTTGGGCATGCTGGGCCTGTCCTGACACTCATACATTCCTCCCCACACACACCATTTACCAGGGCCCCTAACTTTGCTCATCGTTCAGTGCTCAGCGCCCTCACCACCTCCCCCCAGGAGGGACCAACTCAGGGTCACCAGAACACTGCTACAGGGAGACACAAGGGAACCAGGACTGACCAGTTTCTTTTTCTCCAAGTCTCTTCCTTTGTTATCTGCTGAGTCCTTTTCCCTGAGCTTCATGGTTCGTTGCTAGCCTTTGCACTGGGGTTTTTGTTCCTGAAAAAGAAAAAAAAGGAGAAGTGGTTAGACAGACGCTGGCTGTCACAGATGAGGAACCCAGGGGAGGAGGCCTTGGTGAGGATGCCACGGTGGTGGGCCCAGTTCCCCCAGAATCCCTGGAGCCTCTGTTCCTCTCTGGCCTGTTTCTCCATTTATGAGTGTTGTGCCCAGATCCCGATCTCCACAAACCAACAGGAGGCCATTCACCGATGCAAGCGCAAAAGGGAGTTTATTGCAGACCCGGGTCCGGACCGCGCACACACACACACACGCCGACTCAGCGGCCCCGAGCCACATGGTACAAGGCTTTTAAGGGGAAAAGAGAAAGGGAAGACCGCGAATGGGGTGATTGGTCGGGACGTGAGGGGAAGTCAGGGGCTTTATGTGCCACATTAGTCCCTGATAGGTATATTTAACCACAGCCAGCCCTGGCACTTCCCCAGCGCGCGGTGATTGGTCGTGTCTAGGGTGGTGACCTGGGGGTGTGGGAACTTGGGTGTCGCCTTCTATCGCAAGATGGCAGCTCCTTTTTTTTTTTTTTAAGACGGAGTCACTTAGGCTCTACGTGAGATGGTCAGGTTGGACCACTTCTGTGTTTTCCCACCCTTGCCACATCGCTGATTAAGTACTGGCCCCTCTCCAGGACATCCTCATTCGTAAGGTCACTCTTAATGATAGGGTGTGTTTTGGAAACCCTAGATGTTCTGTCCTCAAGACATGAAAATAAAAGTAGCGTAAATTCAAACGAAGTGCAATATCGCCTGTCAAATTGAAACAATTACCAAACAATTAGCACAATAGCAGGAGCTTCCCAGGTGGCGCTAGTGGTAAAGAATCTGTCTGCCAGTGCAGGAGGCATAAGAGAGGCAGTTGGATCCCTGGGTCAGGAAGATCCCCTGGAGGAGGGCATGGCAACCCGCTCCAGCATTCTTGCCTGGAGAATCCCATGGACAGAGGAGCCTGGTGGGCTACAGTCTGTGGGGTCGCAAAGAGTCGGACACGACTGAGTGACTTAGCACACACACCCGCAGCGCAATTGTAACCCGGATCACTAAGCGCAAAAGAAGTGGAAAACTATACAGCTTTTCTGGAGTTTGAAAATGTCTCTAGAGCTGTAAAAATATTTCGGTCCTTTGGCCCAATGACTCCGTTTATAGTTAGCCTAAAGCGGTGATGAAAATGTACAAAGATTTAGGCTGAGATGATCATTGCAACATTTTTCACGGTGGAAAAATGGTCTTCACAACAGGACAGAATATATAACAGGAAAGATCAAATTTTGATACATTTATGTGCTAAAAGCTTATGTTAAAGGAGAATACCTAATATCATTGGAAAGTGTTGATAATACATTCTTACTTGACAAGATGAGGAAGATGTATAAAGGAATATACACGAGTCAACATTAAAAATAGGTGTATTTGTTTTTTAGTCACTAAGTCATGTCTGATTCTTTATGACCCCATGGACTGTAGCCCATCAGGCTCCTCTGTCCTTGGGATTTCCCAGGAAAGAACTGTGGAATGGGCTGCCATTTGCTTCTCCAGGGAATCTTCCCAACCCAGGGATCGAACCCATGTCTTGTGCACTGGCAGGTGGATCTTTTCAGTTCAGTTCAGTTGCTCAGTCATGTCCGACTCTTTGTGACCCCATGCACTGCAGCACTCCAGGCTTCCCTGTCCATCACCAACTCCCAGAGCTTACTCACACTCATGTCCATTGAGTTGGTGATGCCATCCAACCATCTCATCCTCTGTCATTCCCTTCTCCTCCTGCCTTCAATCTTTCCCAGCATCAGGGTCTTTTCAAATGAGTTAGTTCTTCACATCAGGTGGCCAAAGTACTGGAGTTTCAGCTTCAGCATCAGTCCTTCCAATGAATATTCAGGATTGATTTCCTTTGGGATGGACTAGTTGGATCTCCTTGCAGTCAAAGGAACTCTCAAGAATCTTCTCCAACACCACAGTTCAAAAGCATCAATTCTTTGGCGTTCAGCTTTCTTTATAGCCCAACTCTCATATCCATACATGACTACTGGAAAAACCTTATCTTTGACTAGATGGACCTTTGTTGGCGAAGTAATGTCTCTGCTTTTTAATATGCTGTCTAGGTTGGTCATAACTTTCCTTCCAAGGAACAAGCATCTTTTAATTTCATGGCTGCAGTCACCATCTGCAGTGATTTTGGAGCCCAAAGAAATAAAGTTTCTTACTGTTTCCACATTTATTTGCCATGAAGTGATGAGACTGGATTCCATGATCTTAGTTTTCTGAATGTTGAGTCGTAAGCCAACTTTTTCACTCTCCTCTTTCACTTTCATCAAGAGGCTCTTTAATTCTTCACTTTCTACCATAAGGGTGGTGGCATCTGCATATCTGAAGTTATTGATATTTCTCCTGGCAATCTTGATTCCAGCTTGTGCTTTATCCAGCCCAGCGTTTCTCATGATGTACTCTGTATATAAATTAAATAAGTAAGGTGACTATATGCAGCCTTGATGTACTCCTTTCCCAATTTGGAACCCGTCTGTTGTTCCATATCCAGTTCTAACTGTTTCTTCCTGACTTGCATACAGATTTCTCAAGAGGCAGGTCAGGTGGTCTGGTATTCCCATTTCTTAAGAATTTTCCACAGTTCATCATGATCCACACAGTCAAAGGCTTTGGCATAGTCAATAAAGCAGAAGTAGATTTTTTTCTGGAACTCTCTTGCTTTTTCAATGATCCAACAGATGTTGGCAATGTGGATCCTTTACTGTACTTAAACTACATCCTTGTGTTTTTAAATTTAAAATTAAATGTAAAACAAAAATGTCTACACATTAAATTATTTATTAACCTTAAGGAACAATAATTATTCATTAAGCTCCTAGCATCTAGGGCTTCCCTGGTGGCTCAGATAGTAAAGAATGTACCTGCAATTCAGGAGACCCAGGTTCAATCCCTGGATTGGGAAGATCCCCTGGAGAAGGGAAATGGCAACCCACTCCAGTAGTCTTACTTGAAGAATTCCATGGACAGAAGAGCCTGGTAGGCTACAAAGAGTAGGATATGACTGAGTGACTAACACTTTAACACTAAGCATCTAGGTTACGGGAATGAAATCTTGAGCAAAACAGACCTCACCCTGCCCTAATGGAGCTTACATTCTAGGAGAAGAGAGAGTTTAGGAGCATACGGACTTCTCAAGGGGCGTATGAAAGGTAAGAGGGCTGGCCCAGCAGGGATGGACCACAGCAGGAGATAGGCTGCAGAGATTAGCAGGCGACTCATGACATAATTCTGTGCAGAGAAAGCAGACTTCCTACAAGCAGCATAAAGTAACGGCACTTACCACTCGGCTATGATATCTCAGCCAATGTTTATCTGATCTGCTTTCCTACGTTTTCTAATTTTCTGCACTAAAACTAAAACAAACAGAAACCAATCACTTCTACAACTGGAAAAGCAAGCTTTTAGAATGTCTTCAAATGAAAGAGAAAATCATTTTTTTGAAGAATGAAGCCCTTAGGGTGTCAAGGAGCCAAGCAGACTAAAAACTACAGTTCTGGAAGAAAAAGCAGTTCTTACGTGTTAACGGGCTCCGAGTTTGAAGTCATGTGAGCTGCCCAACAATGTCGACGGGAGGCCCTCCAGCGCGGGACCCACCTGCGTCTGACCAGCACACGCCCAGGGACAACCGCCCACTGGATCTCCACGTTCAGGCCCCTCTTGCTGTCTCTTAGGCTGGACCCTGGGCTGGACTGCCTCCCGTCTTGTCTTTGTCTCACCTTCCGGGCTCACCTACCCTGCTGTCTGTTCCTTCAGGAAAGTCTGAGTCACTTCGTCCTATGCCTCCCCGAGCTTGTTCCATTAGTCTTGCAGGAGCCAGACTGAGCTGAACCGCTGACGGTTCTTTCATCTGCATCCTCAGCCGTGACTTTGACCTCTGCCTGAGGGTTCATTTTACGTGTCAGCTAGGCAAGGCCGTGATGTCTACTTGTGTGGTTAGACATTCAGAGAACAGGCAAGCTGTTGCTGGTAGTTTTTATGTGTGACTCATGTTTAACAGGGCTTCCCTGGGGGCTCAGCAGTAAAGAATCTGTCCAAAGCAGGAGACTCAGGAGGTGAATATTCAATCCCTGGGTCAGGAAGATCCCCTGGAGGAGGGCATGGCAACCCACTCCAGTATTTTAGCCTGGAGAATCCTTTGGACAGAGAAGGCTGGTGGGCTATAGTCCATGGGGTCGCTAAGAGTTAGACACGACTGAAGCAACTGAACATGCACGCACATTTACAACCAATTGATTTTAAGCAGCAAAGCAGACGGGCCTCCATAATGTGGGTGAGCCTCATCCAATGAGCTGAAGGCCTTAAGAACAAAGACTAAGGCTCCCCATAGGAGAAGAAATTTTGCATTAAGATGACAACATAGAAATTCTGCCTGAGTTTCCAGCCTTCAGGCCAAAAGGTTGCAACATCAATTCCTGCCAGAATTTCTAGTCTGTGAACTTGCCATATGGGTCTGGGGCTTGCCATGTGAGTTAATTCCTTAAAAGCTCTCTGTCTTTTTCTATCAATATCTACCTATCTATCTAGATATACATCCAATTGGCTCTGTTTCTCTGAAAAACCCTGCCTGACCCACTCCTTACGCTCTGGGGCCACAGCTGACCCATTTCTGTGCGCACAGAGTCTGAGAGTGCCTGGCTTCAGCCGGGGGAGCCCTCTGGGGTGGTGTGGGTGGGGTGGAAGAGAGGAGTCAGGATAGGGTCAGCCTAGAAGGGTGGGTTGGGGCGGGAGGTTAGCGGAAGGGTCAAGAGGAGGGGGACACATGTATACCTGCGGCTGATACATGTTGATGCATGTCAGAAGTCAAAACAAGACTGTGAAGCAATTATCCTCCTATTAAAAATAAATAAGTTTTTAAAAAAGAATGGTATCAGGTGAGATGGGAGGAGACTAAGGAAGCCAGGGTGACAATGTCCATGGCCACCACCTGTCAAGTTCCAGGGGCTGCGCCTCCCTTCTAGTTTATGTGAATGGAGCTCTCCATTCACACAGGTGACACTGTCAATGGCCCCCTGGAGTTATGCAAGGTGGTGGTCCTGCAGGTACCTAAGGATGAAGATGGTCTCCAAACACTCAGACAAGAGCCTGATTTGAAAAGGCACGAACTGAGTGAGAAGAGCAAGGATGTTAGCATAGAAACCTGGGTGCCAACCCTGGTTTTGCCTCCGTGACCCAGGGCAAGTTACCTAACCTCTGGATCTTTTCTCTATCCATCAATGGATGGAGGCATTCTCTCATATGATTCTTAGCACAGGCGGAATGTATATCAAAGGCCTGGGGTGATGCCTGGCAAATCCTTGGTGTCTAATTAATGGCAACCATCATTCACTGAGCTAGAGAAGACTCAAAGCAGCAGATTTGGGGATGGGAGGAAATAAAGAATTCCCTTTTGGACGTGTGTGGCTGAGATGCTTGTGTGACATCCAAGTGCAAATGTCACTTGGGCACTTGGAAATACAAGCAATGCTCAAGAAGTGGTCTGGGCTGGAGATACATTAATGACCATTAACACCATGGGATTAGGTAAGTCACAGAAGAGAGTGTAGACAAAGCTTCCTAAGGAATTTTGACCAGAAAAGAACAGGTGGGGGACGGAAAATGGCAAAGGAAACTGACTCAGAGAAAACAGGGAGAGCAAACTTTGGCAGGAGAACTTTAAGAAGATGTGAGTGGTCAGCTGTTTGAATACGGCTCAGGGGTCATGGAAGAGGAGCTAATAGTGTCCATGGCTTATGGCCACGTGGAGGCCAACAGGAAGTGTGAGTGGGTGTGACAGGGACAGAGTACAGGGACAAAGTAGGTGATTAAATAGTTAATCTCACTAGGGGATTGCATGTAGGAAAAATATGGGAGACCTCTGTAAGTTAATAATCACTCAAGAAAGTAGGTTGGCTTAACCACAAATCCAAGCAGGCTTGCTTAGCAACAAACCCATGCAGCAGAAGTATGAGACACGCCCCCAAACAATAAAACAATGGTGGTATGAGAACCACATCCTGCCTGGTGAGCTCAGTAAGTTAATTGACCCCTAAGACATGCTCTCTGCACACATTAAAACAATAATTTGTGGAAAGATGACATTTCAAAATAAAGACCCTCATTGTACTGAGACTTGAAATAATGTCTTCATAGTGTCATGATAGTCCTGGCTTGACCATGTAGGGGCAAGAAAACTCCCCTGCCCAACCTGGAGGAAGAGCTGATGATGAAAGCATGACATCTAATCAAGAATGAGGAAGAAAGTGGTCTTTTTCCCCTCCATATTTTTCCTTTGATTATAAAACTGTAGCCCACTAAGTTGTCAGAGCCTGGCACCCTCTTACCCACCCATGTGTAAGCCTCACAAGCATCCTATTCTCATATATCACTTCTTATCAATCACTTTGCCTTTCTCTGAATTCTTTCTATGCTGAGACAGAAAGGACCAGAGCTCTGCAGAGCCCCCCAAAATGCCACTAAACAGTTTTAGGAAGGGAGTAGGAAGAGCCTAGAGAAGGAAATGGCAGCCCACTCCAGTATTCTTGCCTGGAGAATCCCAGGGACGGAGGAGCCTGGTGGGCTGCCGTCTATAGAGTCCCACAGAGTCAGACACGACCGAAGCACCTTAGCAGCAGCAGCAGCAGCAGGAAGAGCCTGGATGCCCTGGGAGAAGGAGATCAATCTTCCCAGAATGTTGGCTGTTAGAAGAAGCAGAGAAGGGGCTGGCTGTAGGTATGGAATTAGAGAACAGATTATGGGTGAAGCGTGGGCAGGATGCAGGCTTGGAAATGGGGAGGTGGGGGACCTCTGTCCAGTAGTATCCGTACTCAGTGACCAAGACCAAGCAACTTGTGAAGCTGAGAAATTGCCACCGGGAACCTCTGGGGCACAGCCTTCAAATGGCTAGTTCATGTTGATGATTGGCAGAAATCAATACAATACTGTGCGGCTTTCCTGATATCACAGTTGGTAAAGAATCCACCTGCAGTGCAGGAGACCCCGGTTCGATTCCTGGGTCAGAAAGATCCACTGGAGAAAGGATAGGCTACCCACTCCAGTATTCTTGGGCTTCCCTTGTGGCTCAGCTGGTAAAGAATCTGCCTGAAATGCGGGAGACCTGGGTTTGATCCTTGGGTTGGGAAGATCCCCCGGAGAAGGGAAAGGCTACCCACTCCAGTATTCTGGCCTGGAGAATTCCATGGACTGTATAGCCTATGGAGTCACAAAGAGTTGGAGATGACTAAGCGACTTTCACTTCATTTCACAATACAATACTGTAAAGCAATTATCCTTCAATTTAAAACAAGTTGAAATAAATAAATAAAAGGAAGAGTAAAATCTGGCAGAAAGTGCAACCACACACAGACTCACCAAGGAGTTCTTTATATACAAATAATAATGATGATAAAAATGGTTAGTTTCAGTTCAGGTCAGTCACTCAGTCGTGTCTGACTCTTTGCAGCCTCATGGATTGCAGCACGCCAGGCCTCTCTGTCCATCACCAACTCCCGGAGATTACCCAAACTCATGTCCATTGAGTTGGTGATGCCATCTAACCAAGTTATTTAAGACTGTTCTAAATTGCAATGGATCTACCTAGGTGGATTTCTGCTCCAGGCCACTGTCATTAACGATATCAAGGGCTTTGGGAATAAATTAGAGTGATTCAAAAAAAAGGAAAATCAAGCCTGGGGGCCCTTGTGTCCTGTCCATAGGATGTGGCCCTGCTGACAGAGTCCTGTGGGTCCAGCAAGTCACTAGCTGAAAGCTTTGAGCAGAAAATGCCACACCTGTCCTGGCCTCAGCTTTCTGACGAACACTCCATGGTGACTATGCTTCATTCTCAGGGTTAATTCTCTGGTTACTTTGGCTCGGAGCTCAAGCTAACCTAGGGCTTCCCAGGTGACGCTAGTGGTAAAGAACCCGCCTGCCAATCCAGGAGATGTATGAGATGTGGATTCTATCCTGGGTTGGGAAGATCCCCTGGAGGAGGGCATGGCAACCCACTCCAGTATTCTTGCCTGGAGAATCCCATGGACAGAGGAGCCTGGCAGGCTAGCCCATGGGGTCACAAAGATTTTGATACAACTGATGCGACTTAGCATAGCACAGCACAAAGCAGTTAATCTAAAGGAAGATACTGTAAAGGAATGTGGGGAAATAGGGCAGTTAGGAAGAGAAGGGGTAGAGGGAAGAAAGGGAAGGGAGGAGGGGGCATATTAGCAGCCATAGGAATCATAACCACATGATAATCAATTCTTTTTTATGCAAACATTTGTCAGATAGCATGCTAAGCACTCCAAGTGCCTTTTCTCATTTAATTGTCACAAAGTTGATTTTCATATCTCTCAATTTTTAACTCCCTTGCTCCAGCTGCTCTGTAAACCTGGGTAATTCCTGAAATGGTCCCTAAGGCTGGTGCAAATCTATGAGCCTGACTTCCTTGTTTCCTGGAGCTTCCACAGCCCATTCTCGATTAAAGACCGAAGAAAAGATGCTTCATAAACAGAACACCTCCCAATATAATCAGACATAAGCCTGGGAAATTGTGAAAGAAAGCAGCATGAACGAATAAGTGGCATCCTGCTGCTATCATAAACATTCCTTGATGCCATTCTTGACAAGCAACAAATGATCAGCATCAAGCTATTGATAGCTTGCTCAGCTTATGAACAATGTGTCCAGCTGTGGGTCAGCAAGTTCTGGCCTGGGAGTTCAAGGCAGAGGTGCCCAGGTGATGTCACTGCTGACCGCCTGCCCTGGGTGTCAGCTCCCTTCTGGATACCAGCACAGGACCAGTGTGCCTGGGGGCATGTGATAAAGGTCAGTAGGATGACAGGCAGGAGCTGTGGAGCAGACGCAAACGAATGCAGGTTGATCAAGCCTGCAGCCCAGACGAGCAGGATGAGGGGCTGACGCTTGCTGCTTTGTCGGTGGAGGAGTAAAATCTGCCCATGGTGAAATACACAAGAGTCGTCCGTTGGGAAATGCTGCTCGCACGGTGATCACCACTGCGGTGATTTCATGAATCCCACGCTGTCCTCATGACCTCATCCTGGCTCAAAAAGGAGGCCTGTGCACTCATCCTACTCTTTTTCAGGACCCAGAGACAGAAGGAGAGCTGGAGTGGCCAAAGTTAGGGGAAGAAAGCATTGCCGGGCAGCTGGGACAAGATCCAAGCTCGGCCTAGGGGACCAGGAGCCTCCTTCTGAGTGGCTCAAGGAGAGAGGGGAGGGTGTGGGGAGTGAAGCATGGTTCTGGGGTCAAGCACAGAAAGATGGGTGCCCGGGAGCCCCACCCACCTTGGGAAAGGGACCCTGTGCCTGGCTCAAGCATGAACCCTGGGAGACAGTGATGTCTTGGGAGCCTGGAAAAGCCCATCCAATTCCCTTGGCATTGATTGAAAGCAACCAGGCAAATTTCTCACGGCTAATCCCGTTTCCCCAGTGCCCAGTTGTTACCAAGCAGGACTGCAGAGCAGGAGGAAATCACTGATCCCTGGAAGACCTCCACCTGAGGCGTCTTTGTCAACCGACCTCAGATGCGTGCGCAGCCTGTTTGCTAGAAAAATGACATTTCTGTGCTTCAGCTATGCTTTAGGACACACAGACACCAAGGCTGAGGCTATCTTGGAGTGAGAGGATGGCTTTCCCAGGCTTTTCAAGCCTTCCACAATTACTCAGCTGGCACCCACCCCTCTCTGCCCTAAGCAGTCACCCAGACTCTCTCTTGTTGTTTTTTCTGCTGTCATAAATCATCCTTAGGTTCCAGGATGGTTCAGTGGCATCTAGATAAATGGTATAGGACAATGACAGAGCCTGGATTTGATGCCAGACCTCAGATCCCAGCTACCACTCACTCCCCAGCCTGTCTCCTGGAACAAGTCAGCTTTCTGCAAAGTGGGCATCAGGGAATGCTCATCTCAAGGTCACGTGCAGATCAAATGAGATGTCTGGGGACATACCTAAGAATGAAATTGCTGTGTCACATGGTTAAGTCTACGTTTGTTTTTTGAGAAACGTCAAACTATTTTCCACAGTGGCTAAACCAGTGTGCATTCCCACTGGTCACTCCCTGGTATATACCTTTGAATCGGTTTTGCCATGAGGCCAGCACAGAGTATATATTCGCTATTGCAGTTATTTTTGAGAAATCTCTTTATCGCTCATTATTTTCATTCTTGTTCTTCTGTTCTTTTACAGATGTTTTTGGATTACCTACTGTGGGGCCAACACAATGCTAGATGCTGAGAAGGCTGCAAAGAAGGGAAAATCTGTTGGGAAATTCATAGTTTAATCAGAAGGAGGAGTCCCTGGGAAGGGATCTGCTTTTAGTAAACACCTACTATGTGTCAGGCACTGGTTAGGCCTAGCTTCATCTAACCCTAAGAGTAGCCACTGAGCTCTTGTTATCTTCATTCTATGGCTGAGCATGCTGGGGAGGTCGGAGATCAGAGGTCACCCCACTTGCCCAAAGCATCACGGCTTATGGATGAGAACTGACCCTTTTAAAGCAAGACCACCTGTTCTGTTTGTTCCGATTCCCATTCCTTGCAGCTCTATGGGCAAGAACCTCATTGAAAGGACAAGTCCATCAGAGTGAGACCTTGATGTCAGACACATTTCTCATTTTCTTTTTAGAAGCCCAGCATCCAGACAGAATTTTCACTTGGGAAAGTGAAAGCGTTAGTTGCTCAACCGTGTCCAACTCTTTGCGACCCTATAGACTGTAGTTTGCCAGGCTCCTCTGTCCATGGAATTCTCCAGGCAAGAATACTGGAGTGGGTCACCATGTCCTCCTCCAGGGGATCTTCCCGATGCAGGGATCTAACCCATGTCTCTTATGTCTCCTGCATTAGCAGTCAGGTTCTTTACTGGTAGCATCAGCTGGGAAGACTTCATTTGGGAGGACCTCCCATTTGTGGGTCTTGCAGGTACATCCCTCTTAACCTAAAATTTTCATTCCTTACAGCAATTATCCCATTTCAACATCATCAATTTCTCCCTCTCTTTTAGGTCATCCCAGGCTATGCACAAACATGTCTTAATGTGCGTGAAAGTGTTACGCCCTTAGTCGTATCCAACTCTATGCGACCCCATGGACTATAGCCTGCCAGGCTCATTCTTGGACAGGCAGGAATACTGGAGTGGGTAGCCATTTCCTTCTCCAGGGGATCTTCCCGACCCAGGGATAGAACCTGCATCTCCTGCATTGCAGGCTGATTCTTTACCATCTGAGCCATCTGGGAAGCCCGACATGTCTTAATATCGCCAATTAAAAAGCAAAATCAAAACTAATTGTTGGCAGGGATGTGGAGAAATTGGAACCCTTATATATTGCTACCGGGGATGTTTAGCCACTGTGGAAACAGGGGCTTTTTTGATGCGTTTTCAAAAATATAAATATAGAATTACCATATGACCCAGCCATTCCACGCTTGGGTCTATACACAAGGAGCTGAAAGCAGGTGTTCAAACAAAAACTTGTACATGAACACTCACAGCAGCGCTATTCACAATAGCTGAAAGGTGGAAACAGTCCAAATGTCCATCAGCTACTGGGAAGATTAGCAACTGTGGTCTCTCCATACAATGGAATATTGTTTAGCCAAAGAAAGAAATGAAATTCTGATACATGTTGCAATATAGAAGAAGCCTGAAATTCTCAGCCAAATGAAGAAAAGCTACATTTGGAGGGTCACGTGTTGTGACATTCCATTTCAAAGAAATGTTCAGAAGGGACAAATGTATCAAGGTTGAAGGCAAATCAGTAGTGGCCTGGGGCTAGCGGGAGGAGGTGACTTGAAAGCAACTCTTAATGGATTGGAAGGCTGCTTGATTTTGGTGATGAAAATGTTTTGGATCTAGACAGACATGGTGGTTGCACAACTGTGAGTGTATTTGAGCATTCATGTGCCACTGAGTTGCTCTATCAAGTTTTTAGACACCCTATGGGGCAGCCAACAAGCCTCTGTTTAGTTACCATTTTGAAAAACATAAAAAATTTCAATCTTTTTTTTTTAGGGTGGAGTGGAATGTTCTAAAATCAGACCCTCTTCCCTATTCATCAGTTTGGTTTAAGCTGGAAACTCAAGGCTTTCGCATCCACCCGGTGACCAAGCCTCGGACCCTGACTCTGTGTGCTCACCAGCTGTGTGACCTTAAGGAGCTCAGTTAACCTCTCTGAGCTCAGCTGCCTTATCGTAAACAGCATGT
Source organism: Antilocapra americana (assembly GCA_007570785.1). Classification (NCBI taxonomy): domain Eukaryota; kingdom Metazoa; phylum Chordata; class Mammalia; order Artiodactyla; family Antilocapridae; genus Antilocapra; species Antilocapra americana. Next base: position 2,249,183 of record ML660770.1, on the reverse strand, counting down.
CCCATAACAGCATGTGTGGGGATCAATAGCCATGTGTGCATGCGATAGTCAACACAGAGCAGAGACTAATAAATTGCACTTGTTTTTAACATATGTATGTCAATCATTCATAAAGTTCAGAGGATCCGGATTGCATCAAAGGGGAGTCTGTGGACCAGACACTGTCAGTTCAGATCCTGCCGAGACCTGAAGAGGCTCACCTGAGCCCCTTCCCCGAGGTCCCTGGGCTCTTCCCACCTCACTGTCTGCCCTGCTCATTCTTCTGGGACCTCCCCCTCGCCCGCACCCCCTCCTCTCTGCACTCGTCCCCTTGGCTGGTCTGGCCCCATCTCTACCCTGGCGAATCCCACGTGCTACATCACTAGCCCACGCCCGTGTCCCACGTTCCTGTCCAGACCACATGACATCGTCACTTGGATACCAAGCGGAACCTCAGCCTTAAGGTGACCAAGGGAAGCCGGCAAGTTGCTTTCAGTTCCTGGAAGAGCGAAGACTTGAGGTTGGCCCGTGTCCAAGGCCAGGGTGGCGCCCCCAGGCTGTACTCAGTCACTCACTCCACTTGGATGAATAATTCGCGTGTCAAACCACTATGTCTGAACCTGCTCCCCTACAGACTTCCCTTCCAGGTAAATGGTATCACCGTTCTTCCAGTGATCCGTGCCCCAGCTTGCTCCTGGCATCGATACAGCATCCATCCACTTCTCTCCATCATCTCCTGACCTTCCCAGGGTTACGTCCTCAGTGCTTAGCAAAGTCCACCGGCTCTGCCCCTCACTGACTCACCCCTGACCCCTGTCCCCACCCACTCTTTCCCCTTCCCGTCCATTCTGGCCAACTGAACCCCATGGGGTCCTCAAGCAAGTCGAGTGCACACTTCTTTCAGCACCTTTGGTTCCTGCTGTTCCTCTGCCTTGAACACCCTCCCTCAGACACCCCAAAGGGCTCATTTCTCTCTGAGTGTAAAAGGGAGTGTGTGTGTGCATGATCAGTCATGTCTGACTCTGAAACCCATGGACTATAGCCTGCCAAGCTCTTCTGTCCATGGAATTTTTCAGGCAAGAATACTGGAGGGGGTTGCCATTCCCTACTCCAGGGGATCTTCTCAACCCAGGATGGAACCCACATCTCTTGAGTCTACTGCATTGGATTCTTTTACCACTGAGCCACCTGGGAAGCCCTGTCTCCACTCAAATAGCCTTTGGAGAGGACCTGTGACCTCCCAGTACTAAATGCAACCGTCATAATTAATCCACTCCTTGATTTCCATCCAGCCTACCCTTTTACTTTTGGAACGGCACCCATTACCAGCTGACGAATAGTTACCTATTTGTTGACTTGTTTCCTCCAGCTGGAATCTGTAGTCCAGAGAGCTGGTCCTTGCCTCCCCAGGTCCGGCCCCCACCATCTCTGCCCTGCTTCTGCCCTGGATCGCTGGCCTGCTTTCTTGCTACTGGCTGCCAGCCCAGTAGGAAATGATGGGCAGGACAAGAAAATGATGGGGAGGTCCCCATCACTTCCCCATCACTTCCCTGCTACCTCCCTGCACTAATTCAGCAGCTCTGGGACCATCCCCCCAACTACAGCTGCCCAGGCATCCCCTGCCAAGGCTGCTCCTTCCCTTCCCTCAACTTTAGGGGTAAGGGCTCCCCAATGGCCATCCCTTGTCTGTTCCTTTCCCCCTGCCTATGCCTCTCTAAGTTCTCCCCTCACCGTCTGGGGTGGATTCTGTTTCCTCCTGAAACCCTAGCCCTACCTGCCCCTCATGTTTGCTGCTTTGTCCATCACCTAGGACAGTGCCGAGAACATAGTGGGCCCTCAATAAACATTCTTCATTAATGAGCCAGCTAATGAATTAATTAGCAGAAGAATGAATGGAAGGAAACCGATCTGCTACTCAGAATGAATTGATAAACAGATGGAGCAAAGCATTCTGTTTCCTTGAAAAAAAAAAAATGAGCTTGGCCGATGAGTCAACTTTCATGGAAGCATAATATGCTTCAGTATCACTCCTCCCAATGAACATTCAGGGTTGATTTCTTTTAGGATTGACTGGCTTTATCTCCTTGCTGTCCAAGGGACTCTCAAGAGTCTTCTCCAGCACCACAGTTAGAAAACATCAGTTCTTTGGTGCTCAGCCTTCTTCATGGTCCAACTCTCACATCTGTACATGACTACTGGAAAAACCATAGATTTGACTATATGAACACTCATTAGCAAAGTGATGTCTCTGCTTTTTAATATGCTGTCTAGGCAGGGATGAGGAGATAGCAAAGTTTAAAAGATGGTTCTGGAAAGCATCATTGCAAAGGTGACATTTGAGCAAAGACTTGTAGGAAGAGGGAGGATGAGCCACATGGAAAACTGGGCTGTGTGTTACAATCGCCTAAGACACAAGAGGAAAAGCCCAGAGGGAAAGTTCTCTGGGTGTGAAGAAAAGATTTCCAGCAGAAGGACAGCCAATGGAGAAGGGCCAAAGGGTAAGTAGCCACTGGAGTGTAGAGTAAGGGGGTGGGGAGAGTGATGGGAGATCTTGCCAGAGGGGCCACTGGGACAGGAAGATGAGATGAACCCCCTCTTGGACTGGATCCTGTTGGCAAGGGATTTGCTTTGAGTGATGAGATGGTGAGTGACAGAGATGTTAGGATGCTGATACTAGACCACCAGCCAGGTTCAAACCCCAGCCTCCCCACTGGCTCTGTGATCTTGACACTGAAACTGTCGCTTAACCTCTCTGAGCCTCTGCTTCTTCCTTATCTGTAAAACGCAGGAGTCACAGAACCCACTTCACAGGACCAAATGACTTAGAATGGTGTCTGCCTCGTATGGATGAGTCCCTTCAGTGTTCACCTGAAACTATTGCAACATTGTCAATTTGCTAGATCCCCAAACAAAAATCAAAAGTTTTTTTTTTTTAAAAAATAATTTTGTCTGCCTCTAGGGCTTCCCTAGTGGCTAAGTGGTAAAGAATCTCACTGCAATGCAGGAGACCCAGAGTTCAATCCCTGGGTTGGGAAGATACCCTGGAAAAAGTATTCTAGCCTGGAGAATTCCATGGACAGAGGAGCCTGGTGGGCTACAGTGCGTGGGGCCGCAGAGAGTCAGATGTGACTGAATGACTAACACTTTCTTATCTGCCTCTTGATTCCTCCAAAAGAGCATGGAGGTCGGACTGGAGTAGGGGTTGGCCAGCCTGGAGGAAGGAAGGCACATGCGAGGGTTTGCAAGGGCCTTGATCACATTTCCTACAACAGAACCTATCTCTGCGTTCGATGCCAGAACCCTAAGCATGGGCCTTCCTCCAGGCAACATTAAAAGACACAGAAGGGGATCTGCCCTCTTGGGTCTGCAGTCTGGGTGTGTGGGCACAGACCCTAATATGCAGCATTCAGGCAGGCTTGCAGAGAGTGTGTGGGGTAAAGGGGCAAAGCTTGACCCTGAAGAAACCTAGAACACCAGAGAGGACGGTGACAGCAAGATGCCGGTCACTGCCACCACCTGGAGAGTTTCTTAAAAACAGTTTTGGCCCCCCAGGCCAGACCCACTGATTCTGAAAATCTGGAGAGAAGGTATCATAAAGTCACACTGAATGTTCCCCCAGGTGATTCTAATTATCAGCAAAATTGGCAAACGCTGATCCACAACCCTCCCTCTTTTTGCAGACAGGAAGCCTGGGGTTCAGAAACTGGCCTGAGGTCGAACAGCCAGCATGTAACAGGCAGGGCTAGGAATCAAAGCCCTCCCAGTCTGCATTCATTTCCTAAGGCTGCATGACAAACACCACCAACTGGGCAGCTTAAAACTGCAGGCTTGTGTCCTTCTATACCTCTAGGGGCTAGAAATCTGAAGCCAAAGTGGATGAAGGGCAGGGCTGTGGGGGAGGATCTTGGCGAGTACAAGCCCTGTGCCTTTCTCTTATCTGTTGGTATCCCTCGGCATCCTTGGATTATAGCCGAACAACCGGAGTCTGTCTCTGTCCTCAGCTGTCCTTGTCTTTGTGGCCAGAGTTAAAGACCATGTCCTTAAGTATATGTGTGGAATCTCAGTTCAGTTTAGTAGCTCAGTCACATCTGACTCTTTGCAACCCCATGGACTGCAGAACACCAGGCCTCCTTGTCCATCACCAACTCCCAGAGTTTACTCAAACTTATCTCCATTGAGTCGGTGATGCCATCCAACCATCTCATCCTCTGTCGTCCCCCTCTCCTCCCGCCTTCAATCTTTCCCAGCATCAGGGTCTTTTCAAATGAGTCAGCTCTTGGCATCAAGTGGCCAAAGTGTTACAGTTTCAGCTTCAACATCAATCCTTTCAATGAATATTCAGGACTGATCTCCTTTAGGATGGACTGGTTGGATCTCCTTGCAGTCCAAGGGACTCTCAAGAGTCTTCTCCAACACCACAGTTAAAAAGCATCAATTCTTCGGCACTCAGCTTTCTACTGGAATCTACTAGACTTTGAAACATATGCATTAACATTCACATAAGACCATGCTCATTCACACTCAACCAAAACACATCCTGGGAATGGTGCTTTGAAAAACCCTGGATGAAGAGTGAAGGCCCTTCCCAACCTGCTGCAGAGGTCATTATTGTGCCTATTTTAGAGATTTGGAAACTGAGGCCTAGAGGCTGCTGAATGCCAACTCTTCTAGAATTAGGAAGTCACTTGCCAAGAATTCAACTCCAGCCCCCCAATGCTAAACATCATGCCTTTTCCTGCCATGTCAGGGGTAAAGACATGAGAGATCCTGTAATAGGGAAGAATATTCTGTATTCTATAGTACTCATTAATATTGCCTATAGGCTCAAAATATACATAATGGCCCATCTCTGGGAACCCTGCCTCCCAGGTGATGAGCATTAAGCTAAAATACCTTTGTTCAGCTCACAGGAAACATCCTGACCAGGCTCACCTGGGAATAACTACTGCTATGCTGTGCTCAGTCATTGACTAGCATCAGACTCTTTGCGACCCCATAGACTATAGCCTACCAGGCTCCTCTGTCCATGGAAGTTTCCAGGCAAAAATACTGGAGCTGGTGGCCATTTCCTTCTCCAGGAGATCTTCCCGACCCAGGGATCGAACCCACACCTCCTGCATTGGCAGGTGGATTCTTTACCACTGCACTACCTGGGATGCTTCTTGAATAACTGCAGGGGAAAAGACATGAACACATCCCCTCAGGAGGCTGATGGGGACCAGGTAGTGTTTGACTTGACTCTCTCCCCTTCTAATACAAAAAGAGCCTGAATTCTAATTCAGTCAAGATAGTTCTTTGGGGGCACAAGCCCACATATTCTCAGCTGACTTTCCAAATATGGTTGCTATTCCTTGCCTTAACAGCTCCTCTCTCGATGATTGTCCTGTTGAGATTCCATAATAGTCCTGCCTTCCAGTGGGATGGGATTGAAGGGTGATGGGACTCAATCCGTGTACCGATTTGGAACACAGACTAAGACGAGGCTTTCCCCAAGGACTCGCCTTGGGGACCGAGCGAGTTCAGATGTGTGCCATGCTCTAGGATTTCGGAATCAGAAGCATTCAATCAGAAGCATACAGACAGTCTGGCTTTACCAAGCTCACCCTGTGATTAACTCCCTCTGGTTTTTTCTAAGATTAGCAAAAAGGAATAAAGTTACACTAGGGTCAGAGCAGCCAAGCTCTAATTAGCATTAGAATGATCAGATTTGTCATGATTCCCTCTCATGCGTGGCCCGTGGTGGCTCGTAGGCTGGCCCATGACATTTACTTCCCAGCAAGGCTTAATTACAGGAAAGCTGCCCTCAGTTTGAAAACTGGCTGCCTTGTTTACTGATCCCATCTAATTAGCTTTGAATTCCCTGACCAGTTCAAGAGCAATGAGATGCATCGTGTGTTCACCAAAGCAAGTGAGGCTGCCTGGGAAAGGCAGCTGTGTTTACAGGCTGACTCTTCAAAGGAGCACGAAAGCCCTGTCTTGATGGGCACAGTAGGAGTCTGGAAGGGAGTTTCCAAAAAAATTTTTTTTTCCTTTGGCCAACTGATGTGAAGAACTGACTCACTGGAAAAGACTGATGCTGGGAAAGACTGAAGGCAGAAGAAGAAGGGGACGACAGAGGATGAGATGGTTGGATGCCATCACCGACACGATGGACATGAATTTGAGCAGGTTCCAGGAGTTGGTGAAGGGAAGCATGACAGGGAAGCCTTGCATGCTGCAAGGAGTCTGACACGACTGACTGAACCGAACTGAAAGACAACAATGAATGCTTCTGACTCCAAAATCCTAGCAGATCAGGTGCATACAATTGCATCAGATCTATTGCTTACAGGGACCACCTGGTTCTAGACATCATGGATCCAGAGCTGAGCAAGACAGACAAAGTCCCTGTCTTCCAGGCCCTTCACATAGTGATGAATCAGACGGGAAACCGCTGTGCCCGTGAATAGATATTTAAGTACAATTATGGAAAACCCTAGAGAGTGGTGTAAAATAGCACCAGAGACAGTATCAGGAGATTCTGACCTAAACTGAAGAGTGAGAATTAACTCCACATGTGTGCACTTTTGGGGGGCTGTTGGCTAGTGGGTCCAGGTGAAAGGAGTAGGGGTGGGGAGGGCTGGGGCTCGAGGGGCTTGTGTGGGAGGGTTTGAGAGTTCATTGCGGCTGCAGTAAGGCCTGCCTTGTAGACAAGCTTAGGAAGGCGGGGTTGTATGTGAAAACGAAGTATTGTTCTGTGTTCTACAGAAGCAGACTCACAGAATTAGAGAATGAACTTATTAGCAACGGGTAGGTGGGAAGAAGGGATAGTTAGGGAGTTTGGGATGGACAGGTACACACTGCTATGAATAAAATAGATGACCTAAAACAAGGTCCCTAAAACAAGGTCCTGCTGTACAGCACAGAGAACTCTGCTCAGTATTACGTAGCAGCCTAAACAGAAAAAAGAATTTGAAAAATAATAGATATGTGTATGCTGCTGCTGCTGCTAAGTCGCTTCAGTCGTGTCTAACTCTTAGTGACCCCATGGACTGCAGCCCACCAGGCTCCATCCATGGGATTTTCCAGGCCAGAGTACTGGAGTGGGGTGCCGTTGCCTTCTCTGAGATACGTGTATGTGTGTAACTAAATCACTTGGCTGTATACACCTGACACTAATACAACATTGGCGGTACTCCATTGTAAAATAAAAAGTAAAAAAAAAAAAAAGTATTGAAGGGTTCTGAATTTGGGTGGGGGATTGAAGGGGATGATGAAAAAGACTTTTTACAAAGGCCTCTAGGGTAGCCCTGTGGAGCTGGGCTGTTATGACCGGGGAAAGATTGGAGGATGAGGACCAAGTGGAGGCAGCAAGACTCAATTTGGTCCATACAAGAGGGAGGTGATGGAGGCTGGGACCAGGGTGAGTCTAGGAGTTGTGGACTGCTTGTGATGTAGTTTCAGGGACCCCAGGAGATCACCTGTGTTGAGACCTGCACACACAGCCCAGGACATGGGAGCAGGAGACCTAGCTTAGCTGCTGTCACTGTTGAGTCCGTCCTGCCCTCAGACGGAGCTGGACAGGTAACAGTGACCTTCCCTTGAGCGCACCAGGAAGCCTCAAGGGAAGACAGTACATCTCCGTGGGCGTTGGCGGGGTCTCGGCTTCAGAAACACACCGAGCAGTTCTCATCCTGCTGACTAGCTGTGTGACCCTGGGCAAGTTGAATAGCCATGCTGAGCCATGATTTCCACCTCAAGAAGAGAAATGGGAACCCCTCTTTGCAGGTTGAGGGCTATAGTGAAAGAAAACACTTTGAATCGGGCCCCAAGTCTAGATAAACCTCAGCCCCTCCCTCCATCCTTGGGATCACATATTTGTCTCTCCCTCCTCGTCCAGTACCAAACAGCCTCCCAATATCAACTTCCTCTTCCTGTCCTGTGCTCCACGAAGATCACCTTTCTGCTCTTCATGGCTTATGGTAACTGACTTGAGTCTGTGACCTTGGAAGATATTACTGGAAAGAACTAAGACGGTGTGTCTTGCAACAGATGGGATAAGCAAGTTAAATGCTTCATTGTGTCAGCTCATCCTATCTCCCAGCCTGGTCTCCACCCCAACCTGGCTCTGCCAGAGACCCATCTACCTAACCCTGGACCACTCCCTTCTGTCTCAGACCACTTCTTGGCAGATGCTAGGTGAGTCTCAAACACCCTGCATCCACTGCCCTGCTTCTCTGGATCAATCTCATCTCTTAAAACTCAACCCAAGTCTTGCCCTTTCCAAGAATCCTCACTAGCTACCCCCAAAGTCTTCTGGAGGTGGTGTTCCTTTTAAGATGGAGAAAATAAGGACCTCCCTGGTGGTCCAGTGGTATAGAATCCGTGTGCTAATGCAGGGGACACAGTTTCGACCCCTGGTCTGGGAAGAGCCCGCATGCCTCAGGGTAGCTCAGACTGTGCCCACAACTCCTGAGGCCAGTGCTCTAGAGACTTCATCACCACAGTTACTGAGACCACACATACTAGAACTCTTGCTTTGCAACCAGAGAAGCCGCCACAATGAGAAGTGCAAGCCACACAGCTAGAGAGAAGCCCCCGCTTGCCACAACTAGATAAGGGCTGAGTGTACCAGTGAAGACCCACCCTAGCCAAAAATAAATGAATAAATTAGTAATTATTTTAAAAATGGAGAAACTAAGATTAGAACCCTTGGCATCCATGATTAAGTCCAAACTCTTCAGCCAAATATACAGTAGCCTCCACTGCTTGGGCTCACTATCCATTTCCAGCTAAGAAATAACAAATAAACCATCACTCTACCTCACTCTCGCCTCCCCGGTCCCTTGGCAGCATTATTAATGACTCAGATTACCCTTCCCACTGAGCCCAGATACAGCCTTAGAATCCTTCTGGACACAGCATTACAAGCATCAGGGGTGGGGGACCAGGCATCTGGGTGGGACACGGTGTGTCGCCTGTTCCCAGCTGGCAGCTGCCTCGATGCCACAGTGTGAGTGTGGCCCCAGCCTGAGCCTGCGTGCACCTGCCGGCCTCCTTTCTCTGCCTTCTCACCTGGTCACTTCTGCCCAACACAAAGCTGCCTCCTTCCTAAACTGGTGCAACACAGCCAAGGAGCTTTAATGACCCCTGCATCTACCCAAGGACTCTGCCCCAGGGCTGCCAGCACCAAGTCCTTCCTGAGCTCAGGGACTCGGGGAGGAACTCTGAATGGCAAACTCATCTATTTACAGGTTTGCTTTTTGATCACCATGGAGGCAGGGATGAGAGCTGAAAAGGGAAATGATAAATGATAAACATGGGTTAGGTTTTATTGGGGACTTCTGGACTGAGAAATCCTACTGCCTGGCTCAGCAGAGGCCAGGTTCCTCTGAAAGTTTGTTATTCTTAAAATATGTATGTGGATGGAACTCTGTTCAGTGTTAGGAGGCAGCCTGGATGGGAGGGGAGTTTGGGGGGAAATGCATGCATGTAAATAGATCCATGGCTGAGTCCCTTTGCTGTACATCTAAAACTACCACAACATTATTTGCGAATCAGCTATGCTTCCCCATGGCCCAGCAGTAAAGAATTCGGCTGCGATGCATGAGCCTCAGGAGGTGTGAGTTCAATCCCTGGGTTGGGAAGATACCCTGGAGGGCATCGCAACCCACACCAGTATTCTTGGCTGGAGAGTCCCATGGACTGAGGAACCTTGCTGACTACAGTCCATAGGATCGTAAAGAGGTAGACAAGTCCGAAAGTCAGACAAGACTGAAGCAATTTACCAGGAGGCAGGCATCAGTTCAGTTCAGTTGCTCAGTTGTGTCAGACCCTTCGTGACCCAATGGACTGTAGGATGCCAGGCTTCCCTGTCCATCACCAACTCCCAGAAGTTACTCAAACTCATGTCCATTGAGTCGGTGATGCCATCCAACTATCTCATCCTCTGTCATTCCTTTCTCCTCCCACCTTCAATCTTTCCCAGCATCAGGACTTTTCCAATGCGTCAGTTCTTCGCATCAGGTAGCCAAAGTATTGGAGCTTCAACTTCAGCATCAGTCCTTCCAATGAATATTCAGGACTAATTTCCTTTAGGATGGATTGGTTGGATCTCCTTGCAGTCTAAGGGATTCTCAAGAGTCTTCCCCAACACCACAGTTCAAAAGCATCAATTCTTTGGCGCTCAGCTTTCTTTATAGTACAACTCTCACATCCATGCATGACTACTGGAAAAACAATAGCTTTGACTAGACGGACATTTGTTGGCAAAGTAATGTCTCTGCTTTTTAATATGTTGTCTAGGTTGGTCATAACTTTCCTTCCAAGGAGCAAACGTCTTTTAATTTCACGGCTGCAGTCACCACCTGCAGTGACTTTGGAGCCCCCCAAAATAAAGTCTGTCGCTGTTTCCATTGTTTCCCCATCTATTTGCCATGAAGTAATGGGGCTAGATGCCATGATCTTAATTTTCTGAATGTTGAGTTTAAAAGCCAACTTTTCCCAATACAAAATAAAAAGTTAAAATAAAACAGTGAATTCCTCCTATGGAAAAAAATGTCTGTAGAGAAGCCCCGAGATGGTCAAATCCTTTCTCCATGATTGAGCCTACCTTGTTGGACTGTTCTCCGCTTTCATCATCAAGGCCTCTCTCTCCTATGCTCATCCACTCAATCAGTCATCAATACTGACACCTACAGTGTGCCTGACCAACCTGGACTGGTCCCAGGGACTCAGAGGTGGACAAGCCACCTGGTTCATGTCCTTGTGGGCCTGACATCCTGGTGCTACTGTCTGAGATCCAGGATGAGGTGCATCCAAGCAATTCCCTTGATAAACCACGGGGACCTCTTGTTCTTAAACCCAAGGGCTCCCGTCATCCCAAGCCCTGCTTCCCTGCAGATCTTCCAGTCCTTCTAAGGGGTCCCCCTCCTTCCCATGCTTCTCCCCTACTCCGTCCCTGGGGCCCTTGCTTGTCTTCCATGATCCTTTCCCTGTAAGCCCCCTTCCTCCCCCCACAACTACCCCCCCCTCTCTAGTCCCAACAGGCACCACATAGCTTTCCCCCAACTCATGGAGTCTCCTACCCTCTCCCCACAGAGCCCAAACAGAAGGAGGAGGATGACGATCTGAGAGAATCATGGACTCAGATGAGATAGTGATAGTAAGGAGTCCATTGAAATACATAATCAATTATTTTTCAAGTTGAAGCATCTACTTCATGAACACCTTTAAGTGAAATATACACAGCAGGAGCTGGCTCAGTTCTCTCCTGTCAGCTGGAACATCTCACACCCCTGGAAGGGCAGTGTCTTCCAAGGGCAGCCCAGACCCAGAGAAACTGCCCGATGTGTGCCTTCGCTGGTGGCCAACACCAGTCACCTGGCGCTTTATGTGGCTTCATCATCGCAAGCCCATAGCCTGGACCAGGCTCTGAAATCCCACCTCCTCTCCCCACTGCCTGTGACACCAGACAAGACCCTTCTCCTCGTGGGGCTTCTGTCTCCTGTTCCGTAAACCGGGGTGAAGACCACGGAGGCCAACCTCCTAGGAGTGTTGTGAGGAGCCAATACATGTGGGGTGCTTATGACAGCATTTGCTACTGGAAGCGCTCGGTAGCAGGTGGGGAAATCGAGGCTCAGAGAGGGGAGGCTGCTAGCCCGGGGTCACACAGCAAGAAAGGGGCAGGGTGCACCTGAGCTAGCTTCCTCTGCCACACTCACTCCTGAGCGTGTCGGAGACCACTGGCTCTCAGGTGAGAGGTGTTCCTTGTACCTGGGTGTGGTGTCAGGACACGTAGGAAAGTGTTGCTGCTGACGTTTGACCCAAAGGGACTCGGGATCACTTGGAGTTGCACCAAATCCACCGTCAATTTCAGTGCCAGAGCCCATCAATCCATCCTTGAATTCCTGAATCCCGGTCCAGCACGGGTGCTTTTGCCTGCTTGTATCATCTTGGCCTCCTCACTTTTTATCATGTGGTTTTTTCATGACCTGGGCCCACTCCTTGAAGAACACTGCTGGCGTGCAGATTTCTGAGGTGCCAGGCCTGGCTCCTCTGAGAAATGACACGCAGAAGAGCATCCTCAACACTGGGCTGGGCTTTTTCTGCTGTGCCACCATTGGCATCCCTGTTCTACGCCCTCTGCCCTGTGTACCAGCTCGCTCCAGTGACTCAGCACCAGGCGGACCTAAGTCCTCCTTCTCACACCTGCTCCCTGGCTCCCCCAGTGCAGCCTGGCTGACCAGGGTATCCTTGGCCCTTGACCTTTGGCTTACTCTCGGCGCCAGCAAGTTCCCACCCTCCTGGGGAACATGAACTGTCGGGAGTTCTCCTTGGGTCAGCTTACAGGTGTCCCAGTACCCTCCCTTCAGTCCTGGCTGCTTGGCCCTGAGCCTTGATTATTCCTTCCAAATTCTTCAGAGTCTTCATCTGTGAAATGGGCACAACAACAGGAACCCTTCCCACCTCCCCAGCTGGGAGGGATTCCTGGGTCCTCAAGAAAGCTCCCTCTGTGACCGCCTTGGACAGGCTCCTGGGATGACTTTATTGATCACTGGTGGTTGTTGCTACAGTTAATCCAAACCTTTCCGTTTTCACACTTTATGTAGCAAAGAAAAAAACAATATGCTTAGCATAACAGCTATGAACACAGGAGAAGAGTTAGCAAAGCTTGGATTCGACCTCTTGCCAATTTCATGACCTTGTATAAGTTTCCTTCCAGTCTTCATTTCTTCATCTGTGAAATGGAAAAGGAATTAACTCACGAGATCTGTGTCAAGATTAAAAGAGATCACGTGTGAAAAGTCTCCTCCCAGTGATGACACAGAGTAAAGAGGAATCCATAACCCAGGTCATCGCTGTTACTATGTTCCCGTTTTGCCCCTGTAATTCCATACGGTTGTTTCCATATTTTGCTTGCACTTTGTCGGCCTGCTTTTTTCCCCCAGTTTACGTTCCAGAATATTCCCATCATCATTGACATCATTGTAATGGCTGTATGGCAATGGTCTTTTCGGCGCCCATATGTTCTTTAACCAGCTGGTCATGTAGGTTGATTTCCCTTTTCCAGTCTTGGAAGTAGCTGTAGAATAGACATGTGTGGGCAAATAGTTCCTCCAGCACTGGATTCTTTCCTTGAAATAGATTTCGTGAAAGGGGATTCCCATGTCAAGAGGCAGTGCCCGAGAACAGAATGCAGTGTACAATTTTAGGTTTCTTGATGCACACCAGTGTTTTGGGTTCCAGAAAGTTTTTACAAATTCACACTCCTGAGGGTTTATGCAAGACTGCAGGACCCATCACTGTCCCCTCTGACTTATTAAAGGGACAGTCTGAGCCTCTTGACTCTCAGTTCTTGGTGCTCCTATGTCATGGCATTCTCTAGTTTAGGGACACTGCTTCTCTAAGTCATTCACTCCTTCATTTATTCACTCAAAGCTTAATTCTTAATTTCCATATTATTTGGCCTTTTTTTCTTTAAAAAAAACAACACAGCTTCCTTACCATATAGATCACATGCTATAAAGTGCTTTATTCATTTATTTTTAGTTGAGAATTGATTTACAGTATTGCATTGGTTTCTACCAAATATCGACATGAACCAGCCATAGGTTTACCCATGTTGCCTCCCACTGGAGAAGTGCACCTTTTAGAATCACTGTTGCTCACTATTGGTGGCACCAGAGCAAGAGAGAATGCTCTAGTGAAGGGCGGACAAATGTTTTCTCCAGAGGGCCCAATGGGTTCAGCTTTGTTAGCCATGCCATCTGTCGCCACTGCTCATCTCTGTCACTGGAACATGACAGCAGCCTGAGACGTTCCGTACACAGTTGATCATGACTATGTTACAATAAAACTTTATTTGCAAACATAGGCAGTGGGCCAAAGTCAGCCCATGGGTCATATTTGCTGTCCCTGTTCTGGGTTGTTCATGTGGGCTCGTGAAATCTCAGACTTAATACTGAGTGCAGAAACTACCTGGAATATTCTCAGCAGGAGTGCTTCGCAAGAACTTCCCCCAGACAATGTAAGTGCCACTCCCAGAGCTTGCTCACCCACGTTCAATGAGAGCTTTGGGGAAGGATGGGAGGCAGGTGGACGGATGAGTCAATGAATGGATGACTGTCCATTGGTGATGAGCAGCAGAGGGCGCAGGAGAGGGGAGCTGGGAGGTGTGCAAAGACACATTCTCCTCCTTTACCTCTGTCTCCAGGAATAATACCATCAAATGCTCTGCTGCCCAAGCTGGATAAGAGCTAGCCTGTCATCCTCCTCCTCCTCCAGGAGCCCCACATCTGGGTGACCGCATCTCAGTGGGTGTCTCTACCTGGGTTCTCTGCATCCCTGCTGCCATTATTCTGAGCGAGACCTTCATCCTGTCCCACCTGACATCAGCCTGGCTCCCCCAACGCCAGTCTCCAGCCTCCTGACTTCATGTCATCATAGACCCGGGTTTTTGAGACATACCCTTGGTGTGCTGCAGAATTGAAGAAGCACCGATGATACTGATCTCTTCCTTTGGGGGTGGGGGTGTCAGCCCTTCATATCCTACACTCCTCACCAGAAGTACTGGTTGCTAGCTTTCTTACACCAAGACAAATATATCAACAAACCCAGTCCTTCCAGCCCCAATATTTGGAGAAATGCCTGCTAGAGCTTTTTATTAGAACTGATAATCAGACTAATGATTGTTTCAAATAGAGACTTTCTCTTTGTTTGGCTCCCAAGCAAGCCAAAAAGGAGAAAGAAATGCAATGAGACCCAGCTGATGTGGGCTGATGGGAAAGGACAGTAGAATTTTCATTTGTCTGAATAATTCGAATAAAAATCATTAGCGACAGGCCATTTTCTTTTATGCCTAGAATAGAGTCTTCCCTTCACAAATATCCACAGGGGAGTGACTGTGATGGATAGATGCTGGGGTTTGTAACAGTAAATCCATTTTACTCAGTGGGTGCAGCCAAGCTGCTTGATAAATAAACAATGATTGTAAACTATCTCTTAAAAAGTCAGGAAGAAAATACAAGAAAACATTCATAGTAATCTCCAAGAATGTGTTAGTTTTGTTTCCTTCACTTTTTCTACTTTTTTTTTCAATTTTCTAACCACGAAAATGTGTTTAAGTGAAAATTAAACTGTATTTTAAAATAAGTGCTTACAACAATTTTCAGGGTTTGAATTGCCTCCTAATGCTATTCCAAGCAGCCTGTACATTTTGCCAGACAATCCTTTGGAAACAATGAAGGTAGTCTCATTTGATGTCATGTCTGCTAATATGTAATTTGAAATACTTTAATTAATACTTTGAATACGTTTCCATACTAAATAATCAAGTCAACTTATTTTAAAAGTAGATATACCTTTTTATAAGATTAGTTGTTGTTTAGTCACTCAGTCATGTCTGCCTTGTTTGTGAATCCATGGACTGTAGCCGGCCAGGCTCCTCTGTCCATGGGATTCTCCAGGCAAGAATACAGGAGTGGGTTGCCATTTCCTCCTCTGGGGGGTCTTCCCAACCCAGGGGTTGAACTCGAATCTTCTGCATCCCCTGCATTGAAGGCGGATTCTTTACCACTGAACCACTAGGGAAGCCCTTTCATAAGGCCATGAGCTAAATAACAAACTCCAGCTCAGCCTTTGGGAAGGAGGTTCAGAAAGCCCTGGTGGGGAGTTGTGAATGAAGAAAGCTCCGTGTCAGTGCTGTGATGTGCTTTCACATTTCAATAACTGCTGACACATCTCATGTCGCTGGCTCCCACATGGGTATTCAGATTAGGGCTCAGAAGACTTGAGCTTGCCTGCAGCTTCCGTATCACTTGCTTTTCAGTTCAGTTCAGTCGCTCAGTTGTGTCCAACTTGGCGACCTCATCGACCACAGCACGCCAGGCCTTCCTGTCTATCACCAACTCCCGGAGTTTACTCAAACTCATGTCCATTGAGTCGGTGATGCCATCCAACCATCTCATCCTCTGTCGTCCCCTTATCCTCCTGCTTTCAATCTTTCCCAGCATCAGGGTCTTTTCAAATAAGTCAGCTCTTCGCATAGCATATTGGGCACCTACCGACCTGGGGTGTTCATCTTTCAGTGTCCTATCTTTTTGCCTTTTCATACTGTTCCTGAGGTTCTCAAGGCAAGAATACTGAAGTAGTTTGCCATTCCCTTCTCCAGTGGACTTGCTTTTGACCTATTTCAAATAGAAAACACTGATGCATCAGAACCTTCCAGTTCAAAGTGGTTCCACCCTGAACCTGCCTCATGAAAGTGAGAAATGAATGTCGCTCAGTCCTGTCCAACTTTTTGTGACCCCATGGACTATACAGTCCATGGAATTCTCCAGGCCAGAATACTACAGTGGGTAGCCTTTCCCTTTTCCATGAGATCTTCCCAACTCAGGGATTGAACCCAGGTCTCCCACATTGCAGGTGGATTCTTTACCAACTGAACCACCAGGGAAGCCCAAGAATACGAAGTAGGTACTGCCTATCCCTTCTTCAGGGGTTCTTCCTGACCTAGGAATTGAATCAGGATCTTCTGCACTGCAGGCAGATTCTTTATCAGCTGAGCTATCCTGGTAGCCCAACACAAGCCAGTAACCCGTCCAAGGTACTTGGGTGCTTTTTTTTTTGTTTTAACCATGTCTTTTCATGATATCCTATTGTTAAATTTTCAGAGCAACACAGTGAGCTATAAAGTTTAGGAATTTTACCTTTATCAGTTGAATTGTGTCCCCCTCAGAAAGATGTGGGTTTCCCTGGTAGCTCAGCCAGTAAAAATCTACCTGCAATGCAGGAGACCTGGATTTGATCCCTGGGTTGGGAAGACACACCCTGGAGGAGGAAATGGCAACCCACTCCAGTATTCTTACCTAGAGAATCCCTGGACAGAGGAGCCTGGCAGACTACAGTGTATGGGGTTGCAAAGAGTTGGACCACAACTGAGGGACTAAGCATAGCACAGAAAGATATATTGAGCCCTAAGCCCTTGTACCTATGGATGTGGACTTAATTGAAAATAAAGGTCTTTGTAGATGTGATAAAGTTAAGACAAGGTCATTAAGTGGCCCTTATCCAAGATGACAGGTGTCTTTATGAGAAGAGGAGAGAGACACACACAGAGAGGAGGCATGTGGCAAGAGAGACGGAATAATTGATGCTGTAATTGATGCAGCTGCAAGCCAATGAGTACCAAGGAATTACAGGCACAACCAGAAGCTGAAGAGACAAGGAAGGATTCTACCCAGAGTATCTCTCTATCCATAGGGAGCATACCACTGCCGACACCTTGATCTCAGACTCTAGCCTCTAGACCTGTAACACAATAAATATCTGTTGTTTGCGGTGCTTTGTTACAGCAGCTCTGGTAACATCATCCAATCCCCTTTCAGCTTGTTCCATTTATGACTACTATGGTCCACTCTTTGCTCCATCTTTTCTCCAGTCCACTGGCCCGCCTCTTCTTCATCATCTCCTCATCTAAGTCAGATTCCAGATTTTAACTTAGTAACGTAATGACATCCTAAACTCTTCCTTCCTTCTGCACAGTTTGGGGCCAGCATGCTCAATGGCTTCCACCACCAAAACATGGTGTCACTTGCAAATGGGGGCCATGCTGCCAGCATCTCAAACACCACAAGCTGTTTTTCATGCTTCCTTTATTTTCCTGAGTTCTCTAACTTTGCCATCTCCCCCTCAGTCTCAGGAGATGCTGTGCTGATTGTCTTGATAACCCACCTGTATCCTTGTCATTAGCCTGAGCGCCCATCCTCAAACTGCTGTCGGTGTTGCTGATAAAATCCCGCACTTCTCTCTTCTCCAGAGACATGTCCTCAGCCAACAGGAGCACACTGCCTGGCAGGCCACCAACCCCTAGACCTGCCAATGACTGTATGACACAAGGGTACCAACAGCAGGACCCCTAGCTTTAAGGCAGAACAGCAGGTGGAAACACGGTAATGATTCCCTCAATTAACCCCCCAAAGATTTTGTGGTCATTTAGTCAAGTAACCATAAACTGGACGGGGGGAAATAACAATTGACATTTCAAGGGCTGCTGTCTACAGGGTCAGAGTTTATGCTGATATGCAAGGACCCAAAGCATCCTCATGCTCCCCTGCTATCCCATAGGCCAAGGCCATAGAAGACAGACATGTAAGGTTCTTAGAACAGAGCCTGGCATGTGGGCTTGATACAGATTAGTCTTTATTTTTCTTTTAAGAATTTTTTTTAACTCAAAGCATCCTAGGAAGTTGGGTAAGAAGTTTTACTGGAGTCAGAATCCTAGGAGGTCAAACTGCTCCTTCACCTCAATTCCCATCAGACCTTCTTTCTGCAATGCCTAACTTTTCTCTTGCTTTTATCTAAAAAGGATGAAGCAAGGAATACAAGATAGAAGGAAGAACAGTAGTGATGGGAAAGAAAGATTGTCTCCAGTTTCACCTCTTACTTCTTGTTATGAAGGGAGTGGTCTAGTGAACAAATATACTGACTTAGAGATCTGGCAGAATTGGAATTTAAACCTCTGAATGACCTTGACCAAATTACTGAACTTCACAGCCTTCAGTCTCAGTTCAGTTCAGTTCAGTCACTCAGTCATGTCTGACTCTTTGGGATCCCATAAACTGCAGCACGCCAGGCCTACCTGTCCATCACCAACTCCCGGAGTTCACCCAAACCCATGTCCATTGAGTCGGTGATGCCATCCAACCATCTCATCCTCTGCTGTCCCCTTCTCCTCCTGCCCTCAATCTTTCCCATCATCAGGGTCTTTTCAAATGAGTCAGCCCTTCGCATGAGGTGGCCAAAGTATTGGAGTTTCAGCTTCAACATCAGTCCTTCCAATGAACACCCAGGACTGATCTCCTCTAGGATGGACTGGTTGGATCTCCTTGCAGTCCAGTCTATTCATCTGCAAAATGGGGAAATAGTACCAGCTTCACTGGACTGATGGGAAATGAGCTCTAATGATATGTATAAAGCATTATCCAAGGGCTGGAGATCCAGCTGGCCTTTAGGTCTGCCAGCACACCAGCCCGTGTTCTTATCCATGTTCCTTCATGGGCCTGCATGAGTTTGTTCTAGATAATGAGTGTACTTAAGAAAGTTTGCTCCATAAGGTTCTCCCAGCCACATCCCTACCTCCAGTGAGTTGGTCCCTAGTCCTGCATCCCACCAACATGAAGCATCACTTGTTGAATGTCTCCTGCCGTGAGAGCTGGGATGACAACACCCAAATACCCTAAGCCATACTTGATGCATGCAAGTCTTCACTTGGCGAGTGAATCTCCAGCTCCCGGGTGTGACCCATTCAATAGGCAAGCTGGGTTCATCTGTGAGCCGCTGGGAATCAGCATCAGTGGACTCTTTCCAAAGACTTGCCCGGGTTTCACATTTCTGCATCTATGATTTGCCTGTTAATATCCTTTGCCTTCACTCCATTGCCATTTCTGCCTTCTTGGTGATTTTCAGAAGTCCCTTTGCAACCTAGATCTAATTCTATGTCAGTTTCCAACATTTTTCTTCTGATCTGTCAGCCATGAATTTGCCCTGCACGTCCTTTCATTCAACAGACCCCCTCTGTTTTGATGTGATCAAATTGAATGGATTTCAGCTCCTCTGAGTTTCAACTTGTCAGGATGCCTCTCATCAGAGAAGCCCTGGGAACAGTACAAAACACTCCACATGTGGTCTGGGCAAGGTAGTGCGGGTCTGTGGACGGATTCTGAAATCTAAATGCGGAACTGCCTTGCCTTTGATCCTCGTTAAACACAAACTCGTTAGTGTCCATCCACAATGTCAGACTGTTGGCATTGTGTTGAATTCGGCTCTTGAAACTGCATAGCATTTTGCCATTCCCAGACCATTAGTAATCACACATGCTGTGTCTTTGGTGAGCATCTTTGATAGATCGAGTTAAGGACAATGGGCTTCCCTAGTGGCTCAGACAGGGTAAAGAATATGCCTGCAATGCAGGAGACCTGGGTTCGATCTCTGGGTCGGGAAGATCCCCTGGAGAAGGAAATGGCTACCCACTCCTTGCTTGGAGAATTTCATGGACAGAAGAACCTGGTAGGCCATACCCCATGGCATCAGTCAGGACAGACACATTCCATTCTGTATCCTGTAGAGATCATCCAATGTATGATGACATATTCCTTCCCTGCTGGGTAACCTTGAGCTAGTAATCTAGCTTCTGTAGGCTCCTCTCGAGTGTGGCAAGTATAGCAGCACCTCAGGCATCAGGCTGCTGTGAGGAGCAAATGAGTTCATACATGAAAAGCTGTTAGAATAGTGCCTCCCATGGTGAGAGTTTGGTGTGTTTGCTGTGATTGTTAGCGTTAAAGCAATATTACCTGTGCTGGGTTGGGTTAAGTTGCTTCAGTCGTGTCCAACACTTTGTGACCCTCTGGGCCGTAGCCTACTAGGGTCCTCTGTCTGTGGGATTCTCCAGGCAAGAACACTAGAGTGGGTTGCCTTGCCCTCCTCCAGGGGATCTTCCTGACTCAGGGATTGAACCAGCATCTCTTTTGTCTAATTTGCATTGTCAGGCAGGTTCTTTACCACTAGCACCCTCTGGGAAGCCCAGCAGCATGGCTGACTTCTCCCAATACCCTGAATGTATTTCAGAGCCTTTGCACTTGGGTTTTTCTCTGCCCAGAACTTGACCCCAGATTGGAGCTTCCTTCTCAACACTCAGGTCTTCAGATGGTGGCTTTTCAGAGATCATTCTGTGATGATGCCCTTGAAATCGATGCTCGTAACTCTCCATCCCTGGATCACACTCTGTTTTCTTTATCATTTATTGCTCCTCATATGTGTTACTACTTTTTAATGTCTGACTTCCTCTGTAGGATGTACACTACCTTTGAAAGAAGAGAGCATCTCTGATCTATCCCAGGTGTACTGAGCAGAGTACTGAGCACAGCCTAGGAGCTGGTGGGAGGCACCGTGGTTCTCTCCCGACCAGTGACATTCACTTGTGAAGCCCCGGAATCTGTGACAATTTTAGGTTACTTGGCACAAGGGGGTTAAGGTTGCAGATGAAATTAAGGTGGCTATTAAACTGACCTTAAAATAAGATTATCTTGAGGCTTCCCTGGTGGCTCAATGGTAAGGAATCTGCCTGCCAATGCAAGAGACATGGGTTTGATCCCTGATCCAGGAAGATCTCACATGCCACAGAGCAACTCAATCTGCGTGCCACAACTATCGCGCCTGGGCTCTAGAGTTGGACAGTCGCAACTTCTGAGCCCACGTGTTGCAGCTTCTGGGGCCCATTCACCCCACAGCCCATGCTCTGCAATAGAAGAAGCCATCACAATGAGAAACCCATGCACTAAAACTAGAGTCAAGTCCCCACTTACAGCCAACTAGAGAAAAGCCTGTATGCACAGATGACCCAGTTCAGCCAAAACTAAATACAGAAAATTATTTTTAAATTATCTTTAAAAAAAAGATTATCTTGAATTTCTGGGTGGTCTCAATGTAATCACCAAGTTCCTTAAAAGTGGAAAAGGGACCATAAAAGAAAGACTCAGAGAGGCATGATATAAGATGGACTCGACCCACCATTGCTGGCTCTGAAGAGAAGGGCCATGAGCCAAGCAGTGCAGGAAGCCTCAAGGAGCTGCAAGAGGAAAGGAACGAGTTTTCCCCTAGAGCCTCTAGGAAGGCACACAACCCTTCTGACACCCTGATTTTAGCCCCAAGACACTGGTGTCAGACTTCTGACCTCCAGAACTGTCAGATAATAAATGGGTGTGTCCCTGTTGGTTTAAACAAAGAATCTGCCTTAGTAAAGAATCTTAGTTAAAAATCTGCCTGCAACGCAGGAGACCTGGGTTTGATTCCTGGGGTTGGGAAGATCCCTTGGAGAAAGGAATGGCAACCCACTCCAGTATTCTTGTCTGGAAAATCCCATGAACAGAAGAGCCTGGTGGGCTACAGTCCGTGGGATTCCAAAGAGTAGGACACGACTGAGCGACTAACACTTTCACTAAGACACTGAGTCCATGGTAATTTGTGACAGCAGCCCCAGGAAACGCAGAACTCATAGCTATTTGCTGGATGAGTTAATGAGAAAATCAGTGAGTGAACAGAATCTGAAGTCCCTCCACTGAATGGTCCCTGTCATTTCTCTGGGTCTGTTTTAGGATTGGGTGCCCAGGATCGACCCAACTCCACCAGCAGTGGGTGCTGAGAGCACAGGAGCTCTCGCTCTCTCTTCTGTGTCCCCTGTGTTCATACACTCAGGGCACTCGTGTGTATGATTAAAGGTAGCTGCTTGGCACTCGCCTGATATAGTTGCTATTTAGTCCCTAAGTCATGTCTGACTCCCTGTGACTGCATGGACAGTAGCCCACCAGGCTCCTCTGTCCTTGGGATTCTCCAGCAAGAATACTGGAGTGGGCAGCCATTTCCTCCTCCCCTAATGTAGAGCTGGCCATAAATTAAGATGCCGAACTGGATGTTCACCTGCCCCCAACCATGCGTCATTCAACCTGGTCCTTTAGTCATGTGCTTGTATTTTTCTCTGAGGTTAATATGCATTCATCTCAACACAACCCTATCTTTCCATTTTTCTTTTTTTAACATCACCCTGGAAACATCCTCTGGGATGTAAGACATGCAGGAAAGTAGAACATTTGGAGTTTTTAAAGGACACTTTAACTTCTTCAGGGCTTCCCCAGTGGCTCAGTGGTAAAGAATCCATCTGCAATACAGGAGACACAGGTTCGATCCCTGGGTTGGGAAGATCCCTTGGAGGAGGGCATGGCAACCCACTCCAGTATACTTGCCTGGAGAAATTCCATGGACAGAGGAGCCTGGTGGGCTCTAGTCCATGGGGTCACGGAGAGTCGGACACGACTGAAGGGATTGAGAACGCACCACCTTTCAATGACATTACTATGTCACCCCACTGGATTCACACAACCACCTTCAATATTTTAGTATCCTCCCTTTTACAGATGAGGGAACTGAAACACCATTTATTTGTTTGCTACATCGTTTGCTTTCCCCACTTATTCATGACCTCTTCACTAAGCCCTTAATGAGGGCTTTCTGCATGTGGCATTGTGTTCAGAACATTACACATGATTGCCATTGCCTGGATGTATCCCAAGTTCTGAGAAGTTAAACTACAAGATCGTACACGTCTTAGTACAAAAGGTCATTTTTGGCAGAGAGAAAACCAGAAGTCTGGCATGTTATCTCTCTCCACCAAGCCCCCCCAGAAAGTTCATCGAATTGCATCTGATGCTTAGAACAGCAACAACAGCTACAGTCCCAAAGCACAAGACAGCTACTCACCTCTGGTCTCCCACTAAGACCTGGTTCCAGAATGCCCCGAGTGAGACCTTCTGAGTTCATGGAACTCACTTAGGAACATAACTCAGGCCACACATCATGCCCAGGAAGTTCCCACTGGCTGGCCCTTCCTACCTCCAGGTAGAGCTGGCCTTTTCAGAATTTCCCCGATTGATGTGCTGTAGGCTTTTCAGTAATATTTCTCCCAGCCTGTTTTTCCAGTCTGTCAATCAGATTCCTGTTGCCTCGTTAGGCTTCCTTCCTGACTTGAGTATAATCCTCCTCCTTCCACGAGATGGAAAGTTAATTTCCTTAATGACCAAGTGTTTTACCATCCTAACCCAGGGTTTCTCAACTTTGGTGCTCTTGCATTTTTGGCTGCTTAATTCTGTGCCTTGGAGGATGTTTAGCAGTGTCTCTGGTCCCTCTGCCCACTTAATGCCAACAGCAAGCTTACACCCTCTTGTTCAGTTCCTTAACTCTCACCTCATTATGACAACAACAACAACAAAAAATGTCTTCTCCAGACAATCCTAAATGGTTTTAGGATTGAGGGGCACAATCACCCTGGGGTTATCCCATCTCTGTCCTCTATTTCAGTTGGACCAAGCAATCTGTTGGACCAAGCAACTGTTCAGTTGGACCAAGCAACAAGGATTCCCCTCATAGCTTAATTGGTAAAGAATCTGCCTGCAATGCAGGAGACCTGGGTTTGATTCCTGGGTCAGGAAGATCCCTGAAGAAGGAAATGGCTACCCACTCCAGTATTCTTGCCTGGAGAATCCTGTGGACAAGAGGAGCCTGGCAGGCTACGGTCCATGGGATCACAAGAGTCAGACATGAGTTAGCAACTAAACCACCACCAAGAAATCTATATTATTCACCTTTAGACTGAAAATCCCGTGCTTCTATAACACTTACTCTCTAGTCATGGTTTTCCAATGAAGAATCGGAATCGGATGTTTCATTTGATTGTATTGAACAGAAGGCCAGTTTGGTTCTGGCAGTCTATCGAGATCTCCAGTAAAACAGAACCAATAGGATGTGTGTGTATAGGAGAAATTGATTTGTGGAGGTGTAAGTCCAAAATCCACTGGCCAGGCTGGAAGGCTGGAGATGGGGTGGATTTGCAGTCTAAGTCCAAAAGCACTCTACTGCAGAATTCTTTCTTGCTCAGAGGTTAGTTTTTTGTTTCTTAAGGCCCACCCACATTATGAAAGGTAATGCTTTACTCAAAGTCCAGTGATTTAGGGCTTCCCTGATGGCCCAGTGGTTAAGAATCTGCCTTGCAATGCAGGGGACACGGGTTCAATCCCTGGTCTGGGAAGATCCCACATGCTGCAGGGCAACTAAGTTTGTGCACCACAATTACTGAGCTTGTGCTCTGGAGGCTGCGAACCACAACTTCTGAAGCCCACCCACCTAGAGCCAGGGCTCTGCAATTAGAGAAGCAACCACAATGAGAAGCCTGCACACCACAACTAGAGCATAGCCATCGCTTGCTGCAGCTAGAGAAAGCTTTTGCATAGCAACAGAGACTCAGCACAGCCAAAATCAAAGAAATAAACAAATCAATTATTTTTAAAAAATTGTCCAATGATTTAAATGTTAGTCTCATAAAACACGTTCACAGAAACATCCAGAGTGATGTTTGACCAAATATCTGGGCTGTGCAGGCCAGTGAAGTTAACACATAAAATTTAATTATAACAGGCAGCAGTGGATGAACTAATTCATGGCAAAGAGAGGCAGGATATACTCTAGTGCACCTGGAATTTGGGACCAGGCTCCCATGATTACTGCTTGAAAAGTAGATGTCAGAGATGCTGTACTAGGGCCATCAGTAGGTCTCAGCCGTGGCCATCACAATCACCTGCCAGGCCTTGAGGGGATGCTTCTGTGAGAAATACTCTTGAAAAATCCAATCCAGTTGTTCTAAGGCGGGACTCGGCCATCAGTGAATTATTAGAAATTCTCAGGTACTCCTAGTGTGAAGCCAAGGTTGGGATCAATGAACATATGATCCACGCCCCCACCCCCAACCCACAGGGTGGTCCAGCAGAGATGAGCATAGCTTTTGCAGCAAGGTGCTCTGGGTTTGGGGCTTCCCTGGTGGCTCAGTGGTAAAGAAACTGCCTGCCAAGGTAAGAGATTGAGAGTTTAATCCCTTGGTGGGGAAGACCCCCTGGAGAAAGAAATGGCAAGTCACTCTGGTATTCTTGCCTGGGAAATCCCATGGACAGAGGAGCCTGGTGGGCTACAGTTCATGGGGTCTCAGAAGAGTCTGACATGACTCAGTGACTAAATGACAAGCCCTGGGTTTGAGTCCCACTTCCCTTCAAGGGAGTTGGGAGATGCTGGGATGGTCGTTTTATCTGAGGCTATTGGTTAAGTAAGAAGTAGAAGGCACCTCACACAGTCCCTCGAGATAGGACACGTGCTGTGTGTCAGTATACGTCTGTCCACCACCCAGTTTGGTACTAACAACCCAGGCGTCCCTTCCCTGTCACTTTCATTTAAGTTGCTGTTAAAATATAATGAAAATAATCATAATTTGTCTAACATGTGTCAAGCTTTGAGAAAGATGCTGTGCTATGAGTAGGCATTATCTAACCTCACAATAGTTCTATGAACAGGACTCTATGGTGGTACCAGGTTATATATGAGGAAAAGTGAGGCATCCAGAGGTTAGGCAGCTTCCCCAAGGCAGAAACAAACTGTCAGATTTATCTGACTCAAAAGTTTAAAGCTTTTACAGAATTTGCTTCAGGAGATGTAAATCAGAGTTGTGACCTATTTTCCAGAGAAGGAGGAAACAAAAAATGCTGTAGTTTCCACATGTCACCCTGTGCACCTAGAAAATCTAAGAAAACAGAGATTAAAATTCTTAGAATTGAAATGGAAGTTTAGCAAAGACTTGGAGCATATCCAAAACCCTGATATGTTCCTGGTGAATATCATCATTCAACAGAAATTGTATATAAAAATCGAGAGCCCATTCACAGCAGGAGCAAAACCATGAAACACCTAGGAATAAATTTGGCAAAAAAGGGGAGGTACACAGATGAATGATACAGCTACCAAACTTTATTAAGGCGTATTTTTATTTATTTATTTATTTATTGGCTGCGAGACTTGTGGGATCTTGGCTCCCTGTTCTGGTATCAAAACTCCATGCTCCCTGTAGTAGAAGCTCAAGGTCTTTAACCACTGGACTGCCAGGGAAGTCCCTCATTATGGGGTATTGAAGATTCATTCGACCTTTGGCAAGAAGCTCTGTGCAGATGGTAGATGTTGTAAAACCACCAATTCTTTGCAAATAGGTTAAGAGTATGCCTTTTTTTCTTTCCAAATGAAAATTAGGCTTTGAAGTGATTTCTAAATAATTCAGAAATTTCAGAGTGCAGTACATAAAGTGCTGAATTCATGACAACTTTTAATGCCTCAGAAATAGAGTCAGAAATAAAGACTGACTTTATTTCATTTCATTTCAGACACAGCCACCTAAGCAGTGAGAAGCCTTTTGCCTGACTGTACCTGGGCACACTCAGATCCAAACTAATTTATTTAAAAAGTTGCTTTAGAGTTAAAAATTTTTTTAATGTAAAATACAGGCTTAATTGTGAAATGAATATCTTTTATAAATTTATATAAATATATACACATTTATATGGGTTTCCCCCATGGGTCAGCAGATAAAGAATCTGCCTACAATGCAGGAGACACAGGAGTTGCAGGTTGGATCCCTGGTTTAGGAAAATCTCCTGGAGGAAGGAATGGCAACCCACTGCAGTATTCTTGCCTGAAAAATCCCATGGACGGAGGAGCCTGGTGGCTACAGTCCAAAAAGGTTGCAAAGAATCAGACATGACTGAGTGACTCACACATCCTGCACACACGTCTGTCTGTGTGAGAGTGAAAGTGTTAGTCACTCAGTCACTCTTTGCGACCACATGGGCTCCTCTGTCCATGGAATTCTCCAGCAAGAATACTAGAGTGGGTTGCCATTCCCTTCTCCAGGGGATCATCTCGACCCAGGGATTGAACCTGGGTCTCCTCCATTGCAGGCAGATTCTTGGTAAAGAATCTGAGCCGCTAGGGAAGCCCCAATGGTATTTATCTACCTATACAATTTAAAAAACAACTGAATGTACACCTGTGTGACAAACTGGGCGGACAGACTCTTAAGGAAGCCCTTAGATAGCTTTCCTTGCTTGTGTAACTCATTCGCTGAGTATGAGCAGAACATGTGACCTGCTTCTAAACACATGCAATATGGCAAAATATAAAAGTTTCATAATATATGTATCAAGAGCTCACACTGACACTCCCAAGACTAAGAAATTCATATCTGAAAACAACAAAAATAATAAATAGATTAAAAATGATCAGCCTCACTGATGCCAGTTGAGTTGCTAGATTGTGGCTATATTGGCAGAGTTGGTTTTGGAGTTAGGATGACTTATGATACTCAAAGTTAGCAAGAACAGAATGAGACAGGTTCTTGCTCGCCATGGAGAGGAACACAAATTAATAGAATGCTTTTGGAGAGCAGTTTGTGAAAATAATTCCTGTGTCTTAAAAGTGTGCATAGTCTTTGTTTGGGTCATTCATTTTTAATAATCTATCCAAAAGCAACAATCCTCAATGCAATGATTGATGTGAAAGCATTCTCATTAAGACATTTGCTCTGGCAAGAAAGAGAAATCTGAAACCAGCCCCAAATACCGAGGGCAGGGGGAGACCCTGGAAAAGAGCAGATCACTCAGATTGGTAGGTGGCAGGTTGAATGAATCGGGAGGGAGGAGGGAGGGGGGTTCTGGAGGGGGAACATATGTATACCCATGGCGGATTCATGTCAATGTATGGCAAAACCAACACAATAAAGTAAAGAAAATTAAAAAAAAAAAAAAGAAGGCTTACTTATCAGACTTGTCTTGGGTGACGACAAGACCAATAGATTTCTGCACACACTACCTGGAAAAGGAAATGGCAACCCACTGTAGTATTCTTGCCTGGAAAATCCCATGGACAGAGGAGCCTGGTGGACTATAGTCCATGCAATCAAAAAGATTCAGACACGCCTGAGTGACTGACTAAGCACTTGCCAGCCAGAATCTTAAAAGTTTACCAAGAGCCCTTAACTGGAGTCAGTCACATCCTCAGTTTGGATAGTCTCAACCCCACATTTCTATTTCAAGGTTATACCCTTGGAGCAGCTTCTGGGAGCCCAGAAGACAAGCAGGACACACATTCTAAGAACAAGGGGAGGGGATGATGGGGGACACAGCTTCCAAGTGCCCGGGTCCAGCTTGAGGGTCAGCTGGTGGTCACATCTTCTTGATGACCTTATCCAGGATATATTAGGGGGATGATTATATAAATTACACTCTATCCATCCACTTGTTGAATAAGCTGAAGATATTAAGATGATGGTTGGGTTTCCCTGCTGGCCCAGTGGTAAAGAAGTCGCCTGCCACTGCAAAAGACACAGGTTCGATCCCTGGTTCAGGAGGATCCCACAAGCCACAGAGCAACTAAGCCCAAGCACCACAACTACTGAGGCTGTGCTCTAGAGCCAGGGAGCTGCAACTACTGAGTCCATGTGCTGCAACTACTGAAGCCTGCATGCCCTAGAGCCTGTGCTCTGCAACCAGGGAAGTCACTGCAATGAGAAGCCCCGACCCTGCAACTAGAGAGAAGCCCCTGCTCACCACAACTAAAGCTCATGCAGCAGTGAAGACTGGGTGCAGCCAAAACTAAATAAATAAACTTTAAAAATTTAATTAAAAAAAGATGATGCTTGCTAATAGCTTTTCATGACAAAGATAAATTCTTAAGGCTCTAAGTTAAAACAAACTAAAACAAGACAGGAATCCTTAGTAGACTATAGCTCTCACCGAAGCCAGAGCAACTTTTCAGTGGAGTTGGACAGATCAGGGTCAAATTCCAGCTATATAGCCTGTTTGCTGTGTACTTTTAGGAAGTTGCTGGATCCTTTTGAGCCTCAGTTGTGCTCCTAGGTTTAAAGATCCAATGATATCATTTAAGCAAAATATCTTTACATGTTCTGGATACTTGTTGAATATTATCTGCCTCCTCTTCTTACTAATAATGCTGATCATGGCATTATGACCCATGGAGAGAAGAGGACTGACTCTAAAGTCATACACAGACCGATTATGAGTTTAAAATACATATTTTGTCCACTCAGCAATACAAGGATGAAAACAGCTGGCTTTAAGTTTTAATTTTAAAAAAAGCAGAGATGAGCTGCCCATCTGTATTTCCCCAGACAGAGTGTGGCTTCTGTCCCAGGTAGAGACTGTGGCATCTTGTTCATAGGATCCTAGTGCTGGATCTAACAGGTGAGAAATCTCACGCCAACCTAACTCCCTAGTGATGGCAAAAACCTTGTGATGTTCCAACCCAGATGGGAAATAGAGTGTGGTTGTCCTTTGGGGGACAAACACTTCCCTCACCTTCCACAGCCTATATCACTGGTAGTCAGCTTTCAAAGGACATCTACACCACCAGGAAGGCCAAATGCAATTCCCAGGTGCCCATACTGAGAGGTTCTGATTTGAAAGTTTGTAAATCTTAAGCACAGGGCTCAATGCATATGTATATATCCACATATATATGGTGGCTTCCCTGGTGGCTCAACGGTAAAGAATTCATCGGTAATGCAGGAGATGTAGGAGACATGGGTTTGATCCCTGGGTCAGGAAGATCCCCTGATGGAGGGCACAGCAACCCACTCCTGTATTCTTGCCTGGAGAATCCCACAGACAGAGGAGTCTGGTGGACTACAATCCATGGGGTTGCAAAGTGACTGAGCATGCATGCATATATATATGGTATGTGGATGTAACATAGTATATCATATGGTAAATGCCATATAGGCACACATCTGTCTATTGATATTTATATCTAGCTAGCTAGCTAGCTGTCTATCTTTGTATATACCTGTAAAATCACTACTTAGATTAATATATGGAACAGTTTCAACACCTCAAATGCCCTTACCACTTCCATGGCAGATAACCATTATTCTGACTTCCCTCAACACAGATGATCCTGTGCTTGAACGTCCTCTAAAGGGAACCACACAGGACTCTCTCTTTCACGTCTAGATTGTCCTGTTCAGCATCATGTTTACAAGATGAATCCCACCCTGTGGTCTGTATTGGTAGTTTACTGACTTTTATCACTGAAGATGGATAAACCACAATTTATTCCTCCATTCTCCCGTTGATGGGCATCTGGGTTGCTCCCAGTTTGGGGCTCCTTTAAATAGTGCTGCTCAAGTGGTCTTATCCAGGCTTTCATTGGACATACACGTTCCATCCTCTTGCATATATTTAGGAGTGAGATGACAGGCCACGGGGTGGGCATGTGTTTAAATCTGGTGGACACTGTCACACAGTGAAATCCACATTTTTATAAGGAGTTTTCTGATGCAGCTGGTCGTGGGTCATAATTTGAGAAACACTATTTCATTGAGAGTCCCATTTTGTGAGCAAGCATATCCCCTTTAGCTCACCCTTCCTTGGAGTAAAAGAGGGGAGGGGACAAACTTGCTCACATCAAAACACAAGCAAGGTGATTTGGGGAAGAGAAGAGAAGGAGAAATTAAACTAATACCATCCCTTAGCACCGCATTGGGACAAATCTTTCAATTCACTCTTTTGCCCAAGAGAAAGAAGCTCAGAATAGGGATACTTTGATGTGGTTGGGAAGGTGAGAAGCCAGGTCACTGCGCCTGACTGTGAGGTCAGTCGAGCCCCCTCTCACACCAGCCATGAGCTAGAATCATGTCTGCTTCTTTGCTGGTAAAAAAGGAGCTGCTTGGGACCTTGGGTTATCCCTGTGGCGAGCAGCTGTCCCTTCTGCTCATCTCACACAGGATAATCACAAGAGGTTTTCTCTGCCCTGGCAGCCAGCCTGTGCTCTTAACCAAGGAATGGCTTGCAGGAGAGGAGATGAAAGAGATGACATTCCTCCTGCTGGGCCCAGTGAACCGGGTCAAGAACAAACGCCAACCTCCCTTTCAGACAAGATAAACCCAGCCAGCTCCACTGAGGTCAGGAGGCCAGGAACCAGGGCTTCCTGCTGGCGGAAGCTGAAAAGAGGGACATCCAGGAGTGTTGGCCATGTGCGGCTTCCTCGGTGCCTTGGCCAGGAGCCAGTTTTCCTGTCCTGTCTCAGTGCCTCCTGCAGGCTGGCCCCGCTTCCGCCAGCTGTGATCCCAAGCTGCTCTCTGCTGTTCTTAACCTAGCACTACAACCAGGGGCTCAGAGACCAGAGACAGTAGGGCTCCTGAGAGGTAGGAGGGCTGGAAAGTGGTGGGAATGAAACCAGACTCTGTACACCCAGGATCCCATAAAGCCAGAGGGGTGAGCCAGAATTCCCTCCCACTTCACCCACCCTAGGCCTGATCTTATGTCCCTTGTTGAGACGTTCACAGTTGAAGGAAAGCCACATGGCTCAAGCTAGCCTGGAGTTAAAACTCCCCTCTGGGTCTCTCCCGCCATTCCATACAGAATGAAGAACTTTTTTCCCCAAGAAAGGAATGAACATCAAGACTGATGACGTTCAGCTCCCAGTCGGTCCCAGTCTCCGGCTGGTCTCAGGAATTCCTTGCCCCAGTTGTTGAAAGCTAAGTAATCAAAATAATCTTGAGGAAAAACAGACCCCCTCCAAACAACGTATGTCCACATATATATGTTTTCTATACGTACTTACTCTTTTTTTACTTAGCGCAGCAGCTCCCTGGTCTGATGGCTGCCCCTTCTCGCTTCATTAAAGGTGATCTGTTCCTGTAGAGTATTGGTCTCGTTCTTTCTCTGAACCTCAACTTCTCTAGTTCCCTTACCTTACAGTACCCTCCACCACAGTTCTCCTGCCCTGGACTCACTTGCCTAAACTCTCCCACACACACTCTGTAAATGCAGAGAAATGACCTCTGTCTTATCTCAAGGCTGTTGACTGGTACATAATAGATGATCAATGACTAGTTAGTTACATAAATAATTGAGCAGCCCCTGAATGAGTGAATGAAAAAGACAAATACCTGATTCATGTCCTTTTTAAGGGAATTCAGCTATTTGGATCATGGAGTTGTAAGCTCTCCTACGTAACAACAAAACCTTAGCTCTTTCAAAATAAAAAGAGACTCCTCTGGGATTGGTTCAGGATGGCAGAGTAGAAGGATGTGTGATCATGTCCTTCTGAGAGAGTATCAAAATCACCACTAGTTGCTGAACAGCCATCAACAGGAGGACGCTGGGACCCACCGAAAAAGGATATTCCACATCCAGAGGAAAAGCCGCAATGAGATGGCAAGAGGGGACAGTTACAATAAAAACAAATTCCATACTCACCGGATGGGCAATCCACAAACTGGAGAACAATAATACCGAAGAAGTTCTCCCACAGTTGTAAAGGTTCTGAGAACCACTGTCAGGCATCCCAGCCTGGGGATCTGGCAAAGGGACTAGGAATCCCCAGGGAATCTGACTTTGAAGGCTAGCAGGATTTGATTATAGGAATTCCACAGGACTGGGGAAAGCAGAGACTCTACTCTTGGAGACGGCACATAAAATCTTGTGTGCGTCAGGACCCAGGGGAAAGGAGCAGTGACCCCACAGAAGATTGAACCCGACCTACCTGCTAGTACAGCAGGGTCTCCTGCAGAGGGAAGGGGCTCACCTCAGGGACTGGGGCGTTGGCAGCAGCAGTCCTAGGAAATACCCACTGGCTGTTATGAGTCCTCTTGGAGGTCACCACTCACCCTACCACAGAGCCTGTATATTCCAGGGCTGGGTTGTCTCAGGTCAGACAACTAACAGGGAAGGAGCACAGCCCCATCCATCAACAGATTAATGGATTAAAGTTTGACTGTGCACAGGCCTTCCCACCAGAGCAAGGTCCAGTTTTTTCCACCCCAGTCCCTCTCATTAGGAAGCTTACACAAACCTCTTAGATACCCTAGTGGCTCAGACGGTAAAGAATCCACTTGCAATGCAGGAGACCTGGGTAAGATCCATAGGCTGGGAAAATCTGCTGCAGAAGGGAATAGCAGCTCACTCCAGGATTCTTGCCTGGAGAATTCCACGGATAGAGGACGCTGGTGGGCTACAGTCCATGGGGTCGCAAAGAGTCACACGGCTGAACAATGAATGCTACTATACTCCACCAGAGGGCAGACAGAAGGAACAAGAACTACAATCCTGCAGCCTCCAGAACAAAAACCACAATCCCAGAAAGCTAAACAAAATGAAAAGAGGAAATTTTTCTCAGATGAAGGAACAAGGAAAAAAACCTCAGGAAGACAACTGAATGACTGAAGTACAAATAGGCAATCTTCCAGAAAAAGAATTCAGAATGATTGAAACAGGAGGGAAGTGGCAGGGCACAACTTTTAAAAGAATGACATAGCCTGAGAACACAACATAAACTAATTGGAACCAAATAGGTTCAAGATGGTGGTTGAGTTGACTTCCGCTAGATCTTTAAACACTCACTGTTTACATCAGCAAGCTAAATGACACACCACAGGCTCCAAGACAGTTCCAAGGCTGACCATCAAGGACCAAAAAGTGAGTTGGAGTAATAGTTGGAGTAATCCTCCCACTCCTTAGGCTGTAAAATTACCCAGTCCATAAAAGCTAACCATACCACATTTCAAGGCCTCTCTTGATGGACCACATTCTTTCGTGGAGTGTCTCTCTCTAAACAAAGCAACTTCTTAGCTATCACTTTTTCTCTCACTGAATTCTTTCTGTGATGAGACATCAAGAACCTGAGCTTCATTAGGTCCTAAAACCAGGTGTGTGATCTCAGTGGAAGGTCAAGCATTGTGGCTGGCTTTGAGTCCCAGTCACATAGGTTAACATCCCAAACTGGGTTTTGGCTGGATTCAAGTCCCACACAGGGGTTCATGTCCCAATCTAAAGTGAATGCTTGCATAAAGATAATGAAGATGATCCAGGATCCTGGAAGAAGAGTGGAGAAATGCAATAAATATTTAACAAAGACCTAGAAGAACTAAAGAACAAACAAACAATGATGAATAATACACTAGAAGGAATCAATCACAGAATAATAGAGGTAGAAGAACAGATCAGTGACCTGGAAGACAGAATGGTGGAAATCACTGCCACAGAAAGTAATATAGAAAGAAATAAAGACAAGAATAAAGAAAAAATAAAGACAAAAATAAAGAAAAGAAATAAAGACAGCCTAAAGAGACCTCTGGGACAACATTAAATGCACCAACATTCATATTAAAGGGGTTGCAGAAGGAGAAGAGAAAGAGAAAGGACCAGAGAAAATATTTGAAGAGATAATAGCTGAAAAACTCCCTAATATGGGAAAGGAAATAGTCAACCAAGTTCAGGAAGCACAGAGAGTCCCAGGAAGGATAAATTCAAGGAAGAACACATCAAGACACACAGTACTCAAATTGACAAAAATTGAAGACAACAATAAAAGATTAAAAGCAACAAGGGAAAAATGACAAATAACATACAAAGGAACTCACATAAGGCTATCAGCTGATT
Source organism: Antilocapra americana (assembly GCA_007570785.1). Classification (NCBI taxonomy): domain Eukaryota; kingdom Metazoa; phylum Chordata; class Mammalia; order Artiodactyla; family Antilocapridae; genus Antilocapra; species Antilocapra americana. Next base: position 2,214,351 of record ML660770.1, on the reverse strand, counting down.
TCTCAACAGAAACTTTGCAAGCCAGGAGGGAGTGGCATGATATATTTAAAGTAATGTAGAACTGAAACCAAGAATACTTTTCCTAGCAAGGCTGTCATTCAGATTTGACAGAAAAATCAAAGCTTTACAGACAAGCAAGTGTTAAGAGAATTCAGCCCACCAAACCAGCTTTACAACAAAAGCTTAAGGAGCTTCTCTAGGCAGGAAACACAGGAAAAGGAAAAGAACTACAAAAACAAATACAAAACAATTAAGAAAATGATAATAGGATCATATATATTGATAATTACCTAAAGTGTAAATGGATTGAGTGCACCAACCAAAAGACTGGCTTGCTGTTGTTTAGTCGCTAAGTAGACTGTTCCAATTCTTTTGCAACCCCATGGACCATAGCCTGTTAGGTTTCTCTGTCCATGGGATTTCCCAGGCAAAAATGCTGGAGTGGGTTGCCACTTCCTTCTCCAGGGGATCTTCCCTGTCTCCTGCATTGGCAGGTGGATTCTTTACCACTGGAAACACAGACTGGCTGGGTGGATGCAAAAACAAGACCCCTATATATGCTGTCTAAAAAAGATACCTCAGACTTGGGGACACATATAGACTGAAAGTTAGGGGATGGGAGAATGTATTCCATGCAAATAAAAATTAAAAGAAAAATGGAGTAGCAATATTCATATCAGACAAAATGGACTTTAAAACAAAGATTGATGTAAGAGACAAAGATGAACACTACATAATGATCAAGAGATCAATCCAAGAAGAAGATATAACAATTGGAAGTCTATATACACCCAACATAGGAGTACTTCAATATGTAAGTCAAATACTAACAACCATAAAGGGAGAAATTAACTATAACACACAAGTGGGGTACTTGAACACTTTCATCAATGGATAGATCATCCAGACAGAAAATAAGAAAGGACAGGCCTTACATGACACAATAGAGCAGATGGACTTAATTGTTATGCATAGAGCATTCCATTCAAAAGCAGCAAATTACACATTCTTCTCAAGTGCACATGGAACATTCTCCAGTACTGACCACAACCTGGGCCACAAGGTGAGCCTTGGAAAATTCAAGGAAATTTAAATCATATCAAGCATCTTTTCTGGTCACAACACTAAGAGATTAGAACTACACTACAATAAAAATAAAACAATAAAAATCACCACACATAGTAGCTAAACAATATGCTACTAAACAACCAGTGGACCACTGAAGAAATCGAAGAGGAGATAAAAAATATATACTACCTAGAGACAAATGAAAATGAAAGCACAATGGTCCAAAACCTATGGGATGCAGCAAAAGCAATTATATATTTTTTTCATTTATTTGGCTGGGCTGAGTCTTAGTTGTGGCTCCTGGGATCTTCAGTCTTCTTTGTGGCATGTGAGATCTTAATTTATTTTTTCAGTTGTGGCATGTGGGATTTAGTTCTTTGACCAGGGATTGAACTTGGCTCCCTGCATTGGGAATGTGAAGTCTTAGGCACTGAATCCCCAGGGAAGTCCCTCAGTCTGCTTTTAATTGGGTCAAGAGATCCTCTTGTCTGAATTGGCCATGTATGGAGATATTTTCAGTTGTCACGACTGGGGCAGGGGTGCTCCTGGTGGTGCTACACGCTACTGGGGGGTGTAGAGGCCAGAGACACTTCCAGGCCAACTGTGATGCACAGAATAGTTCACGGCAATAAAGACTTTGCCTGTCCCCTGAGGGCTGGTGATGACATTGCTTGCTACAAATTTGTTCCAGTTAAAAGCAGACTGAGGGACTTGCCTGGTGATCCAGGGTGCCATGACTAACATAGGGTGCAGCCAAATAAATAAATATTTGATTTTTAAAAGGGAGATTGACAAACTGAAATGGACAGGGACCACTTAGAGAAGATTTTACAAGTTATGTCCAAAAAGCCAAAGAATTGATAAAGCTGTTTGTCAGAAAGTGAAGAAATGGGTGGTACTTATCTACGCTGTGTCAACTAAAGTCAGAAATGTATTTGTGGCTGAGATGGGGGTAAGGGTAGCTTTCTCCCAGGCCAAACAGTAATTGAGGCCATTTAATTTGGCCAAGCCTGAGCACTGGCATCATTTTGATGAAATACTTTGCATCTTTCTAACATTATCAATGTTGTTTCCATATCCAATGAACTAGATGCTATAGCAGAAAGGATAAAAGGGAGAAGGGGAAGGAGGGATTAAAGAAAGCATCATTGTCAAAAAGCTGAGTTATCTGGGGGCACATTTCTTGACCTGACTTCATGAACCACAAATGACACTGGGCTGAGCATCTCAGCTCATATCCACTTGCTTCAGGCTTAATTTGTCCAACTGTGGTCTCCTCTGCTCCCCCAAGTTCCATATGAACTGCAAGGAGGCCGGAAACATCGGGCCCAACCCATATTTGGTGAAGCAAAAACTGGCTCTGCCATTTTTGTTCAGGGTGACCAAGGGTCCCATTAAGATACACGTTTCCCAGTGCTTCTTACATGAGCAGTGCCCAATTCCAGTTAATGAGATCCAACTGGAAGCCAGTAGTAATTCCGGGAAGAAGTCTTTATATAAGGATCACTTCTTGCTCCTCCATCTTCCTTCTTTAGTTCTTCCTGGAATGCAGATATGATGTTGGAGGGAGAGCCACCAAAAAGAAGATGAGGCAACAGCCTAAGAATGAAAGATACCATTTAAAGATGGCAGAGCCAGTGGGCAGGAGCCAGGACAATGATGATTTCATGGAGGCGTACAAAGGACTGGCTCCCGGTTAGCCCCCTGTTGCTCTGACCTGGCTGAAAGTAGTTGCCAAGGGGGACAGTCAGAGATCTGGGAAAGGGAGCAACCAGGCTCTCTGGCTCCTGTTGAGCTTGGCCTGTGAGAGGTGCCAAGTCCTATTCTTGACCACCACTCTCCTTGGGTGGTGAAGGCAGGAGGAGAAGGGGACGATGGGGGATGAGATGGTTGGATGGACATGAGTTTGAGCAAGGCCTGGGAGTTGGTGACAGACAGGGAAGCCTGGCATGCTGCAGTCCTTGGGGTTGCAAAGAGTCGTACACGACTGAGAGACTGAACAACAACATCAATCCATCAGTCATCTAGTCCATGGGGTTGCAGAGTCAGACACGACTGAGTGACTGAACTGAACTATACTCCTTGGATACTGGTACTAGTGCCTCCTTGCGTGCCCTCAGGCCCAGAGTCCTGCTGAGTGAGTTCCCAGGTGCTTCACCATCGCTGTCTCTTCCTGGTCTCCTTAACCTCACTCACATCTCTCCAAGTAGCCCTTCATTCAAGCATCTTCATTAACCCTCGAGTTGCCATCAATCGCAGGCATACAAACATGGACTAGCAGCTCATTGCTTCAAAGGTGGCACATCCCACTCTAGGACTACAATTTTTCTCTCTGTCTTCTACTCTTTGGTCTTTTGTTTTTGGCTGTACTGAGTCTTTGCCTCAGCTCAAGGGCTTCTCATTGTGGAGTATGAGGCTCAGAAGTTGCTATTTGTGAGCTTGGTTGCCCCTTGGCATGTGGGATCTTAGTTTCTTAACCAGGGATTGAACCTCCATCCCCTACATTGGAAGGCGATTCTTAATCACTAGACAACCAGGGAAGTCTCTACTCTTTGGTCTTGATTCTGCATTCTAACATAGCAAAGAACTTCTGGTAAAATCTGATTTCAAGTCTATATTCTCCTCTCTGAAGGAGTTCAAACATTGGCCCCAAATTACCCAGCTGATAATTCTCGGTTGCAGAATTATGTGGGGATAACATCCATACCTATATAGGAGTATTGTGAGAATTATGTGTAGGATTGCAAGGTTTAGAAAAATAAATAAATAAATAATACAGGATGTCCAGGTACATTTAAATTTCAGATTGACAGTGAATGCTATTTTGTGTATGTTTGTACAATATTTGGAATATTTGTTTAGTTGCTATCGTGTATGATATCCTATGGATTGCAGGATGCCAGGCTTCCCTATCCTTTACTATCTCCCAGAGTTTGCTCAAATTTATGTTCAGGTGGCACTAGCGGTAAAGAACCCATCTGCCTCTTGGGTTCGATCCCTGGGTCAGGAAGATCCCTTGGAGATGGGAAAAGCAACCCAGTCTAGTATTTCTTCCTGGAGAATCCCGTGGACAGAGGAGCCTGGCGGGCTAGTCTATAGGGTCACAAAGAGTTGGACACAACTGAAATGACTGAGCATACATGTATGTCCATTGAGTCAGTGATGTCATCCGACTGTCCCATCCTCTGTCGACCCCTTCTCCTCTTGCCCTCAGTCTTTCCCAGCATCAGGGTCTGTTCCAATGAGCTGGTTCTTCTCATCAGGTGGACAAAGTATTGGAGCTTCTGCTTTTGGATATACTTGTATTAAAAAATGATGTGTTGCTTATCCGAGGTTCAAATGTAACTGGGGCTTCTGTTTTACCTGGTGAAGAGTACATTGCCTGCTCTTTATGTGGTCTCCAGTGAATAGCAGTAGCTGATATTCTTCTTCTTAATCCTTTTTTCTTCCAGCACCTAATGCAGCACTAGACACAATGCTCAGGAAAACAACTGTCTTTGAATAAAGAAATGAATGAACATATGGAGAAACTGAGAACCAGGGAGGCGATTAGACTGAAGAGAAAGTTACCCAGCTGCTAAGTGACAGAAAAGAGCCTGGAACTTGGGCATCCTTACTTCTGGCCCAGCTTTCCTCTCTCCACATCAGGTAGTGGGACAAAGTCGGGGAAACTGCCCAACAGGATGTGATCTAGGGATGGCACTGAATGGATTCCCCACTGGAGACAGTCTTCATTTTTAACCTCCCACAGTAATTATATTCTCACTTTAAAACGAAGGAATAATTAGTATTAATTTTACTAAACTGCTTCTTCAGTGCTGTGGATTAGAGCAGAAAAGAGATTGCTTTTCTTCCTGGCAATTTTTTTCCCCCTTGAAAGAAGAAATCATTAGAAGCTAAAAATTAGAAGCTTTTTTTGTGTACCTAAATAATCAGGGGGAAATTTGAAGCTTGTTTTTATTCTATAATAAAATGTGAAATTATTGCTTTTAAAGATGATCTGATTCAGTGGTTGTCAAACTGTTTTCAGTAAAATTACTTCTATAAATAAAATCTTAAATAGAATCTCAACGTATGTGTTAAGTGGGGTATTTAGAAGTTAAAAATAGTATGCTCTAATCTCAAATATATAATCAGTGTAACTTCAGAATACAGTTTAGAAATGACAGCTAAACTCCAGATGGGTACTGAAGCTTTGTATCTTATTATTATCACATGTGGTTGGAACTTCATATCATCTTTATATCATGTGTGGTTGGAGTTTTATATCAGTGTCAATAATTTCAGTAATCAAATATTACTTCATTTTGTTTTAGTCATAGAGATTGAGGAAAACTTTGGTTCTTGCAGAATAGGGGCAACTAAAGAAATATTTTTAAAATTCTCCTTGCAATCCAAGGATACTGTTAACAGAGATGTTAGGAAACATTGCAGTCCCAGATCGGCCTGAATGCAAACCAGATTTAGCAAAGCAAGCAAATGCCTGACATTAGAATTTGACCGGGCGTGGGGTGCCTAGCCTGGACTACATTCTCCACTCACTACTCCAACTAGCCAGGTCTCTGCAGGTAGGTATGGTCAGGGGACTAATGTTTCCCCAAAGTGGGAGTAGAAATGACGGGTGTTTGGGCCCGAAAGACCACTTGTGTGCCTCCTTCCTCTGAAGGTGAGTCCATTATACAGAAGCAACTCTACCTCAACCACAAGACAGGTTATGGACAGGCCCCAAGGAACACCCAAGGACCTAGAATTTATCTGGGATTCTTAAGTTCCATGAGCCCAAGAGCTTCCTTCTCAATAGTTAATGATGTTTCTGATGAGGCTGGTGAGGTGAAGAGCTGAAAAAATGTGCTTTTTTGGATACTGTATAAAATGTTAACATTGGAAAGATCTGCATAAATTAATGAACCAGTATTTTTCAAATAGTCTCAGAATGCATAGATCAAAGACGCATTGAGTGAATTTTAATATAACAGAGTACATAAAGTTTATAATGGTTTCAATTCCATCTTGCAGTTAACCTTGAAGAAATTTCCACTTCTTGAGCTTTGGTGTAGTATCAAAGATGAATATCTGCAATTCTCTAAAAACGCTATTCAAATAATTGTCCCTTTTCCAAGTGTATATTAGTGCATGGCCACATTTTCTTTATAAATTTCAACTAAAAGATCTATTTTGTAGATTAGAGAAGCCAGACATTAAAGAAATTTTCCACAGTATTTATACAAAGCAATGTCATTCTTCTACTATTTTTATTTGTAGGTTTTGGAAAATATAATTATTTTTCTTAAAGATGTGCTAACATGGAATGGGTTTCTAATTATTGTTAGATAGATGCATCAGTAACCATTTTCCCCCTGGTTTTCCATTTCTAATCCAGTATAGACAGATACAATTAGACAGATAGTTTTATTGATAGATACAACTCATACAATCAAAAGCTCTTTGGGGGTCTCTAGTAAATTTCAAGAATGTCAAGAGACCACAGGTCACTGTTCTGGTTTATATTGCAAGGTGGCAGCTGGGGCTTAGAGGTCCAGGCAGGTGACATGAACTTCAACAGAGCTGCACCCACACTGGGCATATTCAGTAAACAAGGAAACGATCTTTTGTAGTAAGGAACTCCATTCCAACACATCCTCAGATTTAGCACATGGACGCTCAGTAGTGTCCGACTCTGAAACCCCATGGACTGCTGCATACTAGACTTCCTTGTCCTTAATCATTTCCTAGAGCTTGCTCAAACTGATGTCCATTGAGTCAGTGATGCCATCCGACCACTTTGTCCTCTGTCGTCCCCTTCCCCTCCTGTCCTCAATCTTTCCCGGCATCACAAAGTCTTTTCCAGAGTCAGATCTTCACATCAGATGACCCAAGTACTAGAGCTTCAGCTTCAATCCTTCCAATGAATATTCAGGGTTGGTTTCCTTTAGGATTGACTGGTTTGATCTCCTTGTAGTCTAAGAGACTCTCAAGAGTTTTCTCCAGCACTGCAAAGGTCTCTGAGTACAAACACCACCTTCCTTGAAACAGTGGGATATTAGGTGTACTCAAGTTCTGCTGTAAAATGTTCTAGTTCTGAGTGAAGGGACTGAGGGAGGGAGGTAGCCCCAGGGCTGGCTGGTAAACACCCTCCTTACTCCTGCCCTCTTCTTCGCCTTCTACACCTGAAAGACCCATTTTAAATTCTGAGCCTGGTGTCTTTTTTTAATGTCTGTAACCTACATGCATTATTCTTAGTTTTTGGTCATATACTTGGAAAACTTTCCTGTGTGGACATACAATTTCCATTTAAAAAATTACACCAAGCGTCAAACATACTTACACATGCTCTTGTGCAGCATGTGCTGAAAAGATGAATGCCATTTGCCATATTTTAACATTTTACGGTGTTTTATTCCCCCCTTCAATGCAGTACCAATATTTTTTTCTTGACCATTATTTTGTCATTCTTAGGAACACTCAGGCTTGTGTGTACCTTACGAGATTGCATGTTTTCTTCCAGCACTCTTAAAACTGTTGTTTAAAATTCAAAACTTCTACTTTTAGACCTTGGGTCTGGATCTGGTGACAAGGCAAAAAATTCTACTTTTTCAGGCTGTTCGCCAGTTTTACCCAGTTTACTTAATAGTCACTTGCCCACTGATGTGAAGGTACCTGGCCCCAGTCCAAGCTCAAAGCAGTCCTGTACTTGTGTCCTCTGGTGACCCTCACTTCAGTTATTATAGACTAACATTTCTCTTCCGCTTTTAGCTTTTTGTACATGAACTGCAGAAGCAATGAGAACAGAAGGGGAAATTTTTTATTGGGCCTGCAAATTTATAGACATCTTTATGATGCTGTCTTTCTAGCCAAGAATAAGATAGTCTTTCCATTACTAATTTAAATGCTTGGGGATTTAGTTTTTTTCAACACTGGAATGCATACTATTTTTTACTTCTCAAGGCAGTACCAGAAAGGTCACGAACCACTACAGAATTTGAGCGTCAGGCAGGACTGAGCTCAACCTGTCTAAGGTGGTCCAGGACACACAGTACTGAGGAGTTGGGGCAGGAGGGGATCCTGAGGTTCCATGCCTTCCTGAGCCATTCCCCCGAGGCTGCAGGCCAGTGACATACCCAGGCCATGGGGTTCCATGTAGCTTTCCAGCCTCCCCCTACCACGTGTCCCCACCACACAAAGTCAGCGACCCACAGTGAAGAGAAATGATATTTAATTATTTCTCTGTCTAATCTCTTGAAGCGCTCAAAGTATTTTCACAAGTGCAAGGGGAGGGCCTGCTCTCAGCCAGCATTTTACCAGAGATTCCGACAAACGCAAAAAGATTCCAAATCACCGTGCTTTATATACTTATTTTAATTTCTGTACTGGAAAAGAAAAGGAAGGTGTAAATGAGGACGAGTTAGTTTACAGTGACTCCATCTTTGCCTTTTAAATTAATCTGTTCTCTCGAGGGCAGAGGAGGATATAAAGACAGGAAAAACATCAAAGCACAAGAGTGAACTGGTGAGCAGGATGCCTCCTGTCCGGCTAACAAGGGATCCGAAGGCCTGGAGGCAGCGCAGTAAACACTGACAGGCATGGATTAAGATACAATGGGAAAAAAAAAAAAAAAAACCCCACGATTCCATTCTCAAATCAAGCACAGAAACTGACAGTGAAACGCGGAGTTCCATGTGTGCCCCTGGCCTGAAACCAGCGCCACCTGCTCTACAGCATTGGCCCTGCCAGCCCCTCTCCTTGTAGGTACAGAAACCGGGAAGGACCCGCAGACGGGGAGCGCAAGGGGCTGCAACCGCCCCGGGAGGGTCTGTGTGCTTTGGAGGCTCTGCCTCTGGAATGTTCTGCGCGGCAAGCGGTGGGTCTGAGTCAGGCGCCACGCGTGGTTGAAGGTGCCCGCTTGATTTCCCATGTGCCAACGGTCAGGGTCTAAAGCTTTCAGAACTTGGGACAGACAGGATGGCCCGAGTTGGCAGGTGAGCTGGCGGCGGGGCCCCTCCCTCCCGGGGGGTGGAGCTGAGGGCGGGCACGAGGTGAGGCCCCTCCCCCGGGAGGCAGGGTGGGGCGGGGCCAAGGCGAGGCCCCTCCCCTGGGAGGCAGGGCAGGGGCGGGGCAGAGAGAGGAGTGACAGAGGCGGAACTGTGTTCACCCCGCGTCCCTGATTCGGTCTCGGGTCCGTGTGAGGGCTCCTCAGTAGGCGATTGTCCACTCTTTGACAGAGGCATCGTGCGAGGTCGTGACCAGCGTGTGCTCGTCCAGCCAGGCCAGGCTGCTCACGTGGTGGAGCCTATGGGCATCTGGGGAGGAGGAGGAGGCAGCTTTTGAGCTCTGCAGACACCATGGACACTCTGGGCTGGAAGATGGGAGACCTTTCGCCCAAAGATGGAAGAGCCTGGGCTGAGATCACCCACAGGGGTCGTGGGAGAAACCCAACACAATCCTCCTGCTCAACCAGACCCCCTTCCCCTCTTCCTCTTCTCAGTAGGCGAGAGTCTGGGTGATGGGAGGGGCACTGGCTGGGCTCCTCAGCGCCCCCACCCACCCCCAGGACCCCTGACACTCGGTGATTAGCAGCCAGCCACCCCTGGCTGCAACTTCCTGGTGCCAGTAGAGTCCTGACAACCACGAACCTCCCATGGAGGAGGGGTGGAACTGCCCCTCCCGCAGGGGTTCAAGCCTACCTTTCTGTGCCTAAGGGAACAATATACAGACAGTACACAGATAGTACGCAGTTAATTCTAGGATGATCAAGGCCACAATGAATAAAAAGGCTGAGAACACAAGGCTAGGGAACCTCCACACACAACAGCCTGAACTCAGGCCAGTGCACATCCAGGGACCTGTGACCTGCCTCCCGCCACAGCCCAGACCCAAGGACTGGACTTCCCACCCTCTACTCTGAGAGCTCTTCGCTGCATCTTGAACTTGAGTCTTTCTACAAAACCAGCGCCGCTTCCGGTGGAGATCAGGACAGCCCATCTAAGTCTGCTCTGCTCCCCACCCCCATCCTGAACCATGTCCCCACTTGGGGACAGCCTACTGGTGCGGTACCCCTCCTCCCCCACCACCTGAGAAACAGCTCTTGGGCAGAGGGGTGGGGCTGACACAGAACTTTTTTGAATAGTAGAGGATCCCACTTATATCCAATATAAAAGGTTCCCTGTAGGGTAGAGAATAGATGCAAAGGGTCCAGAGCCAACATGAGGTGTTGGGAAGTGGGGACATGGGGACAGGAGAATTGAGATCCACCCTGCATGGACACTGGGCACACGGGTGCCCTCTGCATGTCCCCCTGGACCAGCAGAGATGTTTGCTGGATGGCTAGGCCTCCCGAGGGGGCCACCTCCCCCAAAATACAGAAGGAACCCTCAGGCCCTGGGGAGCCGAGGTGGGCAAGAGCATCACCTTGGATCTTGACCCTGGTCTCAGGGTCACTCAGGGTCCACACGTACACCATCATGTCCATGCCACCTGAGGCAAAGTGCTCGTTGTCTGGAGACCAGGCCAGGCAGACGATCTTTGCATGGTGTCCGTAGAAAACATTGTTCTCCTGAATATGAATTGAAAATAGGTGGCAGGTCAGGGTCTGGGCCAGAGTGAGTGGGCATCATCTCACCTAACCATCATGAGGGTCAGGCTTCTCACCACCTCGTCCCTCGTAAAACCCCCAGGGTGCCCACTGCTCAAAGGCACAGGAAGGGGCAGCCCAAGATCAAGCAACAGCCACCACACCCCTCCCAGGATCCCGGGACCCTGGGGCTGTCCTCCTGGTATGCATCAGTGGGCCACATGTGCTCCCTCGCCTGCAGAGCTCTCTGCCCTAGGGAGGGGATAGTCAGAAACGCAGGAATGGAAAGCATGAGAAGGTCCTGCTTGGCATAGACAGGGCCCTGTGCGTGTATGGATGGAGGAAGTGGCTGCCCCTCAGACACACGCCACTGCCCTGGAGCCCGAGTCGGGTAGTGTGCTCTGCAGGCAGACGTCTGTCCACAGGAGCATATGTCTATAGCGTGTCCCAGCCGTGAACTGCTGTCTTACCAAACAGGTCAATGCGAACAGAAGTTAATGCTCTCTAACTAAAGGAACGATTTCAAGTATTCCACCTTATTCTTAATTCCTGGATTAACTGTGACTTTCAAGTTTGCCTTTTCCATTTTTTTGTTGAGTCTACTCTGCAAATTACTCAGCATGCTGTAAACTTGTTATATGCAAACGAAATCACTTAAGATGTGATAAACGCAGGATTTGATAACTGTGCTATTCAGGTGGAAGGAACCTCCTGGGAGGTGGAACATTCTTTATGTTGGTCACAGGCAGAAGCAAAGCACGAATGTATACTTACATTCTCATTCATCCTTCATTATATGTAAATTTTAAGCCAAAGATAAATCTAAGAAACCACTAAACTCTAGTTAATATGTGGGCAATGTACACTTAAATGCACTAAAAAATTAGATTATTAGATGGGTAATGTGACACAGTAAAATGATAACAGTAGAATCTAGGTGGCAAATTCTTTGGACTCTGCTATAAATTTCAAAGCTGTCCTAAGGGTTGGAGGTGGGGGGTGGGGACAGGTTGGCATGGTAGGGGTGGGATACTGGAGGGACCCCTTCCCTCATTTGCCCTCCAGTCCAATCATGCCAGCTCCCTCACACCCAGAGGGTGGATGGAGCCCTCTGGAGTACAGTCTCTTGTGAAACGGGACTAAGGCTGTCTTATTCCTCCCAAGCCAGTGCCATCGGCTATCCTGCTCAGGGCAGGATGAGCTTCCAGGGTCCTGGCAAGGGGGTCTTCTTTCACTGACCAGGGACCCCCACCCTGAGTGCAAAGCCATATTGGGATGACCAGCACACACTTGGCAGGACTTTAAGTGGCAATGAGATCCAAGAAAAAAAAAAAACCTAGCCTAAGCCCTTTGACGGACCTTTGTTGACAAAGTAATGAATGTCTCTGCTTTTCAATATGCTGTCTAGGTTGGTCATAACTTTTCTTCCAAGGAGTGTCTTTTGATTTCATGGCTGCAGTCACCATCTGCAGTGATCTTGGAACCCAGAAAAATTAAGTCTGCCACTGTTTCCCCATCTGTTTGCCATGAAGTGATGGGACCAGATGCCGTGATCTTAGTTTTCTGAATGTTGAGTCGTAAGCCAACTTTTTCACTCTCCTCTTTCACTTTCATCAAGAGGCTCTTTAGTCTTCTTCACTTTCTGCCATATGGGTGGTGTCATCTGCATATCTGAGGTTACTGATATTCTCCCAGCAATCTTGATTCCAGCTTGTGCTTCATCCAGCCCAGCATTTCTCATGATGTACTCTGCATATAAGTTAAATAAGCAGGGTGACAATATGCAGCCTTGACATACTCCTTTGCCTATTTGGAACCAGTCAGTTGTTCCATGTCCAGTTCTAACTGTTGCTTCCTGATCTGCATACAGGTTTCTCAAGAGACAGGTCAGGTGGTCTGGTATTCCCATCTCTTTCAGAATTTTCCACAGTTTATTGTGATCCACACAGTCAAAGGCTTTGGCATAGTCAAAAAACAGAAATATATGTTTTTCTGGAACTCTTGCTTTTTCGATGATCCAGTGGATGTTGGCAATTTGATCTCTGGTTCCTCTGCTTTTTCTAAAACCAGCTTGAACATCTGGAAGTTCACGGTTCATGTGCTGCTGAAGCCTGGCTTGGAGAATTTTAAGCCATTACTTTACTAGCATGTGAGATGAGTGCAATTATGCAGTAGTTTGAGCAATCTTTGGCATTGCCTTTCTTTGGGATTGGAATGAAAACTGACCTTTTCCAGTCCTATGGCCACTGCTGAGTTTTCCAAATTTGCTGGCAACAAACGTCCGTCTAGTCAAGGCCATTGTTTATCCAGTGGTCATGTACGGATGTGAGGGTTGGACTGTAAAGAAAGCTAAGCTCTGAAGAACTGATGCTTTTGAACTGTGGTGTTGGGAGAAGACTCTCGAGAGTCCCTTGGACTGCAAGGAGATCTAACCACTCCATTCTAAAGGAAATCAGTCCTGAATATTCACTGGAAGGACTGATGCTAAAGCTGAAACACCAATACTCTGGCCACCTGATGTGACGAGCTGATTCATCTGAAAAGACCCTGATGCTGGCAAAGACTGAGGGCAGGAGGAGATGGGGATGACAGAGGATGAAATGGTTGGATGGCATCACTGACTCGATGGACATGGGTCTGGGTGGACTCTGGGAGTTGATGATGGACAGGAAGGCCTGGCGGGCTGCGGTTCTTGGGGTCACAAAGAGTCGGACATGACTGAGCGACTGAACTGAACTGAAATGAAGCCCTTTGACAGAGGTCCCAGAAGTCACTGAGCTATACTGTCAAGGTCAACCTACTGGCTCGATTTCACAGCAGCCTTGCTCCCGCTCAGGCCCCTAACTTTTTGGCAACTTTGCTACAAGTCCACAAACTGCTGGATGGCAGGGGATGTCTCCTTGGCCCATATCATTCATGCTCCAGGATCAACAAAACTACGTGTCCTGTGTATCCGCCCTGTCAGTGGTGGGAGAGAGGCTGTGGACCCTCCTGTCATCTGCGCTGCCTGGAGTGGGGCCGGGGCGGGCAGCCCGCCCACTTACCGAGTAGCCGTCAGCAACGCTGAAGACCGTGACCACTTTGCTGGCATCGCACACAGCGAGGAAGGCGCCATCGTGGGAAAACGCCAGGTCGGTCACGGGGCCCTTGGCCTCCAGGAGCTTGTCCTCGTCCTTCAGCGTAGTGCCCAGGATGGAGTAGAGGCGGACGTTCCCATCCTGCGGGAGGACACAGGGATGGCGGGTCATTTCCCTGACATGGACGCCTGTGCCCACAGACAACACGTGTGCCCTCCCCGTCCCACCCCTACAACGCTCTCCTGAAGCCCATCCTCCTGGAGGGAGTATCCATAAGAAGCAGTGTTTTTCCTCCCCACCGACCGCTGCCCGGCTTGGCCACGTGCCGGCTCAGGTGCCAGGAGAGCCACCCCTTCGTCCCCAGGCGCCAGAGGACATGTGCTACAGCCCAGCAGCAGCTTTGGTGGCTGGCTCAGCATAGTGGGCAGAATACCATGCAGAGAGATTTAATTACCTTAAAACCACATTTAACTGCAGATCCCAGCCTCCCCACCCCAACTGTGATCTGGGTGTTTGGGCGCTCACGAGACTGCCTTTTTTACAAAACTGCCAGTAAGTTCTGGTCAGGTGTCCAAAGGCCAAGCTCTGAGAAGCACCCATACAGGCATTAGGTCTCCAGCGAGGACCCCTCGTCCAGCCTGACCGTGCGCCCAGCCTCACCATGGGCTCCATGCCCCTCCCTGGCCCGGCAGGTCCCCTCAGGCACCAGGCTCCTCTCCCTGTTCGGTCCAGCCCCACTCCTAGCAAACGCCCCATCCTTGTGGGGTCCAGGCACTTCTCTTCGGGGGCCAGGAGGTGAGAGGAAAGAGCAGACAACAGAAGTCAGCCTCAGGGAAACCAAAGCCCTCTGGTGGGCACTGCACTGCATGGGTGTGAAGGCTGCTCTGTCCCCTCCTTGTGCCCACAAGGCCCCCTCAACTGCCCACAGGACCGATGCCCAGGATGAGGGCTTCCCTGCCCTGTGTCCCCAGCACAGCCCACTCACTGCTGGGACCCTGGTCTCCCGGGGGGTAGGGGGGCAGCCCAGGGAGACTCTCACTTGGGTGGCAGGAGGTAGCCTGGCACCCATAGAGCCCTGACTGCCCTCCCCCAGATCACTCAAAGACCCCAGGGCAGAGGGTGTGGGGACAGGGCCTCACCGTGCCCCCGACGGCCACTGTCTCACCGCCCGGGTGCACGGCCACTACTTCGGGCTCGTAGCCAGGGTTGTCGATGCTGAAGCACTTCCTCTGGTCCTTCAGCAGAACGATCTGGGAAACACAGACAGCGGTTAGGGCAGAGGCCCGGGACAGACGGCCCAGGCCCCATCTGGGGGTTGGGGGCGGCAGGGCAGCATGGGAGGCCAGGACAGGGCCTCAGCCGCACTAGGTGGGACCGCCCTGTGGCCCCGGTGTTACTCCCTCATCAATGGTGCCGTCCCCACCACCCGCACGGACATCTCTATAAGTCATCTGCTGCTTCTTAACTTGACTTCCTCTAACTACACACCATCGGGCGTAATGACCGAGCTCTGCTGAGCAGAGTTGTCCTGGGTTCAAGAAGACACAGCATGTGGAACCAACAAGCCTCTAATCTGACACCAGAAGTGGACAGGACCAGCCAGGCTTCTAAGTGCTGGCCTTTCAGGTCCGTCCAAAGAAACATCCTTTGCAACCTCAACCCGTGCGGTGTGTGAAACTGCTTAGCAACGGTGCTGCTGAGTCCCCAGAGCCCAGGGACGGTGCTGGTGGCCCCTCAAACAGAGGAAACTGAGCCCCGATTCTAGCAGGCAGGCAGCAGTGCTGGGAATCCGGGTCCACAGAGGCTGTCCATCTGTCCCCAGCCCTGGCAGGAAGGGGAGGACAGGACAGACAGCTCACAGCTAAGCAGCCTGGAGGCACCCAGGCCCACTCTGCCCCCTCGTCCCGCCCCAGCCAGCCCCTGCCTCAGTTCCCTCCTGTTTGCCAGGGAAGGACAGAGTTGGCGGGCGGGGCTCAGTGCCCAGGGGACCAGGCTCTACAGAAGGGCTCTGCTGATGCAGACGGGACTTGATCCTGGCTCAGCCATCTGCTGCCTGGGATGGGGGTTGGCAGGGCTGGAAGGGCAGGGGGGATGGACACACGGCTCATGAACCATCCTGAGCCTTGAGGATTAAAAACCCAGCGGTGCCTAGACAGCCTGAGGATGGACTTCAGGGCTCAGAGTAAATGAAGTGCCTCATAAAAATCAAACACAACCAGCCGCAGGAGCCCACCTTGTGTGAGCCGCGTGCCCTGCAGGTCCCTGGAGTGGCAGGGTCACCTCCTGTCAATATAGGAGCAAAAGAGGTGCCTACAGCTCTCTCAGCTGAGTAGGGACTCACACGTGGGCCACGAGACCTCAAAGCCTTGCCCTGGTCACCATGCTGCATCTCCCACCCTGTGCACATGGCCCAGGGCCCCCCGATATGGTGACCCTCCTCTGTCCCTGACCCCTACCCACCCCTTGCTACCCGTCCTGGTTGTTAATTCACTGGACTGTCCCAACAGCGTGGCCTCCATCTGACAGCTCTGGCTTGACTCCATCTGCTCTTGGCTCAAGCCACCAGCGGTTCCAGGGGCAGGCAGTCCCCCTCTGCCACCCTCGGGGTGTGTTGTGGGCTCTGCTGTGGGGTGCGGGAGGTGAAGAAGCCCAGGTGATGGGCGGAAGCACCCTCCCTAAAACCTGCTACTGAAAACGCACCCGGACAAACACTCACCCGAGTCGTCAGCCAGACTCAGGAAGCGCACTTACTGTCCTGCGCCCGACAGGGAGAGACGGAGGGCCGTCGTCCACACTCCGGTTCAAGTCTCAGAGGTGAGACCTGAATGTGGCTGCTCCCTGACCGAGAATCGTGGGCCCCTCCAGCAGTCTGCGGACCCTATGACTGGCCGCAGGAGTTCCGGTCAGGATGCCCAAGAGAAGCAGGGGAACAACAGAATGCAACAGGGCAGTCATCACACCTGATCCCATGGGCCATGGACTCCTGGGGACCTGGGGACCCAGGACTAAACCCTGTGCCCACAAGCCCCTTCTAAGCAGCGGCTCTTCTCTGAACCTGTGAGCTCTTCCCAGTGTGACCTTCTAGAAGGGCCACGTCCAGTCTTTCCCACACTCGCTACGGTGCTCCCAGCCCTCGAGTCCTTGTGCAAACCCCACTGGCCACCCCGCTGCCTGCCGTAATTGCTTGGTGGGAGGGCCGTGTTATCTAGGACACACAGGAATCCACGCTGCCCAAAGCAATTAAGCTCCCAGGATGGAAGAGGGGTGGTGGATCTGAAAGACAGCTCTCCGGAGGGGGTTTGTCACGCGTGCCGATGGGGGCTCCACTGCACCAGCTTCCTCCAAACTGCATGCTGGGATGCCCAGCCCTGCCGACAGACAGCGTCTGCTGCAGAGCGGCGTCCTGGATAAAGTGGGTCAGGCCTGGGTCTCAGTCAAGGGCGGTGTGTTCCTGGAGTTTCAAGACATGGCATGTAGAGCCAGACCTTTACCACCCTGAATGAGAACCCAGGCTGCAGGGGCTGGAAGAGCAGACCCCCGGAGGCTTTAGAAAACTAAAGCTCAGAGAGGGTGAGGGAAACGCCCAAAGCCACACAGCTCCAAGCGCTGCAGGGCTGGGATCTGCAATGAGTAGACTGAGCCACACTGGCTGTGCCTCTTGCAAGAGGGCTGCAGGGGTGAGGGACCTCTGACCAGGCTTCCCAGGTTCAAATCCCAGCTTTGCCCTTCGCCGGCCGCAGCCCTGGGGCAGCTTAGCCTCGGTGCCTCGGTTTCCTCACCCGTGAGGTGGGGGTGATGCCGGCCTAACTGATGGCACTGCCGAGGATTCAGTGAACACGTGGGAGGCCCTCGGCACACACAGGAGAGCTCTCAGCCAAGAGCGGGAGAACGGCTGCGGAGGGACGTGGGGGCCACGCCTGGACCTTCTGCTCAGACCCGGGAGGGAGCCGTACCTGGCCAATGCACACCACCACCGTGTAGCCCCCGGGGCCGACGGCCAAGCACTTCGGCTGGACGTCCAGTTTCACGACTCCCTGTCCGCTGTGGAGAGAAGGAAGCGTTAGTCTCCAGGGGTGCAGGACCACAGCCACTCGGGGACGGATGGGAGCTCCGCCCCATCGCGGCCGAAGGAGCCTCAGCCGAACAAGACCCGGGAGGGAAGAAGGAAGACTCCCTGACTCTAGCAGAGAGACAGAGTCGAGATGGGGGGCTGGGACGAGGGGTGGGGTTGCGAGAAGAGCTGAAAGGAGTACTTCCTGCATCTGCGCCGAAGGCCGCCCCCCACTGCTGCCCTGTCCTGGGTCAGGCCTCGGGTACGCTGGCTGGAGACCCTGGCTGGCACTCCCTGGGTTCAGACAGAATTCAGTTCTGGCCTTAACCTCCCAAAGAATCTGGCTCGGATGGTGAAGAATCCTCCTGTGATGTGGGGGACCCAGGTTCAATCCCTGGGTCGGGAAGATTCCCCTGGAGGAGGGCATGGCAACCCACTCTAGTATTCTTGCTTGCAGAATCCCCATGGATAGAAGAACCTGGCAGGCTACAATCTATAGGGTAGCAAAGAGTCAGACATGACTGAGCGACTAGCACTTTCACTTTCCCACTCTTCCATGACCATAACCAGTCTCCTCCACAATGTAATTAAAAAAAAATACACACACACACACACACACATACACACACACACACACACATATTTAAAACTGATATTTTTAATGGGATGGGTGAAAATTGTCACCTTTACTTTTGGTTAATGGAGAAGGACATGGCAACACACTCCAGTACTCTTGCCTGGAAAATCCCATGGACAGAGGAGCCTGGTAGACTACAGTCTGTAGGGTTGTAAGGAGTCAGACACGACTGAGGGACTTAGCACTTTTGGTTAAAACTACAAAGACACACCCTAGAAAGATCTGCACACACAGACCACTTCTTAACAAACGGTAAACTGAGGAAAATGCAGTAGAACTGAGCTAAGCATGGTGCCTCCCAGGCTGGGTCAAAGGGCCCCTGCGGCAGGGTGACCAGCCCCTGGCTCTGCCCTGGGTGCGCCGGTTGGCTTGGGCTTGGGGCGGCAGCAGCAGCGTGGGCCCCGCGAGGGTGACTCCGGCACCGCCGGGCTGAGGGCGGGCCCGCTCGGCCCGGGCAGCTCTCACCTGTAGTCCCGCAGCGCGAGGTCGGTGTAGCGCACCGTGTCGTCCATGCTGCAGCTCACCAGCCGCCCGTGCTCGTCCACGGTCATCCTGGACACCTGGTTCGTGTGGCCCTTCCCGGCAAAGGAGTCGTTCTCCCCCGTCTCGGAATCCCAGTAATGTGGGGAGGGGGGTGTTAAGGAAGAGCCTGGCTTCAGGATGTGGTGCGTGCCCACCCTGGGGAGGCCACGGCCCGCCCCCCGCCTGGGCAGCACCTTAGTGATGGGACGGTGGGCACCGGGCCGAGTGAACCTCTTCATGCACATTCAGCTCCAAATTTCAGGGAGCGGACGCTGTGATCAACCAGCAAGAGGTCACCCAGTGGGAGAATCCACCTGTCTCTACAACGGGAACTGGGCAGGCTGCAGGATAGTGCCGCCCTGCCACAATGGAGTGGCGCCTCTGTCTGAGGGGGCTCAGAAGGAAGCCCTGTGGGGACCCCGCGTACCCGGGCCAATGTCCCCTGACCCCTTTGCTCTCTCTTGACTGTTGTCCAGCCCAGCACCTTCAGTGGGAGGCGGGCTGTGCTGTGAGGACTGGCTGATGGCAGCCCAGGTGCCACCTGGCAACCGGTCCCAGCTGACCCACCTGGGCGCTGGGGTGTGGACCATCCGCCCGGGGTGCCTGGGTGTGAGCTGTTTTTAAGTTACGAGGCTCTCCTTTTACATCAACAAAGAAGCGTCTTTGTTTCTACTGAAGACGGTTCCCCGGGGAAGCTGTGGGCGTCTTCCACAGCTCACAGGGTCTCGGGACGGGAGCACCCCTGCTGTGGATCCTGTAGGTCAACATCATGGTGCGTGGACACCAGGGCTGGCCGGGGGCAAGCAGGGAGGAGGGCATGGTGCCCGGAGTCGGGGAACACAGGGCAGGACCCCAGTCGTACTCTTTTCCTTCTGTTTTGATGGGGTAGAGGGGGACTTCTGCCCTCCTCCCTCAGGGCTGCAGGGGACCGTTTTCAGGAGGGAACCCTGCAGATAAGGCAGCATCACGGAGGTGGGGAGAAGCGCAGGCCTGGGAAGCCCCTCTAGGGAGGGGCAGGGCAGCCATGGGCCAGGGGCTGGGCTGCACAAGGGCAGTCACGATGCCTCACCAAGCCAGGCCCCGCTGATCATCCCTCTAACACTGGCCATCCTGGGTGGAAGGGGTTGGAGGGGCTGCCGGGAACATCTCATAGGTTCTGCCCAGCCCCACTGTTGCCAAGGGGAAGCCATTCAAGGTGTCTGAGCTTTGCTTTTCCCGTTTTTAAGACAAGGGGACTCCCCCTAAAAGGCTCTAAGTCCTCTGGATCGTAATGCATGCAGATTCTGCTGCTTGTGAGGGATGAGGCTGGGATCAGGTCATGAACAGGCAGAAGCAACTGAAGTTCAGGCAAGTTAAGCAACCAACCCCTCAAGGCTGCACAGTGAGTTACCCATCGGGTCAAGGCCGTGACCCAGAGCTGGAGGGCCCGAGTGTGGACTGGGCTAGGCAGAGGAGCCCCGTGGCCACCACCTGGCCAGCCTGGCCCCGTGGGAACAGGAAGCTCCCGCCTCTCCTGCCAGGGCCCATGGAGCCAGCACTGTGAGTCAAAGGATATTAATGTGTCCGTCGTGGCTTCCAGAGTAGATGTAAGACTTGCCGCCGTTTTTATGCACCGTCAGGCACTGGATGGATTTACTGTGACCCTGCGGAGGAGACAGATGGGTGGGGTGAATTGAGGACACGCTAGTGACTGTCAAATGCTTGCCGCCGGCTAAGCCCCAGGGAGAGGCCACCGCCCTCGTGGGCCTGAAACACCTCCCACCCCCTTGACATCCGGGTTTCTCCTGACCCAGGCACTTAACCCCAACCTGCGTGGACGACAGGGGTCTAGCGGGAGCCCCAGCAGAGCGTCCGGGTCTGTGCAGACTGACCCAGGCAGCCACCCCCGCTCCCCAGACATGGAGGACAAGCCCCCACCCGGGGCTGGGTGTCCGTGAAGGTGAAGGAGCAGTACTGGAGGCCTAACCCTCGCAGAAGCAGAATGCCAAGGCCACTGGAAGGCTGAGTCTCTACCCAGAGACACAGCTCACAGCTCCAGCTCTGGCCCCTGGACCGTGAGGAGTCTTCTCTCCTGAGCCCTCTCCCCCTAGCAGGGCTGTGACTCCACAACCAGGGCTGTCCCGGAGCCATGATCCCTCCACCTCCCTGATGGGCAACAAAGGGGGCCCAGAACACTTGTCTACAACCAAACGGCTGCTTCGGGGGCGGGGGGTGGTGCTGCATTTAGCCTCCCTTCTAACTGCTCCTGAGTGGAAAGAACCTAAGAGATGGGGTTTAATCACAGCTCCTGCCCCTTCTCAGATGCAGCCAGGGCCCTCTGAGCACCGCTGAATGCTGCCACGATGTGATGTGTACATTAAAATGTAGAAATATGGCTTTGCCAACAAAGGTCCGTCTAGTCAAAGCTCTGGTTTTTCCCATAGTCAGGTGTGGATGTGAGAGTTGGACTATAAAGAAAGCTGAGCACCGAAGAATTGATGCTTTTGAACTGTGGTGTCGGAGAAGACTCTGAGTCCCTTGGACTGCAAGGAGATCCAACCAGTCCATCCTAAAGGAGATCAGTCCTGGGTGTTCATTGGAAGGACTGATGTTGAAGCTGAAGCTCCAATACTTTGGCCACCTGATGTGAAGAGCTGACTCATTGGAGAAGACCCTGATGCTGGGAATGATTGAAGGTGGGAGGAGAAGGGGACGACAGAGGATGAGATGGTTGGATGGCATCACCGACTCTATGGACATGAGTTTGGGTGGACTCCGGGAGTTGGTGAGGGACAGGGAGGCCTGGTGTGCTGCCATCCATGGGGTCACAAAGAGTCAGACACGACTGAGCAACTGAACTAAACTGAACTAAATGCTCCTGGGATGGAAAGAACCTAAGAGATGGGGTTTAATCACAGCTCTTTGCCCTCCTCTGATGTAGCTGGGGCCCTCTGAGCACCGCTGACTGTTGCCACGATGTGACGTGTATCATCTGAGATGAGGTACACACAGTTCTCAGGGATCCTGAGTCCTTTCCACATGGCAGCGACCCACCAGGCCTTCTACTTAAAAGCGTGGCCCTCAGACCACCCTCGGCCTTATTGGGAGTCTCACCCCACGCAGCCTGGGGACCCAGACAGAACCTGTGAACAACGGGATGCCTGGGGACTTGGCCCGCCCCGTCTGGAGCAGCAGCTTTGCTGGGAACCTGTGAGCACAGGAGCACTCCTGGGCCCCACAGATGAACACTGTGAGCACTGGGTGCCGCCCAGTGGCTGTGTTCTAACAAGCGGGCCTGCTCAGCTGATTCGATTCTGATGTAGCTTCCGGCTCGAGCCACGGGGTCACCTGGGTGCATTTTAAAAGTACTGTCCCTTAAGAGCTTCCTACAGTCTCGGACTGCATCCCGAGGGGCCTGGCCAGGCATCCAGCCCTTTACAGAAACTTCCAGATGACCTGAACGTGCACTAGGGTTGAGGAGTGCTGACTTAACTCCAGCCTGTTCCTGGGCTTACCTGCAGCCTGACGTCAGCACCAAATGGCCCTCAGGATTCACGACCTAGCCACACGAGGCCTAAGGAGGCAGATGGCCTGGCCTGGCCCCTGCCTCGTGGGCAGTCACCAGGACCCCAAGTCCATGAAAGCCACGACCCCACAGACTGTGGGGTGCACGCACGCTGCAGGGTCAGGCAGCTGGCAACCCACTGACTGCAGGAGAGACTGGGCCCCCGGGGAATAATCCCAGGCTGGCCTACACCCAGGCCGCGGGGCCCAGTCGCCTCCCAGGGCCTGTCTGCACAGCCCTAAAGCAGCTGAGCAAGCAGGGCGTGAGGAGGTGCTGGTGTTCAGCCCCAGGGGCTCAGTCCCAGGATGGGGAGCCGCTTGAAGCGGAGCTGTGGAGGCCCCTCCCTTGAAAGCACGGCTCACCCAGGGCTGGCAGGGCAGGTGAGGCCAACCCTGAGCACCCCACCCTGCAGCAGAAGCAGGCCCACGGGCAGCGCAGGTCAGAACAGGGCCCTAGGACACAGGAGTTCCCAGTCTGGCTGTGATTTCCTGGGATGCCACTATCTCCAGGGCTGAAGGAAGAAGGCACAGCCCCACCCAGACGCGACATGGGGGCAGACGCTGGTGGCCAGCTGCCTGGGTGAGCCGTCCTGATGAGATGAGGATGGGAGGCAGGGAAGGGAGGGTCCTCCCCACTGCCCCCCAGTATCGCTCCCTGCTGCCCACACCTCAGGCCTTTGCCCCTCAGGGCTCCTCCAAGTCCACGTGCGTTTGTAAGTCCCCACTCCCCACCACTCTGGTGCCCACCCTGCCCTAACCACATGGGACAAGTACTTCCCCACTCATCCTCACGTTCACACCCTGCACATTGTCCCGGCCCAGCTCCAAGGCCAGCTGGGCCCCCCGCAACTGCGGCCACACCCCGCCACATGAATTGTCTTGGGGCTCAGCATCTTCCTGGTCCTGCCTCGTAGGAGGACACAGCCAGTGGGCTCCTGAGGGAAGCCAAGCCCCTCAGGACAAACGACCCCAAGAGCAGGGGTGAGGGCCGCTGCCCTCAACGTCCAGCTTTCACAGCGGCTCAAGGGGAACTCGGTGCCTGACCGCTCCTCTCTGCTAAACTCACATCCCCAAAGCAACCCACATCCTACCATTCCACTGGGCCTTCACCTCGCCTCAACTGCCCCTTCTCCGGCCGGACGCTGGCCTCCCGCTCCGGCCAGCCCCGCAGGCCCAGCTGCTCCGCAGCCCGGCCTTACCTTGATGACTCGCAGGGGTTTGCTGGGGTTGTTTTTGTCCAGGTAGTTGATGTAGCCGGACAGGGAGATGCTGAGGAGGTGGTCCTTCTGCCACAAGCAGCCCAGCTGCTGGTCCAGGACATTGGAGCCCATGGTAAATGTGTTGACGACTGAGTTCACGTTGACGTCCCAGATTTTCGAGGTTTTGTCTCCGGAAGCAGAGAGCAAGTGGGTGCTATCAGGACTCCAGCTGATCTACTCAAATGAACGGTGGTCACGGGTCAGAGCATTCCAAGAGGGGAGAAACTCAGACACAGGAGCTGTGTCCACAGCCTCCCATGTCTGAGCAGGGACAACAGCCCAGGAGGTGGTGGGACACACAGGGCAAGGACAGGACGAGCATCCCGGCCACAGGACTCTCTGGGCCACGGCACTCTGTCCCGCGTGACCTCAAAGGTCTCTGCCAGCGCCCCCACCCCTGAACCCTCATCTCAAGCCTCCAACTTCAACCCGCGTATGGATGACAAACGCGGACCAACCCGACCACAAGCACAGAGCAAACTGTGAACATGGGCCCATACTCACAGCATAAATGCCGCCGTCGTGAGCCTTGCTTCCTCCCAGCGCACACACTCTCTCCCCCGTCTTCCCGTCATAGATGAAGATCTTTCAGGAAATACAAACACGTGGATCATGTATGTGTGTGTGTACACTCAGCCGTCAGCACACTGACTGAGCTCCTCCCACTCATCCCCGATCCACCATGTAGAGGGCTGGCTTACTATGACTTTACAGGAATTCATTAAACCTGGATGAATTTCGAGCTCCTTTAAAAGGAGACCGACAGAGAGATGGGGCTATCATGCTTTGAGGACACAGCCTCAAGCTGAGCTACATCCTGGGAGGAGGGAGAGAGCTGCCCATTGAGACCAGCTTCACTGAGTCTGTTCTGAACAACCAGAGGCCCAAGAGATGAATGAACGCCCCCCGCCCCCCACCTCCCACCTCCCGGGTCCCAGATCTCACCTGGCCGTCGGCGCTGGCTGTGGCAAATCTGTTCCCGTCGGGAGAGAATCGCACGCAATTGACGAAGCGGCCGTGGTCCTGCAGGAAATGGGATGGTTAACCAGGGACAGGCAGCTCGGGAAAGCTCTCCAAGAGCGCTGAGGCCCACAACCACCATGCGTGCCAATTCCAGTCTGCGGGAGCCCTCCGAGCTTGGCAGGAGCCCTGAGCGGACCTGCCGGGAGGTCTGGCTCAGCCCCCTGCCTCAGTGGGGCCCATCTTTGCCTGCCAGGCATCCCTGTTGTGACGTACATGCTCCCTGACCTCTGCAGACAGAAACGCCGCCCTCCCTCCAGCTCTGAAGTCCACTCAAGCTCAGAACCTCTATGCTTAGTGAGGCTGGACAGTGAGGCCTTGTTCCTGAGTTCCCGGAGCCTGGCCCGGGGCCCAGCACACAGCAGGCACTCATCTGAGCATTTGCTGAACAAACTGAGGTTTCAATGAAATTAAATAGTGGTGATGACCTTCCTGGCAATAAGTCTGAGGAGATGTGACCTCCAGGTGTGATTCCATTACCTGAACGAATAAGTGAAGTCGTTCTTTCCTGGGTCAAGGAGAGTCTGCATCAGAGAGTGATCCTCTGAAAACCCCACAAGCCATCAATCCAAAGCCCGCCCCCTGCCCCCTGCAAGCACGCATGAAGCGACAGGTGTCAGTTCTCCTAAAGGTGCATGGGGGTGGCCACAGACGCCCCACCTGCAGGAAAAGCAATTCGACTCAACGCAAATCACTGGGCCCTGCCGAGGTAAGCCACCAGCAGTTTTTACAGCCTGAGCTGCTGGGTTGGAAGGAGTTGCACGTGATCGTGTATAAAGTTCATGGGTTGACTTGTCCTGAAGATATGGCTTGAAATCCCAGGACCTGTGAATGTGACCTCACTGGAAACAGGGTCTTTATGCATGTTGTCAAGGTGAGATGATGGCCCCTGAGGGTGGGTGGGCCCTGACCCAACACCATGGGGGTCCTCGTGGAGGGGAGGGAAATCTGGACTCAGTGCAGACACTGGGGGACCACATTGAAAGGCTGTTGCTGAACCACAGAAGACGCACGGATCTTGGCCTCCGGAGAAGAATTCAATCCGGGGCCAGAGACGAGGCTTGATGGCTTAGAGCTTTGTGTAATAGAGTTTTATTAAAGTATAAAAGAGAGAAAGCTTCTGACATAGACATCAGAAGGGAGCAGAAAGAGTACCCCCCCCCCAGCGTTAGCAACAGAGTTACATACTTTTAATTAGTTATTACTGTGAATCAAAAGAATGTCTGGAGGTTGTAAAGACCTTACTAGACCCACTCCCCTAATTTACATTTTAAGATAACAGGATTAGCCAGAATGTTTTTTCCAGAAACTGTCCTCAAGCAGGATCCATTATTGTTATCTAATTCTAAGGAATGTAGGGGGATAAAAGTTTGTCCTTTCCTCCTCCTTGAGAATTCCAGATCCCTCTCTCCTTGGGGACTCCGGGACTTATCAACCTGCCTAGGAACTGACTCTCTCAATGTGAAGATGGGGGCAGAGACTGGGCTACACAGCCGCCGCCCCAGGATGGCCTATGTTGCCTTTTTTGTTTCTGACGTCCCCTTATCCTGCTTCTGAGGCCAACCTTTCCCACTCTCAGACTCGCATTCTGAGTTAGCTGGAGGACAGCCGTCTCCCAGCGGGCTCACGATCCATCAAGATGAATGAACTTTCTAAACTGGGCCCTCTGACTGCCCTTCCCCATGACCGTGGCTCACAGTCACCCCACCACCTCGACACCCCCTGGGGAGCCTCGGGTACCCTTCTTTCCCCCGGGGACAACCAGGCCCCGAGTGGCCAGGTGTTCTGGGAACGCAGGCCTCCGGTTTCCCATGCAAGCTCTGGCTCTCGGCCCTGGACAGGAGGCAGGCTGGCTAGGCGGGGAGCCCGGGGGTCAGATCCTTAACTCCTCAGGCCCATGGCCAGCGGCCTGCTGTCCCCAGGGCTGCAAGGGAGCCTGCTCGGCGGCGAGGGCTCCCGGACTCTGTTCCTGGGGGTGGTTCAGGACAAGTGGTGGGACGACATCATCTCCCAGAACCACCCCGTGGGGATGGGAGGACGGACAGGCAGACGCGGCTGCTCCTGCGTGACGTCAAAGGAAAAGCAACCCAACCACTGCTCTGCACACCAGCCCAAACGTTTGGTCCTCTCATTCACACCTCTACTGGCTGACCCCACCCTGCTGTTCTGGGTTCCTGGGTAGTGAGGTGGGAGAGGGAGGCGGGTAGGCCGGCCCCTCTGGGTTCCTGTGACTGACCCAGCATTCCAAGAGCACCCCGTGGCGGAGCAGACCATGGGGTCAAAGCGGGGGCTATGCTGCGGGGGCGTGAGGAACATGCTATGAACCAGTGGGACCCTGGGTCACACCCTGCAATGCCGGCTCATCCAACTCCGCGTACCATGGTTCCTTGAGACAACAGGACTAGGCCCCTACACACCCAGCTCAGAGGTCAGCATGGACACCAGGCCTCCCCCTGCCCGCCTGCCACCCTCAACACCCTCAACCCTACAGGGATGTCACACGTGTGGACCTGTCTGTTGTCTGTCTTCCCACCCCTGAACCAGGCAGGCTGCCTGGCAGGGATCAGACTGGACGGGGCAGACATCCCCCACCCCCCACCCCAGGGACCAGGCGCTGTGGCTTTAGAAAGTCTCTCTGTCAGCTTTTCCTGCCACAGGAGCCAAGAACCCAGATGAGCAGGAGACTGATGTCTGCTCCTGAAAATAGCCAATTTAAAGGGAGGAACAGTGAGCAACCCATTAACCAAAAAAAAAGAGTAGGAGAGGCTAAAAATAGCCCATTCCACGGGGAGAGGATACCAGAGGACAAAGGAGGACCTGGGTGGCGGAAACATCATGGAGGGTTCAGAAGGCGGAGCTGGGCTTGGGAGCCCTGGACCCCCTAAGGTTCAGGAGGGGCAGCACCATCCTGCAGGCCTCTGGGGTGGGGGCCGTCCAGCCTCAGGCGCAGCCAAGCCAGAGCTCTGTTTGGGGCAGTGACAATGGACCCTCCCAAGAACCCCCCCACCATAATTACCCCCCACCCACCCTGTTATTACCTGTCCCCCATCATTACCTCCCTCACTGTCGTCATACCCATCATTATCCCCACATCATTACTGCTGCCCCGTCACCCCTCCCCCGACTGAGACACCAGCAGTTACTAGGTAATGCACCGA
Source organism: Antilocapra americana (assembly GCA_007570785.1). Lineage (NCBI taxonomy): Eukaryota > Metazoa > Chordata > Mammalia > Artiodactyla > Antilocapridae > Antilocapra > Antilocapra americana. The sequence goes on along the minus strand of ML660770.1, from coordinate 2,186,448 downwards.
GTCCAGTCACTGACAGGGACACAGAGCCACTGGGCTCCACTGAGCTGACCAGCCCATCAGCTCGGGTGTCCCCAGAGCCCGCCCTGGCTTCACCAGGCTCGGCGGGGTCCTGCAGCAGGACTCCTACCTGCACGTTGAAACCCTGGGTCACCTGCCCCTGATCCTGCATCACAGGTTCGCAGAGGGACCAAACAGCTCTGGATGCCCAGGCCCACCGCACCCACACTCCCTGAGGGCAGCAGGTGCCTCCGTGGTCAGCACCCCAGGAATGGGCGTCCATCCTGATGTGGAAGGCTGCCTTGCCCCCTTCAGCCCACCGCCCCCTGCCAAACCCGACTCCCTCTCCCTCTGTGAGCTCGGGTGCCTCTGCCAAGTGCCTGGAGGGGAAGCACCCCCTGCCTCTCCTGTTGCCCTGCACAGACCTGCCGAGTGACCACTGGACCTGATGGAGAATGAAAACGTTCCTTCGAACCGTCCTTAGGCTGCTGACCATCCTCAGAGCTTGGCTGGGTCACCCCCTGCCCCACGACCTTCCGGTATGACCCCCATGGACATGCACACAACTTTCTGAAAAGCTGGCATGAGGGTGTGGTGGCTAAGGACAGGTCAGGTCAGCTGTGTGCCCAGGCCAAGGCCAGGGCCAGTGCAGGGCAGGCACGTGTACACACTTGAATGCAAAGTTCTGTTTCCTGCCCTGTCCTAAGGACATGGGACACCACAACAGCCTGGAAACCTCACACAAAGTTTACGTGTCTAGGAAGGTGATACTCGGAATCACAGTAGACCGAGGCTCTAGAAAGAAGTGCAGCTCCTCCCGTTGGGTGATGTGTGAGACACCCAGATGCCAGATTATGCAGCCTGCCCGGGGGACGCGGAGGCCAGGCATACCCGCCTCAGCCAGGGTGTGCTCTGCTCTCAGAGGCCTGGGGCAAATAAGGCCCCTAATGCTTCCTGCTCGGACTGACCATTTCATTAGGCACACATACTACGAAATGGACCGTGGACAGTCACAGAGGTGTCCGCTCCAGGAGTGCCCATCTGCCCACCCGCCAGAGGAGGAAGTAGAGAAGAGAAGAAGCATGGAAACTCACTCGAGGCCATGGGCGGCCAGGTGCTGGCAGGCGGGTGAGCTAGGGACACTTAGTGGGCCCATGGCAACACATCCAGACGCACCTGGTCGGGGACGCCCTCAGCAGGAAGAAGGCTCCGTGGGAAAGGCAGGGATGGGCAAGGTCCACCTGTCCTCTTTCCAGGCCACCCCGAGGGCCTCCGAGAGGAACCTAGAGCCCTGGGCACTGCTGCCCATGGCCTCTGCCCCTCAGCTGGTCCCCAGGACTCTGACGTCACTTCCCTGGGGGGGGCTGGGGTCGATTCCAGGGGCAGCTGGACTTGGAGCCCCTCCACCCGATGCTCCTGTAGCCCCTCAGCCCATTTCAGGTTCAGACAAACAAGGACGGAGGGCTGGGCGGGAACCAGGACCGTCTGGCTACAGCTGGGCATGACTCAGCTTTGTCTCCACTCTCGCTCTGCCAACAGGAGAAGGTGGTTTAAACAAACTCTGAACAAGAAGGAAAAACAACAGGACCCTGTGCTCAGGCCGGCAGGTGGGCGGGTGACCACCCCACGGGCTATGTAACGCTGCTCTCCCTCCACCCGCGTCTGAGCCTCCTGGGAGTTGATCCGCAACACCAGCTACTGCTTTTTGATGCAGTAACTTAAACTTGACCCTTCTGGGCTCCTCACGCCCACTCCTTACCCCACGGGCCTCAACATGGTCAAGAGGAAGATGGCAGGAGCTGGAACGTGGACCAGTGGGCAGTCCTCGCGGGACAGATTTACTCTGGGACCATGAGGGCTGAGGCCAGGAACACACAGAGCAGTCACAGGCTGACCTTGCTGTCAGCCCCTGAGGTGGCATTTTAGGAGGGTGTGGGGGACCCCGAACACCCTCCTATCCTTTCCGTTCGAGGCCAACTGAACCTGTTAGAACCTTTTCCAACAGAAGCCCAGCAGCTCCTCAAGGACACTCACACGTCCACCAGCACGTCTCCTTTCATCCCCACAGCTCTGGGGGCCGTGGAGGAGGGCTTTCCTCATCCTGTTTCCAGGGGGCGCTCAGAGGCAGGGCCAGCCCGACGGCCGCAGAGCTGGCCAGCTGCAGTGCTGGCCTGCCACCCAGGGACCCCACTCTTGGTCCACAGCCCCTTCTGATCTCTGCTAGGTCCTTACACAGGAAGACCTAGGGACAAGCTGCGTGCCCACCCTGGAGGCAGATGTCGGCGGGCCTCCAGGGTGAGGGCCGTGCTCTCAGATGAGAAAGGAGCGTGGAAAGGGGAAGAACCTTTGGCCAGCTCCCCAGGTGAGCGATCATTTCATCAGGCACACATACTGTGGAATGGACACATACTATGAAGAGGAGACTGGCAGGGCTGAGGAGCACAGGCTCGGGTCAAGTCTGGAAAGAATCCTGGCTCCCCTAGTATCCCCACTGAGCTGCTGGGTCTACCCACATCTGCAAAGAGGAACTAAATCCTTGGGTGGGTTGGGGGGGTGCGGCAGGGGGGAAGGGGAGGATAGAAAGGAGCCTCGCCCACCCATAGCTCAGCCAAGTAAAAACAAACACAGTGTGTGTGCAGGGCGTGGGGAGCTGGGCAGGCTAGCTTCACAGGGATGAGCTGGGAAAGCCTCTGGTTGCCACAGAAACCTCCCCTCCTTCCTCTGCTGGGCACCAAGCAGGAAGCCCAGCTACTTGACTCAGCATGACTCATCCGTACTCCAGAGCACCTTATCAGGAAACCTGACCTTGAACCTCAACCTTCAGCACTCTGCCACCACCCTACCATGACCAGCAGCCCCAGGGAGCCAGCCTCTGGGAGGTGCTGGGGGGGATTGGGAGGGACTCCAGGTTGCCTACCCTGAAGGGCAGAGGAGCCGCGCCCACTGTGCCTCCCAAGCAGCCAGCCAGAGAGCCAGCTCAGCGGCCCTGGGCTAACAGTCACCCCGCTTCACCACCAACAGGGAACCTGGAGAGGCCCCTCTGCAGCCGGGCCAAGACCCATGTCCGGAAATGCTGCTACGACCCATGTCCTGTCCCCGGGCCACCCCAGGACCCGCCGAGCACCCTCACCACCATCTGGCCGTGCTCTGCCCGTTCTTCATGACTCACTGCGTCATCATCAGAGTTCACAGGGCTCCTCAGCGAGCCACTAACTTTCTGGACACGTCCCCAGACCTTGGCCAAGCCCAGCTCAGCCGCCTCCAGGGGACACAGCCGGCCATAAAGGGCCGAGTGTCCTCCACTCTGCAGCTCAGCAAGGTCACGTCCAACTCTACCATCAGGGCTGATGGCCTTGCAGTGTTTTCTCAGGAGACGCTGGGAGGGTAGGTTTGGAACCACGACCGCCGGGGTGGTCTGTGAGACTCACCGGTGGGCCGTCCCCAGCCTGGTGCCCTTCCTTCTATACTCCAGCCTCAGATCCCGGGGGTGGGAAATGAGCCTCGTGGGCCGCTCTGGACCTGGGGGGCCCTATGCACAGCCCAACTCCATGGCTAAAATGCTCTCATGCCCATGTCCCATGCCCATCTTGCAGATGATAAAGTGAGGCTGAGAGAGGGTCAGGCCCATGTGCAAAGCTGCGGGGACTGAGGCCCCGCAGTCATTCCTACCTGAAGGCTGTGTGTTTCCACTCAGCATTGAGAGTACACCCCACAGGCAGAGCACCCAACTCTGCTCCCACGTGTCACCTTACTGGTATGACCCTGCCTTCATTGTTATCTCCCAGGAGGCGCTGGAGGGAACAGACCCAGACATCCCTGGAGCTTGCCTCCCCTGCCATGCTGGTGGCTCAGTGGGCCTTACACTGGCATAACCAGAGGGCAGGCTGCCTCGGGGCTGGGCTCCTCTAACAGGGCACCTCCAGACGGGACACTCACCTGGTCAGAGATGAGCCCCCAGCCCAGGACACACATGGTCCCAGGGTGAACCACTCGCTGGCCAACCCCAGGTGCTGGAACCATCACCCAGCCAACCCGGCAGGAATGCTGTACACACGTGACCATCTGCCACCAGCACCCAACAGGTCTGGATTCTGCTGGCTTCACGCACAAGCCACAAAGCTTGCCCGAAAGCCGCCCTCCTGAGAGGCCCACTTACGCCGATCGTGAACTTGAACTTGAACGGTGGCCCCTCAAAGAACGCGGCGCAGTTGTCGTCACTGCCGGTCACCAGGCGGTACGGCCGGCTCTGCCTGATGTCCACGCTGTTGATGACTTTGTTGTGCCCTGTGATCTCGCCCACGGAGGAGCCGCTGTCCCACAGGAAGACGGCTCCGAACCTTCAGCCAACGAGAGGAGTCACGGGAGAGAAAGGTCAGGCCTGGCCAGGTCCCTGGGACGGGCAGCTGTGTCGCTAGCGACCAGGGGCAGGGATGCTGGCAGGGGCAGCCCCGCTCACGACCGTGCTTCACACGTGCTCCCCGAAAGAACCAACACCCCGGCATCCCGGCTTTGTCTGAAATGCAGGAGAGCTAGCGAGAGGGCTGGGAAGGGACCGGGTGGCCGGGTTTTATAGCCCAGATTCAAGGAGGCGCCCACGTGGAAGTGCCTCAGAGGCACCGGCCATGTGAACGGCTCAGGGTTCAACAACTTCACGGCCGTTTTAATGAGGGTGTGGGGGAGCGATGAGGGTGGTGGCTGGAGGTGGGGACCAGGAAAACACACTGGGTACCGGCCTATGCTAGAAGGAGACGCCGCCCTGCAGTCTGTGAGCAGTCGGCACTCAGTGAAAACGTGCTGTTTGGTCTGTGAGCTGGGACCGCATGAAGGAGGAATTAAGACCAACAGGGATGAGGTGAGAAACGATGGAAGGATGAACAGCTCTCAGGACACTCATTGAGAAAGCCTGAGACAAGTTCAAAGTGCTGGACGGCAGCAGGGAGGCCGAGGACGGAGCCCTGCCTGCGCCTGGAGCCAGACGCCTGCAGCGAGGCCCTGACCCTGCAGGTCAGCGGCCCCGGGAGGCAAGCAGCCGCCCAGGGCCAACTGCCCAGGGTCCCTCCTCCCTAGTAAGGCCGTGTGGGGTGTGCCCACCTGGCGGTTACATCCAGCCTCCCCCCTCAGCAGGTGTGGCGGTGCGGGAGCTTCTGGGAGGGACCCCAGTAACGCTCTAAGGAGCCCCACGGTTTGACCTGCTCCGTCTCCGACGTATGCAGGACAGCACCGGTTCTAGGAGGCGAAAAGCTGAGGGTGTCAGCTCAAAGGAGGTGCCTGGGCCCAGAGACAAACCCAGGGGTGGGGGCTGGGGGCTCCCTGTGGTGACACGTGGTTTTTGGCTGTGCACTGCTAAAGCCAGCCCTGTATTGAAGGTCCAGCACCCACAGGACTCAACACACACCCGCCACCCCCAGTCCGAGCCACACCGACGTCACTGCAGCCCTCCCACCCGGGCGCCCGGTGTGGGGGGGGGAGCCAAGCAAGGGACATGGCAGGGGGGGGTGGGAGTGGGGGGCAGAGGCCAGACTCACTTCTCCCTTCCTTCCCCGACCACGGCGATCCTCTTACTGTCTTCCGTCCAAGCAATGTCCTTAATCTTCCCAGCGAAGGGCTGGTACTCATACTTCAGCAAGTGCTCCTTCTGCGTGGTGTCCCAGATCCTCAGCTTCCCAGATACGTCTGCGGGCACAACGGGGTGGTGAAAGCCGCGCTCACCACGGGGCCAGGCCCGTGTGGGCTCCAGGTATGCCACACGGCACTGCCCGGGATCCCCAGGCTGGTGGGCTGGCCTGGGTGGGGCTGGGCGGAGGCACAGGCATCCATCAGGTAAGCAGCACTCAGACACCCTCACTCAGAGCTGCTGCCTCCGTGAGGACCAGCACGGGGTCTCTGTGTCTCCCCGGGGATCACGGGCCCTGCATGGGCCATCAGGAAGCCCAGGGATGCAAGGTGGCACTCCCTGAACCACAGAAGCAGTCTGATTTATCACTATATTCCTTTCCTTGAAGGGGGTCTAACTGGCACATGGGCTCAGGGCAAGTTCCTTTAAAACTTAGGAGCTAAAGATCTTCATTGGCAAAACAGGACAATCCTAGTGACGCCGTCTCTCCTGTGTGGGCACTGCAGTGAGCAGTGGAAATGAGGGGCGCCCCTGTGTCCTGCAGGCCCCGCTCGTAGAGCCAGGCACCCCACCAGCACCGGTGGCTGAGCTGTGGCTGAGAGCCTCCCTGGAGATGCACAGGTCGGGGCTGGGAGGGATGACACTCCAGGCAGACCCTGACGCCAGGCCTGTTTCTCACTGCAGCGCTAGCGGCTGATCAGTGGTAAACCATCACCCCCTCCCTGCCCTCCACCACCCTGACACCCAGTGCCCAGCACCAACCCATTCAGCCCCACGTGGGTTGGGGGTACGGGTGGGGTGGCGAGGGAAGTCCCGTCCCCTCAGCAGTTCTGTTCGCTCTGCTTCCAGGATCCCAGGCCACTTCACTGAACGTGAGATCTGGGGGAACAACTAGTGTCTCTTGTTGGGGTCCACTCGAGGTGGGGCGTCTGCTGCAGACGCGACCCGTGCCCTTTGCGGCTCTGCGGGTCTAAAACACCCCCACGACTGCACGCGAGGGGGCATAACCTGCCACCAGAGGGCCGTTGCGCCGACAAAGTGAGTCAACACGTGTGAAGTCTTAGACCAGCCCCCAGTCCGCTGCAGTTTAGATGAGTCAGTCTTTAACTGGTCAGTGGACTGACTAAGGCTCTGCAGAAGCCACTGGGGACCCCTCCTCTGCGGGCGCACACCCGGGGCTCCCATCCGGCCGTGGGACAGCTGGGAAGGGACACGGGCCTCCCTGGGAATGACACTGATGAGGGGCCCTGGTCTCTGGACCAGGTCCAGCCAGATGGCCTGGCACGCTGCTGGAAGGGAAAGGCAAGAAAGGGCCAGAGGCTGGAGAAGGGAAAGGCGTACTGCGTGCGCAGGAAGGACACACGCACACCAACGCCCGTGCTCACGTGTACGGGTGTGCTCACATTCACGCACGTAGCAGGCCATGCAGTCCCCGAGTACAGAGCAGCCCAGCGCGCTCCATGGAGTCATGGAGACACAGCAGTGAACGTCAGAGCACAGCCCCACCCCCGGCCCCCAAGACAGCAGAGCTGCTCGCCCCCTCCCCGGGCTCCGGGGGGCCTGCCTGCCCTGCCCTCAGCTCACTCCCCCCTTAACAGGCCTGGCATCACAGTTCTTCTCTACCACCTGCCCCCTACTCTGACCTGGACCATTAGCCTCTGTGAAGTACTTGGGCTGTAAACAGACAGAGGGGCTTAGAGAGCAGGCGTGGCCCCATCGGCTGAGGGCAGCCCTAACCAGGTACCCCTGGGGACCGGGCCCCAGACTCGGCCATGGGGGTGCAGCACAGACAAGGCGCCTGCTGGCAAACACACGCATGCGTCCACGCGCTGCACTCACAGGGCCACAGAGCGGAGCACCACGGTGCACGGGGGCAGACAGGGCCGGGGAAGGGCTCCCCTCTCCCTCCACCATCCGGAGAGGGCCTCTCCCCAGACAGTAAGCTGCATCCAGGGACGCAACAGGATCTGTTCATGGTGAGCCTGTGTCCCCCACTTTGGTGTGGGGCTCACACCAGCATCACTGGGGTGTCAGGGGTGGAGACCCCTATCCTGGAAACCACCACCCTCCCCCAGCGGCCAGGGAAGATGGTCTAGTAAGGTGAATCAAGCCCCGGAATGGCTTCACCCTGAGGCCCACCAGAAAGGAACGAGGGTCCCCAAAGGCATACGCTGCTGTCTGGCTGTCTGGTTTAGTGAGGGCTGGGGGCCTGGCCTCCGGCCTGGGCTCCTCACCCAGGCCTTCTAGAAGGTTCGATCCTTTACCTGAATGTGGACCAGCCAGACTTACAGGGATTTAAAAACTCATAGATCTGAGGCTTTGGTAAAGCATACCAAAGCATACCGCCCACAGCCGGCAGGCTCACAGCCCCACCCTGCTCACTTCCCCACCAAACCCCGGAGCCTGCGTGAAAGGGAAAACGTGAGATGGAGCCTTTACTTCCGCAGACTGTCCTTTGCAACGGTGTCTGCACCAGCATGCGAGGACCGTGCCTCCTGCTGGTTCAGTGACCTGCCCGGGGAGGGGAGGGCAGGTCTGGGCTTGCGAGTGATTCAGCAGCTGGGCTGCGGCTCCCAGCACCAGGCTGCGCCAACCATATTCCTCTCCCAAGAAGACACATTTAAAAAGCCTGGGCCAAATCCCGGGCTTTAAATGAAGAGGCATTTTGCTGGCAAGCAGGGCCGGGCAGGGGCTGGGGCGGGGGAGGGGTGGGAATCACAGGGCTAGAGTAAATCATAGGATATAAATTAGAGCAAGTTTTACAGATGGAATCAAGAGTAGGTCTAAACATAAAAATCATTAAGGGCCCACTTCGTGCCAGCTCCTGGCCGAGCCCCACACACACACAACCCTGGGTGGCAGGCATCAGCCATCAGCGAGCACGCCTCTCACCCCGGAGTGTCCGGGCGTTTCAGGAACAGATACCCGGGCCCCTGTGGTGCCCACTAGGGCAAGGCCACCCCAGGCATCGCACACACATTGCTGCATGGGGTCTTCCCCAAACCAACCTGGTAGGAACTAAAGCTCCGGTTTACAGATAAGACGGTTAAATTAAGGCCCAGGGAAGGGGAATTATTTTAAGGAAAGCTTGCACAGGTAGGAGGACTTCCCTGGCAGCTCAGCGGTAAAGAAGACGCGGGTTTGATCCCTGGGTTGGAAAGATCCCCTGGAGAAGGAAAAGACAACCCACTCCAGTATTCTTGCCTGGGAAATCCCACGGACAGAGAAGCCTGGCGGGCTACAGTCCATGGGGCTGCAGAGACAGACACAACAGAGCGACTAAACCACAGCACAGCTATGAAGAGGCAACCCCTATGGGGTAGCGCTACGCTGCCTGCCAGGCACAGAGAAGGCAGGGCAGCCGAGCGGCCACCGGTGTGTACGATCCCTGCCCTTCTCCCCTGGCCATTAGTCCATTCAGCAATTTGCTCATTTCCATCCCTCTCTGGGTGGGAGCTGACAAGGCCCACATCAGCTTATCCACTCGGCCCTTCGTGGGGCCTCAGACCCGGCTGGACGCAGGCAGGGCTGCCCGTCATCGCCTGCTGAGTGTACGAACGGATGAATGAAGGGGAGATGCGGGGGGAGCCAGCCTAACTTGTGTGCCCCCCTTTCTCAGCAGTAGACAAGACAGCATCGGGGTGAAGGGAGCCCTCCTATGGCATGACCATCTCGTGTCCATCCTCTTGCCCAGTCTCCCACCGAGCCACACAAAAGTCCGGCTGCAGGGAGCCAAGACCCCAACCTCCAAGCAGAATGAGTGCCTGCCTGAGGCCAGAGTTGTGCTCGGTACAGGGAAAGGGGCGGCAGAGAAAGGTGACATGAGGCGAAGCTACAAGTCAGAATCACACACACACACACACGCACTCAATGGGCTTTGATACATCACAGCACTGCTGCCCTAACGGCACGTGAGCATCCCCGCTGACCTCCGAGTTGGAACCAGCTGGAACACTGCCAGCTACAGCTTTGGAAAGAGGCTTCTCGGTGGTTTACACTTTTCATGTCAGTCCCACCTACCACCCCACCCTCCTGGACCTTCTTCCTTTCTGCCTCCTTTACCCAACCCCCCAACCTTCCCAAGCCAGGCACCCAGGACTCGGTGTTGGGGGGGAGGGTCAGGCCACACCACATGCACCCAGAAGCCACATGCGGACGGACAGGTACCTCCGGAGGCGATGTAGAAGCCGCTGGGCGCGTACTTAGCCACCACCACCTGGTGGGCATGCTCGGTGTAGATGTCTGCGATGGCCGGGTTCTGCAGGGGGGAGATCAGAATGAATACAGGCAACCAAGACGGGGACAAACTTGCTCTCCGCACTAAGGGAGTTGGGTGGCAAAATGACACATGGACACATACACACACAGTATGACACAAAACCTCCATAAGGAAAACCCCAGAAGTACACATACCTGCCTGGGTGACAAGAGTTCTACGTAATTTAACTCTTATAAGATACGAGGTGATCTGGTTTCTCTCGGTATTTGCCAAACAAAATGGGTTTTTGAAATACACATGCGACATAAAAGTTTCCTTAGGAAAAAAAAAAAAAACCACAACTCTACTTTTCTCTCACTTGTAGGAGGCTGCCGCGTTCTCTGAGTCCAGCTCCCCAGAGTGGGTCGCCCAGGTTCAGAACCAGCTCTTCCCAGGCTGCCAGGTGGCGTCTGACCCAAACCACCAGAGCCTCTGGCCTGGAGGAGCAGAAACAGAGAGGCGTGCAGGCAGCTGGGGGCCCCCTCCTCGTCCAAATCCCTTGATTTGGGAAACTCCCTTTCGTGGCTCAAATCCAAGGCTGGCCTGACTCTGCAGTGAGAACTGGGCCAGCGTTGGAGACTAGGAGCAGCTCTGGACTCAGGCATCAGGCTTAAACATACAATTTATCAAAGTTGATCAAGGCACTCCCTGACACATACAGCCCAGGGGCCTCAGCAAACCTGAGGCCTGTGCTGAGATGCTCTGTCATCAGAGCCCAGCGTCCTCCCAGGAGGGCAGAAAGAGCCAGGCATCTAATCTCTGACACCCGCCGACACGCGCTCCAGAGCCAAGTGCCTTGTGGAAGGGGCAGCTACGGGCTGTGGACGCATCAGGTTCCAGGGAGGCTGCTGTGGGCCCATCTGACCTGCCCCCCCAGCCGCCCCCACCTCTTCCAGCCACCTCGAAGTCTCCCCCTCCCCCATCTCCTGAATGCCCCTCAACAAGGCCAGAGGCCCCGGCTTCCTAGCCACAGGATCGCCCGCCCCCTCACCCCACAGAGTCCGGAGAAGCCCCCGCCTAAGTCCCAGCTCTGGCAACCACTCTCCTACCATTCCTGCAAGCCCCCCGGTCTCTGTAAATGCTGTGCCCTCGCCAGCAACACCTCTCCTTGCCTGCTAACACCCACTTATCAGGCCTTTAGAGCCATCTGTGTGAAGCCTGCCGTGACAGCCACTGTCTCCTGTACTTGCAAAGCATTTAACATGACACACAGCACGGTCCCTTGCCCCTTTATCCCTATCCCTCTCCTCCAACTCCTCTTTGACCTGCTCCATGGGCGTTTATCTCCTTTAGCCATCACAGCAGTTAGCAAACAGATGCTCAATTTTTTTGGGGGGGGGAGGGGTAAAAGTTTACAGAGTCCTTTTATCCCTAGGACTTAGCGTCATATGATAGAGTAGGTAGTTAATATACGTGTTCATACATTAATCCGATGCAGAATAAACATTTGCAAAAAAGTGAAATCAGAGAGACATCAAGCATCCGGAAGATATTCTGAATGGCAAATAAGCCCATGCAAAAGCGCTCAATGTTAGCAGCCTTTTGGGAAATGCAAATCAGAACTACAGTGAGAAACCACCCTACACCCAGGAGAGTCAAGAGACTTAAGACCAACGTCACCAAATGCCGGCAAGGATGGGTGGGATACAGTCTGGAATGTTTATATACTGCTGGGGGGACTGAAATAATACAGCTGGAAAAGAGTTAGGCCGGTTATTTATAAAGTTAAACATTTATGCAAAAAAACCTACTCCCAGGTATTTACCCAAGAGAAATAAAAGTGCGTGCCCACAGAAAGACACATAGCAAAGTTCACAACAGCCCCTAAGTGGAAACAACCAACCCAAAGGTCCACCCCCAGGTGCCTGGAGAAGCAAACTGCGCTGTCCACTTAGAGGAACACGACTGGGCAACAAAGGGCTAAAAACTGCTGTGGACCCTCAACCACAGGAGGAGCCTGGAAAGCCTCATGCTGAATGACAAAGCTGGATGCAGAAAACACACTGCAGGGGTCCGTGCTGATCAAAGTCCAGGAAAAGGCAGCCCACAGGCCACAGAAAGCAGGTCACCATTGGGGCTGCCAGGGCCTGGGGTGGGGGGAGGGTGGAGAGGCCCATGGGGTGACTGGAATGCTGGTGGCGGGGATGATGGGACAGTATTTGTCAAAACTTTAGTTGTGCATTTAAATCAGACAGATTTTATCATCCCTAAATTACCCTGCAATAAAACAATGATGTGTAGGATCCAGTAAACATCCATCTGCACCTAACCTGCTCCTGCTCAGGTTAGTCCTCTGGACTGGAATGTTCTAACAAGGACAACTTCCCTCGTAGAGAAACTGGTGAAAGCAGTCTGTGGCCAGGTGCCACCAAGGCCCTTGTTCCAAGGCTGCTGAAGGCTCTCAGCCCTGCACATAGGCACAACAGGTAGGAGACCACCCCCGGGGGGACTCATGCCCACAGAGATGCCCAGCTGGGCCCTACCCTTAAAGAGGAGGGAGGGGTGGCGCGAGGAGAAGTGGAAGGTAAGTTAAGCAGCGGCCCTGGAAGTCCTGCCCCTACAGACCCTTCCCCTAAAGCAGCTGGAGCAAGTGAAACCTCGGGTCAATCTGAGCAGGCCCTCCGGGTGCCCTGGTCTGCCCCTGTCCACATTCCCAACACAACTGGGGGCTGTGGGCGAGCTCTCCAGGCTGAACACAACAAACAGAACACTCCCAAATCAGCAGCAAAACCCCGCCCTCGGCTCCCCAGCCAAAGGGGACACCTCCCTGTCCCCAAAGCATCTGCGACCACCCAGGCTCAGGGCAGACCTGGCTGTGCAGGGCTGGGGCACCCCTCCCCTGGGACTTCCTTCCTGCCTCCCCCACCCCGCTCCCCATCAGGGGACAGGGGCTTCAGGCAGAAACCAGAAGGAAGCCTTGGCATTTGAGGTCCATGGGTGCCTAGCGGATGTGGGCAGAGCCTGCAAAAACCTCCTGTCGTCTCTCTGGGCCCCCAGGCGCATCCCAGCCCTGCCCCCTACCCTCCACCCAGGGCGTGTCCCTCTGCAATCCCCCACCTCTGACCCCAGGCCTGTCCCTGACCCACTGTTCAGCCCTGCCCTGCCCTGTGATCCCAGGCCTGTCCCAAGTCCACCCACCTCATCTTCCCAACCCGGCCAAATTCCAGTTTTTCCTGGCCCTCTTGGGACCAGGACAATATGGTGACAACATCTGAACCCCTCTGCTTTCCACCAACCCACCAGGCTTTATGTCCTGACTCTGATCACACATTCAGAGGGCCCTGGACCGTTCCCACCTCCCACCTGTGCATGGAGGCCCCTCCCCAGCCCAGCAAACGAAGCATTCTCCCCCCACACCTTGCCACACGTGGAAGGGAGAATCCCTAAAGCACCCCCCCGCCCCCCAAGGGGCTTTCACACTCCTGTATCTTCTGAGGCCAGAGGTCACTACAGCACTTTACAGGTAAGGTTAAGGGGTGGCCCCAGCCGCAGGGCATGGCAGCTTTGCCACGGCAGGCCTGGCCCCCTTGGGAACCCCGTGGACATGTTGCCACATCAGTGAAGCCATAGGACGCAGCCCTGTTCCTCTGGAGCTGCTGATGGTCCCCAGCGGCCTCCTCCAAACCCGACCAGGCAAAGTGACCTTTAGGAGGATTAAGTTTCCAGAGTGCTGGCTTTCTAGACACACCCCGTTCCTAAATGCAGGCCCTGGAAGCCGACCCGCACGGCGAATGTGACCTGCAGGGCCCTATGCTCGCGGGGGGAACCCAACTCAATGACCGCTGAGCATCCTGGCCGCCAAGCAGCTCCACAAACCTCTCTGCTTCAACACCTGCAGAATGGAACCCAGAGGCTCAGTCCAGGGTCCAGCCAGCCCACCCTGCTCGACCTTGGAGGCTCCCTCTCTCACCCAAAGGAAGTAGCCCTAAGCCACAGTCTAAAGTCCATTTCCCATTCTGCCCCTGCCCTCCTCCAGCAGGTCACTCACTCTGATATTCTCCCCTTTAATTGCCGCAGGCTGGAATCCCTTCCCTACTTCCCAGATGACCTTCTCCGAATTATCTTCTAATGCTCAGGCAAAGGCTCCCCGCCTCCTCCAGGAAGCCTTCCCTGATGCTCCAAGGTAGAAATGATCTCTCCCGGACCAGAAAGCCCACACCACTCTCCCTACTCTCTCGCCCTTATTATTTGCTACCTTGGGCACATGTCATTCTCACACCTGCAAAGCTTCTAAGTGGACCCCCACAGAGGGTAGAGCCCAGGTCTGATTCACCATTCCAACTTCTGACCCCCTCCACCCCAAAAAGACTGGGGCACGCCAGTCCCCAGCAGTCGTATATGAAAACACAATCTTCATATGCTGATGGGCACTCTCAGACAGCCGGGGTGACCCTTCAGTTGGTTCTCTTTGAAACCTCAGTACCCCTACGGGAAACCTTAGGACCCCATTTTACAGGCAAAGAAGTGGGGCAGAAAGACTTGGAGGGATGTGCCCAAGGCCACTTGGCTGGTAAGTAGGGGGCTGGGACCTGAACTCAGCTGAGCGCCTTTGCTCCTCTTGGTTCTACTCCATTACCTACGTGTGGAATCACCATCAGCCTGACTTCTAACTCAGGGAACAGAGGTTTGCACCGGAGGTGACAGCTACCAGCTACCCACCTGGAAGTTTAGAGCCTGGAGGCAGGCAGGAGTGGCCACGCCCAGAACCTTCCTTCTGGCTCCCTGCCCAGCCCCCAACCTGAAGCAAACCAAGCCCTAGAATAGGGGCCGGATGGGGTCCCCCAATGTGAGAGCAGGCACACCACTCCCTGCTGGGCCCAGCATGACACCACCTCCCTTCCTGTCCCCCCTTTCCCTCTGCCTGCCCAGGGCCTTTGGAGGAGTCAGGAGGGGAGACTTTGGGTGCCACAGTGGAACCAGGGTCAGGGCCATTACTCTGCTGCAACCTTTTCTTCGCCTCCTGGCCAAGGGTAAGAAATGGTAGTTCAGATGGTAAAGAACCCGCCTGCCAATGCAGGACATGTGGGTTTGATCCCAGGGTCAGGAAGATTCCCTGGAGAAGGGAATGGCAACTCACTGCAGGATTCTTGCCTGGGAAATCTGATGGAGAGAGGAGCCTGGTGGGCTACAGTCCATGGGGTTGTAAAGAGTCAGAGACGACTGACTGAGCAAGTAAACGACAACAATAAAGGGCAAGAAAGATACCCAAGGCCCCAGTGAGTCCTTAACAGTGTTGAGAGGACACAAGCTTAACTCTTCCAACCTCCGTGCACTTGTATTCCCTGTCCAGACTCCCATCTCTGCTGTCTCAACTGCCCTTCCTGGAAAACTCTTACTTACCCTCCAAAACCCAACTCTAAAGTGCCCCTGCTCCAGAAACCTTCCCTGAGGCTCTGTGACACAGCTAGCCCTTCCCTCTTGTTTCCAAAGCACGGAGGACACACTTCTTTTAAAGCGTTAACCTGGTGAGTTAGAATGTCACCTACTGGGGTTCTTTGCTCGCCCCTGCTGACATTCTGGGCTGGGGAGCTCTTTGTTGCAAGACAGTCCTGAGCATTGTGGAATGTTTGGCAACACCCCTGGCCTCTGCCCACTAGATCCCAGGAGCACAAAAATGTCCTCAGATGTTGCCAAATACCCCTCAACAGGGTGGGGGTGGGGGCAAAACTGCCTCTCACTGAGAACCACTGATTTAACCTTGGGCACCACAGCTATGGGCAGGGCTTGGCAAGACGGGGAATGTGTGTGGGAAACGTCAGGACTGAGGGCTGGATGCAGCAGCTGATGATGCCTTCATCTTCGAGCAGCTTCCTAACTGGCCTCCCTCCTGCCTCACGTGGATTTCCCAGGTGGTGAAGTGGTAAAGAATCTGCCTGCCAATGCAGGAGACAAGGGAGACGTGGGTTCAGTTCTTGGGTGGGGAAGATCCCACCAGGGAAGCAGAATGGCAGCCTGCTCCAGTATTCTTGCCTGGAAAATTCCATGCACAGGGGAGCCTGGGGAGCTAGTCAGTGGGGTCACAAAGAGTCAGACACGACTGAGCTACCGAGCATGCACGCACCTGCCTCACATTTTAGCTAGAGAACAATCTCTTCACTAATTTGACTACATGGCTCATCTGTTGAACCTTTTCGTGGTTCTGGTGGTCTCGGGCTAGGGCTGGGCTGTGGTGGGGTGGCCTGAACCCCAGCACCGGAGTCCAGCACCCTCTCCTGCCTGCCTGTAACTCCCCCACCCCAGGGCTCTGGCCCCAAGGGTCCACAACCTGTGCGGGACTCTCGCCAGCCCCTTCCCGGGCCCCAGCTGCCCAAGGTCCCCTGGGATGACACCGCCTGGCACGGTTCTTCCCCTCGGCATCAGTCCTGAGTGTCGGTTTCCCCCGGAAACAGTGAGCTCCGTGAGGACAGGCCTTTGCTGGAGAATATCCAGAGCCAGGCCTGGGCTCCCCGACAAAGCAGGTGCTTACATATACTTTTAAGAGGGTCAAGTCGGGCTCAAGCACAGAAGTAGAGGGGGCAAGGAGGGTGGGAGAGAAGTGGAAGTGACCCCGGGCCAGCTAACACTTGCGGGGGTCCCCCAGATGACTGGCAACAGGTGGACACTGACGTCACAGCCCAAGCACCTGAAGGTCATTAGCCCAGAAGCCAGTGGGGCACATCCTCATCCCTGGGGTCCCCCCAGTAGCTCGGGGGCCTTCTCTGAGCCCAGCATCCTTGCTCGTTAAAAGGTCAGGCCGCAGGACCCCAGTGCTCTCCTGGCCCGACCCCATGCCCGTGCTGCCCGCCGGCCTTCTGTCCAACCACCTCCTTTTGTCATCGGGTGGCCTGTTTTCCTGCCCGAGGCAGCGAGCTCCACACAGGCAGGGGCACTGCCTCCGCGCCGCCCACGGAGCACGCAGTCGTGCTGGGCAGGGGCAGGGACTCGAGGCACGTGTCCTGGGACAGAAGGGACGCGGTCGGTCCTCCTCTGGCCATCTGTCCCTTCATGTACACCCCCCCCACCTTAAGGGGACACCCTGGTGGTCCTTCTGTACGCTGACTGGCAGTAGGTCACCCCGTGGGAAACTCAGTGCTCAAGTTCAACATCCCCTAAGCTGACCTCCAGGGTGGATTCCCAGGTGGCCCAGTGGTAAAGAACCCACCTGGTGATGCAGGAGGCATGGAGATGCGGGTTCGACCCCTGGGTCGGGAAGATTCCCTGGAGGAGGGCACGGCAACCCACTCCCGGATTCTTGCCCGGAGAATCCCCATGGACAGAGGAGCCTGGTGGGCTACAGTCCATGGGGTCACAAAGGAGCTAGACACGACTGAGCACACAGCACGCACGCACGCACGCTGGCCTCTGCCCTGTTCAAGATGAGTCCACAGATCCTGTGCTTAGAAGCACAGCAATACCAAACTGCTACAAACACTACACCCCCTGGAATTTAACTTCACATAAACCATTTTTCCCACATATGTGCATGTGTGTATATATATAGTGGGAAGATTCCCTGGAGAAGGAAATGGCAACCCGCTCCAGTATTCTTGCCTGGAGAATCTCCATGGACAGAGGAGCCTGGTGGGCTACAGTCCGTGGGGTCGCCAAGTCAGATGCGACTGAGCGACTTCCACACAAACATATAGTACATTCTAGCTCTGGAATGTAGGGACTGCAGAGCTTTCAAAGCAGGCCCCAAACCTGCCCGTGCAGCAGACCCACTGGCTGCTACTGGCATTCACTTGCCAGAGCCAGTTTACAGGGAAGTGATTCCAGGAGATTTAGAACGTGAAGAGGCTCCTTCACAGCCACTGGTGGGGGGAACCTTCTGACTACATTGTGGGTGGGGGGCGATGGGGCCTCGGTACAAGTGTATCAGGCTCCCTCCTTCTGGAATGTTCCTTTCTGGATGGCCACCTCACTGCCTGCTTTTAACCCGGCAGAGAACTTCCTCTCTGAGGTGTGGCAATCAAATGTGTTGAGAGAAAACAGACAAGAAACTCTTTGACGCCAGCTTGAGAAGTGCTGTGATGCTGGGTTCACAAAGCAACTTTGAAGGTAGCAAAGTGAATGACAGCTGTGGCTCCAAATGGAAGGTTAGCAAGGGCCTGATGCCTGCTTGGTGGGCATAAAGGCGGTGTCTGCCACTCAGTCGTGTCCACCTCTCTGTAGCCCTCCGGGCTCCTCTGTCCATGTCGTTCTCCTGGCAAGAGTACTGGAGTGGGTTGCCATTTCCTTCTCAAGGGGATCTTCCAGACCCAGGGATTGAACCTGCGTCTCCTGCATGGCAGGCAGATTCTTTACCGTTTGAGCCACCAGGGGAGCCTTTCTTAGGTCCACACAGTAAAACTTTCTGTGGTTGCCTATCATCTCCACCTCACAGCCTGCCTTTCAATCAAGAAGAGACTTCCTGAGCACCGACTATGTGCCAGGCACTGTGCTAAGCCGGGACATGGCAGGTGAGAGTGGCTGCTTGCTAGAAGGCCAGCAAGGAAGGGCCACTTGGGAGGTGAAGCTGCCACAGCAAATGGGCAGCAAGTCCTGCTGCTATTTGAGGAAAGAATGCGCAGACAAGGGACACAGCAACGCCCAAGTCCGGAGACCCACATGCAGCAAGCTCTAGGGAGGGCGTGGAAGCCGGGGGCCTGGAGCCCCAGGGGGAGGAGGGGGCGGTGAGGAGGGGTGGGGGATGCAAGGCTGGACGACCAGGCACCATCGGTCTCGGACGGGAGAGCAAAGGAACAGCTCGACCCCGTATTTTAATAACCGGTCCTGCAGCAGTGCTGAGGGCAGGATGGAGGAGGGCCAGGGAGGAAGTCTGGTTTGGCCTTTGGTTTTTGCAGTCCAGGTGAGATAGCATGATGAGGGTGGAAGCAGTGAAAAATCCGTCAGATGTCAAGTCTTTGAATGCAGAGGCAACAGGACTCACTGGAGAACTAAATATGGTGTGGAAAGGGGAAGTCCAAGGCTGGGGCCAGAACAGCTGGTGGAGTGGCAGTCGCCATGCTGGGGATGGACACGTGGGGAGGGCGTGTTCTGTCAGACATCCCCCCTATCTGGTCTCCTCCTCCCTTTCGTGTCTCTTCTGGACTCTGAGCCTGGATTCCAACCAGGCCGCATTCCTCTCTATTTCCTCAATATTCATGAGTCGTGTCTTTTTTACCCCAGAAATACTCCGCCCTAACAAAACTGTTCCCACCTTGACCTGAGCAGCGATAGTCCACTCTCATCAAACAAAAACCTATAACACCTGATGGGACTTCCAGAACAGGGTGGAAGAACACATCTACACCCCAGTGCTGTCCTGGCCCTGCAAATACTTACAAACAGATAAGAAATGTAAGCAGGTGTGCCCTCCAAAGAGAATGGTAAACTCAAGGGGGTACCGCTAAGGATGAAAAGCTCAGAAGATGGACTTCCCTGGTGGTCTAGTGGTTGGGAATCCATCCTGCAATGCGGGGGATGTGGGTTCGATCCCTGGCTGGGGAGCTGGGATTCCCACCAGCCACGGGGCAACTAAGCCTTCATGTTCCAAAGACTGAGCCAGGTGCCTCAACTAGAGAGAAGCCTGAGTGCTGCAAGGAAGACATGTCACAGCCAAATATAAATAAATATATATATATATAAAAAACTCAGAAGAACAAGCAAGCAGAAGACAGAACAGGTTCCATAAGCTGGGGAATGCCTCGTGCAAAGAGGGTGCTTCTCCATGACTGTAAACAGCGTCTCCAGTGGAAGCAGCTCCATTTACTGGCTGCCTTCACCTCACTAAGCTGGACCCCTGTTCTGAGCAGTGGGTCCCCGGGGCAGGTTGGAGTCGGGGAAGATGAGGTTTAAAGGAGAAGCTGCAGGTTAAGAACCTTTCATGGCACCAGACACAAGTGGGTCTTCATGGGCGGGCTCCCAACTGGAAGTGAGTGGTATAGCCCACTGTGACATGTGTGTGCCTTGTTAGGGGAAAACCCAAGCATTCATTCCGCTGCCCTATATCCCTGAGAATGCCTTCATTCATTTTATTTGACAAACTACAGTATCTACCTACTTAGGGCCATCTCAACTTCTCTTTTCTCAGTATCTCAGAAGCTCTCTGGAGACCTCTGGATCTTTACGATCTAAGTCCTTGGCCATGTTTTCCCCAGTTCTGAGGGAGTCAAGATCAGCTTTCGAGGAATCTGTGTCTAGCAGAGGAACTGTTAGCACCTTCAAAGCACATTCACACCCACCCACCCCTTCAAGTGAGGGGCCAAGCATTCCTGGGCAGGGCAGAAACTGCCAAATGGAGCTTTGTCTCCCAGCAGACTGCTTTGGGGGGGTGGGGGAGGAGCGGGGTGTGGAGGCAGAGCCAGCAGCAGCTCAGACCTCATAGAGACAAGGAAACCAAGGCCACAGAGCCCCAGCACTGCTTCAGCCAGCTCTGAGGTTCAGAGAGCAAGGCTGTCTCCAAAGGGACTGTTCATTGCCCCAGGGGTAACCACCCACATTCCCTGAATTTAAGCTGACACACCTTGGGGGGCATCACCATTCAAAGTCATCCACCTACGGACTGTGTACAAGCCCCACCCAGGAAGCTTAGGAGAACCCTCCCCCTACACACAGACACTAGGGACCCGTCACGTTGCTACCTCCAGCTTCCACCCCCCACCCCCCACTCAGTCCAGGCAGGCAGAAAATATTTCAGTGTGTAATCTCAGCAGTGGGGAGACTGACAGCACACCGGGTCATTTCCATAATTACAGAGAAGTAACGGAATATTTTCGAGGATTTCCCAAGGAATGGGCTCTAGAAGCCTTCTCAGCCTGGGTACAGGAGGCCTGTGCAGATGATTCATGGGGATAAACTGGTTCCTTATTTTGCAGTGGGGCTCAGACCCCGAAGGGGAAGACTAGGCTGGAAGGGTAGAGACCTGGGTGTGAGCCCCGCCTCTGCCACTCTGGGGCACCCTGGGTGTGCCATGAGTCCTGGGTGTCCGCCAGGCATGCAGGGTCTCCCTCAGGGGGGCCCGGGCCAGAAGGGCCAGTTGGGGAGCCTGAAGTCATCTCCATTTACAGAGGAGTAAACCCGGGCTCAGAGAGGTTGTCACCAAGCACCCCAAGGGTCAAGGGCCGATCCCTCAAACCCAGAGCCCTTTTCTTGAAGGGAACTAAATCTGAATCTCGGCTTCCCCCACGGAGAAAGAGAATTGGGGCTGGATAAATGAGCAGCTGTCTCCCTGGGCTTCTGAGGTGTGGTCCCCGAGGCGGAGGGGGGCGTGGCGTCCTCGCCCCAGGCCGCTGGGCCGGAGGGGAGGGGGTGCAAGGGGAAGGATACACCCCAGAGCTGGGCGGGTGGTCAGGGCAAGAACCGGCATCCGGGCGGCGGCCGGGGGAGCGGGGGAGGCGAGGTACTCACGTCTATGTTCCTTAGGATGACGCACTTGCCATTGGTGTAAAGAAAATTGTTGCCCTTGGGGTCGCCGCCGACGATTTTGGAGACACCCCTCTCCACCTGGGGAAGGCTGGCGAACACCTTCTCTGCAGAGACACGAACGCAGCCGGGCACCTGAGGGCCAGCCCCGCGCCGGGCTGAGCGCGCAGGGGAGGGAAACGGGGAGAGGAGAAAGGAGAAGGGGGGCGGCCCCGGACCGGTCTCGGCCGGTCACCTGTTGCCTCCAACCCGGAGGGGCGGCCGCCACTTTGAAGGAGCGCAGGGGACGGGCGCGACTTCCTGGTCGGCGCGCTCGCTTAGCCAGGCCGATGCGGGGAGATGCGGGGGCTTCCGCGGGGCCCCGACCGCATCGCCAACTTCGGGGCGCCCTCCCCGCCTGCCCCCCCGGCCAGGGGCGGCCGCCCGGCGGCCCCGGGGGGCTCCCCGGCCGGCTCCCGCTCCCCTCCCCCGCGCCCCGCGGACCGCCCGCGCCTGGCCGACGGCCGAGGGGGCCGGGCGGGCAGGCGCCCACCCCGGGCCGGGGGCGCTCCGGGCCGCCGCACTTACTGATCTCGTACGGCATCCTCGCCCACTTGTAGCCGCGCCGCGCGCGCCGCGAGTCAGACCTGGCGGAGGCCGAGCCCGGGGACAGGGGCCGAGAGGCGGCGCCGGGCGTGCAGGGCGCGGAGCGGGGCGGGGGGCGGTCCGAGGCCGGGTCTCGGAGGCCGGCTCGCGCCCTGCCCTGCGCGCTGCCGCGGCGGACGCGCCGAACCCGGAAGCGCGGCCCCGCGCGCGCGGCTCGCCCCCCAGCTTTGACCATATATAGTCAAGCGCTCGGCTCGGCGGCTGCGGCGGCGGCGAGCCTGCGCGGACCTGGCCGCCGCGGGCCCCGCCCCTCCGCGCGGCCCCTCCCCCTCCCGGCGGCCCCGCCCAGCGCGCCCCGCCTCCGGAAGTGACGTAGGCCCGCGACCGCGTGAAAAGGCGGCGTGGTCTGCGCTGCCGGTCAGAGCGCGCCTGGGGGCTGGCGGGGAGGGTTGGGCTGTTTGTGTGGGAAGTTGGTTCTTTTTTTTTTTTCTTGAATTTTGCGGTCGCTGAAATCACCAGGGTGCCAGGATAAGGCTTGTGTTTGCGCAGCGGGCGTTTACCGAGCTTTCGGCACAGTGGGCGTCCTGCAAACACAGAGGAGTACTTTTTCTTGGTTTCTCCTTTAAAACATGCCTAACGGGCAAGTCGCCCTTCCTCGCAAAAAGCAGCTGCAGGAAGAGTTTTAGGGATGTGCTTTGCGGGGCTCGAGCTCTCAAAAACTCTGTAGAAAACTAGGAACCCAAGAGCAGAAGGGGGGAGAGATGTAGGCTCTTAAAAAAAAAAAACTAATTTCCTAATGAAAGCAGAAGAAAAGCGGGAACTTCCACTTGTAAGGCGTGAAGCAGCGGCTTGTTGCCAGGGGAAAAGCAAGTTGAAATGTTAGAAACTCATCTTTCAGTGCAGGATACTGTCTCTCAGGATTTGCGGGGACGGGGCTGGGGAGAGGAGGGTTAAACGTCAACTGAACCTCAGGGTGATGCTCTTTTCTTGAACCTTCTGGGAAAAATTTGTTTAGCCTGTATTCGTTTGAAGCTTTAAAAGAGTTTTCAACAAATAAAAATAGAAAAAAACATTAAAGATCTTGGCGTCAGACATAGGAAGCAATGTATTGATTATGAGGAATTGCGGTGGAAGCTTCCAGGACGAGGCGGTCAGTGTGTCTTTCTCTGCCAGGCCAGGCCTGTGTGACCTCCCGGGGGCCATGCGATCCTTACCTCTGGCTCTCTTGGGAAATCTTCCAGAGTTGCAGGAGACATTGTACCTGGGTTGGCTCTATTTTTTAGCTGCATCCAAGTTTGATTCCTTGAGTCTTTACTGAAGAGTCCTGCAGAGCCCTGAAGGCGCACCTGCGTGAACACAGGTGTGTTCTATCTGATCTCTTAAGCATTTGCTCCTACCTGCCCCACCTTCACCTGTCTGCTCTTCAGGCTTTAGCCTGTTTTAAAACTGAAAATGAAATTGTTCCTCACTGTCTGTAAGCCCTTGGTCTCAGAAGTTCAAACGAAAGCCTGAAAATGGCGTATTGAGCTCTGTGTGCTAGGTCTCCGGTTTCCATGAGACTTAACTCTCCACTTTCAGCTCTGCTCCCTCTTGTTTTCTGCAGCACCCCAGCTTCTTGGGTGTTCCACGAATGCCCCAGCCTTGCTCTTGCCTCCAGGGCTTCTGTAACCTCTGTTCACTACCTGGAATTACTCAAAAGTACTTAACTACGTATGTCCTTTATTTAGGGAAAAGACTTCTAATCAGAACCTTCCAACCCCTACAAATACCTTCTTGATTCTCTGGTCCCTGTAATTTGAAGTGTGTCCCTGGCACAGGGTAGATAACTCAAATGGCTGACCCCAGACCCCATGTACAGTCCTCAGTTGAGAAACTGGCTGTGAAGGTAGTCTTGTGAACTGAATCACTCTAGAGATGTTGCCAGAACAAAGGGAAAACAAGTGGTCTACAGGTGGGGGCTAGTAATCTGAGAATTGGGACTGGGATTAAGATCAGGTGTGCTAATTTTTTAGCCCCTCAGGCATCTGTGTAACTGACTCTAAAGCATTAACCTCAAGCCCTTGAAAGCAGATAACCCTTTATGCATGGGGATAAAACCTTCTTGGATTTGATAAATGAGACTAAAACGGCAAACTTACAGCTAAATTCCAACCCCCCCCTGGCAGGAGGCTAGGCTCTATAGCTTAGGAAGTTAGGTTGGTCTGGGGGCCTGAGTTTTGATGGGGGTTAAGGATGCTTTCCTCTGCTATAAAAATCATAGAAAACATGATCTTGGCAGGGAGTTGCAGGGGTTGGAAGGAAAAGGGAAACGGGTTGATCTTTCCTTGGGGTGATCCCAACTTGATTCATTTCCACTGTAAAGGCTCAGTAATCCTTAAGTTGGTATCAGCTGTGACTAGCTGTAGCTCTCCTTGGGTTCTCCCACTCTTAATACAAGTGTGAATGCACTCTCTGGTGGGGACCCTGCAATGACTGTACCCCAGTCGTGACTGCTGTGTCACCCAGCCACTTGAGCCCCTCATTTCTGAAACCGCCTCCTTGGCACCTCCAGAGTGTCCTGGAGACACCTACTAGGACTAGACCTAATGCCAGCTGAGGCCAGACAACCTCGCCTTCTCCCACCGCATGAGACAGCTCCTCTGGGCTGTCCCTTCCTGCAGTGATGAGCGACCCCATCTCTGGCTATACTGGCCAGGAAACTGATATACCCACCCACAACTGCCACATTCCATCCTTCACTGGTCCTTCATCTGCACTCTGGATGCCCAAATCTCTGGTTAATATCCTGCCACCTCCCACTCCGGTCTTTTTTCTCTCCTCCATAGAGAGCAAACAACCTCCCTAGACCCTTGGGCGCCCAGACCCAGCTTGGCTCTCAAATTGCTCTCACCCCGGTTATCCCAGCTCTGGCCACTGGCTCAGAGCCTGCCTCGGGGCTTCTGCACCTTTTCCCAGGCCATTCCTGATACTTCACAATTTTAAGGTCAGTTCATTCAACTGAATTTTTCTTTTTACCACTTAGGAGCAAAGCCCTGTGATATGGGGATAGTGGTCGGAAGTGCTTGCTTAGGAACACCCACACCTCTGCCTGGGGAGACTTTCTAACTGCAGATAACGGGTGAAACAACCCCTTCCTTAGCAAGTGCAGCCAGCTCCGAAGAGCCTTGCTCAGACTGGGCAACCTGCCAGACCATGGCCCCTCACGCTCTCGCCAGCCCAGTTCTGTGCCTCTGATGGAGATACTGTGTCCAGCTCTTCATGACCCCCTGGACTGTAGCCCCGCCAGGCTCCTCTGTCCATGGGATTCCCCAGGCAAGAGTATTAGAGTGGGTTGCCATGTCCCCGTCCAGGGGATCTTCCCCACCTGTGCCTCGTGTTAAGCTGGCTCTTACCCACTGCACCACCTGGGAAGCCCAAACTATATGTAAGCCACACTTAACAGACGTTGCTGTGCCTGCTGGGTTAATCCAGTTTGCCTGCTCTGCCGACATTGTAAACATCACAACCGGGACCACGTTTTCGCAATACTTAACAAAGGGCCCACCAGATAAGCTAAATGAAGCTGCCCATCTGTAGTCTGGAGTCAGGAGAGACTCACCTGAGGCATTGAATTCCAAAGAGTGTAAAATAGCATCTCTTAAACACACCCTTTGGGGCAACACCTTCAAACTTTTCTCCAGGAAAACCCCTAGCCTGGCTTTGGCGGAAATGGGTTGTGCAGTTACCTGAATTGGGTAACTTGAAGGGAAACCGTTCATTTGGCTCCAGGTGTGTGTATGAGGCCTTACCTCTCCCCTTCAATTCTGCCAGCTGCTTTGTAGTTAAAAAAAAAAAAAAAAGGGCTCAGAACGTGTGGCCCTTTTGTGCAATTCAGAGTCGTGAAACACGTCTTGGAGAGGCCACTCAAGACACTGGAGTACAGTTTATTTCGCCAGCCGGTCGAAGGGGAATAGGTTCTCAACAAGGACCCTTATGTTTTTGAGACTTTATACTGTTATGCCCAGGTCGTGATCTCCACAAATCACCAGGAGGCCATATACCGATGCAAACGCAAGAGGGAATTTATTGCACACACGGGTCTGGACTGCACACACAGACCGACACAGCGGAGTGAGGGCAGCGGCCCCGAGCCACGTGGTCAGGACAGGAGGGGAGGTCAGGGGCTTTACGCGCGCTACCCCTGATAGGTATAGCTTTGGCGTGTCTAGGGTGGTGACCTGGGGGTGCGGGAACTTGGAGGCTCTACAATACTGCTTGCTATGTGACTGGTTAACATGACAGCAACCTCTCTGATGGACATGACTGAGTTTTACAATGAGCAGGTGCTAAGAGAAACAAGGTAAAAAGGGGGAACAATGATTATACATCACAGAGGGATGTCTCCATGGTTAAATCTCAGGGCAGCCTGACCTCAACTACAATCTGCATTTGCCGTCTGTAGAGAGGGGAAGTCTGTAGGAGACCTAGTTTTTATTAGCAACGGTTTCCTCCTTGTTGGGCAGAGTTGAGGCCCAGTTCCCATCCAGTCCTTAAGATGGATGACAGGCTTCAAGATGGAGTCGCTCCTGCCTTTCCTCATAGTGGTCTCCAGTAGCCCCACAAGGATCCACCGCACCCTGAGCATGCTTGGCCTCGGCCCTTGTTGCACACAAGGGGTGCAAGTGGTAGTCAAGTCTAGAAGAGCCCTGATTAAAAATAAACCTGAAAGGCTGTGGCAACTTCTCCCTCGCTGGCCCAACTCCACAGCATCTGACAAGGCAGACATAGAGGGTAGTACACGCGCTCAGTTGAATTCTTAAACTCGAGGTGCATGTGTGCTGAGTCGTGTCAGTCTTTGCGACCCCATGGACCATAGCCCCTCAGGCTCCTCTGAGGTTTCCCAGGCGAGAATACTGGAGTGGGTTACCATTTCCTCTGTCAGGTGGTCTTCCCGACCCAGGGTTCAAACCCGCGTCTCTTGTGTCTCCTGCATTGGCAGGCAGATTCCTTGCCACTGAGCCCCCTGGGAAGCCCCTAGCCCTTGGTGCCTCGTCTCTAAATTGGGGATCTGTACAGGAGATGGGAGGCTGTTTTCAGCTTTGGGGAGAGAGACGAGAGCAATTGGACAGGTGTTGAAAATTCCTGCTTGCTCACTTTGAACCTTAGTGTTCTCACGTCCAGGCTCCAAAGGAAAGGGATCTGCTACCCGTTCTGACCTGGGCAAGAGGGCTCCGTGAAGGTGCAAGAATAAAGAACAGAGAGGGCAGGGTGGGCACTTACGCCCTCCAGGAGCTCAGGGTTGGACTAGCCCACCTCTTGGAAGGAGAGGTCGGACTGTCCCATGCAGTAGAGGAACTGCCCATTGCCCCATGACTAGCCCTGCCCTCTAGGAGTCTTGCTTTCCTGGGTCCTTCGTAGCCTGTAAACAAGCTCAGGTAAGCCACACTCAAGAAGCACCCGTCGCCTTCCTTAAGCCAGTTTTACTGCCATCACCTGTTAATCTGTTCCAGGAGCAGACTCTTGTTTCCAAATTGTCAGAAAATCGAGTTCAGGCTGGGTCAAGTCTGCCTCTGTTGTCTGATGAGTTTCATTCTCCTGATGGAACTCAGCAAGCCAGATGCTGAGCTTTGCAGAAGAGACAGGCTTATTCAGGAGGCCCCTAAGTGAGGAGTGAACAAACTTCAAATCTGCCTCTCTCCCTGAAGGCTGAGGGGCTTGGGATACTTCCAAGCGAAGAGTAGATGGTGGTAGGAGGTGCATGAGAAAGGTAATCAGAGGTAGAAAAGAAAATCTGTGTATCCGAATTGATATGGTTCATGGGATGCAAGTTAAAATAGCAACATTCCCGTGATCTGAGAGCATGCTTGTGATGCCACAAGGTCATACACTCAGGCAGGTCCAGGTGTGAATAATTAGTGGTCTCAAGTGATCTGGGCAAGTTCCTGAAAAACTTGGGCAACTCTTCACTGACCCATGTCAGGTGTTATCTATAGGGGGTGGTTAAAGGAATCTTGTGATAAGTCTAAGCTCCAGTGACCTCTGGAGGGGATGCAATTTGCAAAGAACAATTACAAGAAGCTTAATCCATAAAGGCAAGTTACAACTTGGACAGGAAAGTTGGCATTTAATGGATCTTGTTCTGTTTCCCACTCATCTATAGTCCCAATTATATTGACGGGAGTTTTGTAGAAGCCAATGCCTGGGACCAAAAATATGTCAGTGAGTGTTGAAACACCAGTGTTTGCATAAATATCAGCAACTTTTTTGCCCTTTATTTGAAACCTTGCACATCTTACTAAAACATTCTAATACTTCATTAATGTGGTAGGCAGGATCATTGGCACCTCTTCGCAGAGGAAGAGATCATCTATTACTAATACACCATGGGGGGGTCACTGCTTTCTCTTGAAAGAGAAGACTACTTTCTGGCAGTATTTTCAGTCCTGTGGCTTATTTCCTCTAGCTATGGGTTCTTTTTACTGGATTTCCCATGAGGTGGATTTTTGCAGGGATGGGGTTAACCCTACATTCACCAGAATGGTCAGTTACCCATTCTCTAGCTACTGATAACAGGAGTTGAAGTCATTATACTCTTCATTAAGGCTACAATAAATTTTAACTATGAATGGGAGGGGTATGGTTGAGTCCCATGGGGCAAACTTAGCTACAGGTTATCCACTCCTGTCCTGGAAACCTGGGTTGGGCTGTACCCTTGGGCTGCTCCCCTAGTAGGGAAGAACTGTTGAGGGCAGGGCCATCACAGCAAGATCTCTGCCTTTTGCCCCCCAGGCCTTTGTCAAAGAGGCTTAATAACTCAAAACCCTGACCTACCTATATAAACCTTATATGAGTGTTAATCTCTGGAATATAAGTTCTTCAAGGCAAGAACAAGTGTGTTCTTAACCTCTGACTCTGAGTGCAAGCTTGTTACTGGGTCCCTCTCCGCGCTGCTCAGATGAATCCACATGTTTCACAGGCTATGTCAGAGCTCTGAGCTTTGCAGCCCCGTGAATAATAACACTTAACTAGTGCTGTGTGTGTGTGTGTGCTGAGTTGGCTCCAGCTGTATCCAACTCTTTGCAACTGTATGGACTGTAATTGCCAGGCTCCTCTGTCCATGGAATTCTCCAGGGAAGAATACCGGAGAGGGTTCCCATACACTCCTCCTGGGGATCCTCCCAACCCAAGGATCGAACCTCAAGTCTCCTGAAAAGTTTCTGCATTGCAGGCAGATTCTTTACCTCTGGGGAAGCTCAACTAGTGCTTGTTTAGGGGTTTGCAGTTTTCTGCAAACTGGGACTTCGCATACAGAAGACTTCCCCTTTGAGGTTATGCCTGCTGGAGGTACCTCTAAGAACTTTATCTCCGCACAGGTTTCTAGATCTAATAAACATAGCTCAGGGAAGATGTATCCTCTTCACTCGTCACTGACCTGTCCTCATATTTTTCTGCCATCACTTCATAGACAACAGCCTGTATTATCTGATCCTTCTAAGGTCCAGGTGAGGAGCCTGCCTGATTTCAGAGACTGGGGCCTTGCAAGATGTCTCAAGATAAGTGGCTTTAAACACTGTCCAATATTGAGGTTGGATGTCTGAGATGAAGGCGTTGACAGAATTGGTCTCTCCTGAAGGGCATGAGGAAGAATCTCGTGTGCCTGTCTGCCTTCTGGGGCCTGCTGGCAATTAATTGCTGCCATGTGGAAGCATTGCCCAACCTCTGTCTTTATGTTCACATAGCGATTTCCCTGAGTGTCCGTACCTCCTTCCCCCTAAGGATACTAGGCACTAGATCAAGGCCCACCCAATTCCAGTGTGAACTTGTCTTGACTACCCTGCAATGGTCCTGTTTTCAAATAAGGTCTTACCCTGAGGTACTGAGATTAGGACCTGGATGTGTGATTGGGGCATGAGGAACACAATTCAACCCTTAATAATACAGAAGACTGGACCTGCCCATCTTACCTGTCAGCAGCATCTTTTTCCAAGCCTAGAGTCCCAACCCCTAGCCTCTGAGCCCCTTGGAGGGGAAGGAGGCAAGATGTTTGCTGACATTCGCTGACAATAGCATTTACACCATAGTGTTTACCACCTGTTCTGGAGTACTTGACCTTGGGGGAAACCCTCAGCCAGGCAGGTAGTCTACCAAAGTATCAATGATTATAAATGTTGCTCTCCAGAACAAGACAAGGGTGCCCACTCTCACCACTACTTTTCAACATAGTTTTGGAAGTCTTGGCCACAGCAATCAGCAGATAAAGAAATTAAAGGAATCCAGATTGGAAAAGAAGTAAAACTGTTTGCGGATGACATGATCCTCTATATTGGAAACCCTAAAGACTCTGCTAGAAAATTACTAGAGCTAATCAGTGAATATAGCAAAGTTTCAGGATACAAAATCAACACACAGAAATCCCTGGCATTCCTATACACTAACAATGAGAAAACAAAGAGAAATTAAGGAAACAATTCCATTCACCATCGAAACAAAAATAAAATACTTAGGAGTATTTCTACCTAAAGAAACAGAAGACTTGTATATAGAAAACTATAAAACACTGATGAAAGAAATCAAGGAGGACACAAATAGATGGAGAAGTGTGCTGTGTTCGTGGATTGGAAGAATCAATATAGTGAAAATGAGTATACTACCCAAAGCAATCTATAGATTCAATGCAATTCCTATCAAGCTACCAGAGGTCTTTTTCAGAGAATTAGAACAAATAATTTCACAATTTGTATGGAAATACAAAAACCCTCATATAGCCAAAGCAATCTTAAGAAGAATGGAACTGGAGGAATCAACCTACCTGACTTTAGGCTATACTACAAATCCACAGTCATTAAGACAGTATGGTACTGGCACAAAGACAGAAATATAGATCAATGGAACAGAATAGAAAGCCCAGAGATAAATCCACGCATCTATGGACACCTTATCTTTGACAAAGGAGGCAAGAATATACAATGGAGAAAAGACAATCTCTTTAACAAGTGGTGCTGGGAAAACTGGACAGCTACTTGTAAAAGAATGAAACTAGAACACTTTCTAACACCATACACAAAGATAAACTCAAAATGGATCAAAGATCTAATCAGAAGACCAGAAACTATAAAACTCTTAGAGGATAACATAGGCAAAACACTCTCCGACATAAACCAAAGCAGGATCCTCCATGACCCACCTCCTAGAATATTGGAAATAAAAGCACGAATAAACGGGACCTAATTAAAATTAAAAGCTTCTGCACAACAAAGGAAACTATATAAGCAAGGTGAAAAGACAGCCTTCAGAATGGAGAAAATAATAGCCAATGAAGCAACGGACAATCTCAAAAATATACAAGCAACTCCTGCAGCTCCATTCTAGAAAAATGACCCAATCAAAAAGTGGGCCAAAGAACTTAACAGACATTTCTCCAAAGAAGACATAGAAATGGCTAACAAACACATGAAGATGCTCAACATCACTCATTATCAGAGAAATGCAAATCAAAACCACAATGAGGTATCACTTTACACCAGTCAGAATGGCTGTAATCCAAAAATCTACAAGCAATAAATGCTGGAGAGGATGTGGAGAAAAGGGAACCCTCTTACACTGTTGGTGGGAATGCAAGCTAGTACAGCCACTGTGGAAAACAGTGTGGAGGTTCCTTAAACTGCAAATAGACCTGCCATATGACCCAGCAATCCCACTGCTGGGCATATACACCGAGGAAATCAGAATTGAAAGAGCCATGTGTACCCCAATGTTCATCGCTGCATTGTTTACAATAGCCAGGACATGGAAGCAACCTAGATGCCCATCAACTGACGAATGGATAAGAAAGCTGTGGTACATATACACAATGGAATATTACTCAGCATTAAAAAAAAATTCATTTGAATCAGTTCTACTCAGGTGGACGGAACTGGAGCCTATTGTCCAGAGTGAAGTGAGTCAGAAGGAAAAACAATACAGTATACTAATGCATATATATGGAATTTAGAAAGACGGTAACGAGAACCCTGCATGCGAGACAGCAAAAGGAACGCAGATGTATAGAACAGACTCGTGGACTCTGTGGATGAGGACAAGGGTGGGATGATATGGGAGAATGGCATTGAAACATGTTAAGTATCGTATGTTTAATCAATCGCCAGCCCAGGAGTGATGCTCGGGGCTGGTGCATCGAGATTTCCCGGGGGGACGGAGGAGGGAGGGGGGTTCTGGAGGGGGAGCATATGTAAACCCATGTTGATATCATGTCATTGTATGGCAAAACTAATAAAAAAAAAAGTTGCTCTCCAGCCCATCTCCAAGTGAGCATTCGAAAATGCTCAACTGCAATTTAGAATAGCAGCTCTTAAAATAGCCACTGGGACATTTGTCATATTAGGGGGCTACTCAGCATCCTGTGCTGCCCAGAGAGCTGTGGCCCAATTCCTCAGCCTGGCTGGTGTGGCCATGAAGTACTTCTGTGTCCAAGGGCTGCTGGAGAGTGGTGGTGGCCGCAGGTGGCTCTTGATGCCCCTAGCTTGAGTGTGGACCTGGAGGAGCCCTGGTCTCCTTGCTCCTGGTCAGATGAGCTCCAGTCCCTAATGATGGCTTTGGGACAGGATAATAAGGGCCTCTGTATGCAGACAATATGAACCCTGAAGAGTTTAAGTCAATAGCTCCAACGGGAGACTGCAGAGGGTGAGCCTGGTGTCAATCTGAGCTTATTTCTCTCCAGAGTTAATACATCAAGCAGCACCAGTAACATAAACCTGGGAGCTGTTGGCATCTAAATATAGCTTCAAACAAGGCTTTTTTCAGTCTCCTCTGTGCATGTTCATCCCAGTGAAACCCTGTGTATCTTCAGGCTGTAGTTTCTCAGGTTGGTACATCTGTGTCCCTTTGAAATTCCCAAGACTGAAGGATGCTGTGTTGGTTACAGTGGAGACTATGACATGCTGGGGAGAGAACATGGGCCCTTGAGAGACTCTCTTGTAGGATGGAGACCGTGTAGGCCAGGCAGTATGATTTCTGCACGTCGACCACTCACCTGGTGTCTGCCTGGGTTGCTGTGGGTGTTTGAAGTGATCCTTAGTTACAGAACCACTAGAAACCAGTGGGAAGAGGTTTAATTCCAAGAGTGCTAGGATTGAGAGAAATGTTTACAGTGGTCTTGGTATCGTCTAGAACTTGGAATTTGTAAGTGCTTTACTCCCAGGCAGAGTGTGGAGTCAGCCATTGGGTGGGTGTCAGTTTGTGTCACAATAGTTCAGGACTGGTTCACAAAACTTATTTCCCCTCCCTTGGGTTACCTACCCCCAACCACTCTACTATCCAGTGCCAAAATACTGATACTAGAGGGTCACCCTTCACTCGAGGGGGGAGGGTGGGTGGAATCAAGCAAACCTATCTGAATATTTCAAAACAAAATCTTGGCCTATGGCAGCGCATGGGCTCAAGCTTGTTTAAAGAGCCATTGCTGCCGGGGTCCAGCCTCGGCGGGTCCGGGGGTCTTGAGGGATGAGTGGCGTCGGCAGAAGAACTGAGCTGAGTCAATGTGTGGTGATGGAGCAGTCTCTCTCGTTTATTGTTGGTTTACAGCTTTATAGCCAAAAGACATCCCCATTACATCATTACATCACCTATCATTCTGTACAATTTTTTGTTTTCTACCTTCCATAGCAACCTTATCATTGAGATCATTCCCCAATCTATCATGAAACATTCCCCTTGCAGAAGTCAGATTTCTATGTAATTGGATTTAACAATAGTATGTTTACCATTTGATTGTCATCAGCATACTTCATTCAATCATGATAAGTACATCAATCTAAGCAGAAAGGTTACATTTCTCTTATCAGGTGCAACTATGTAGAAGCTAGAAGGAAGGGCTTAAGCTTGAAACTGTTTTATTCTATTAACCTACTCTGGTTCTTACGAGGAAAGAGGAAAGAGGACAAAGAGACAGTGTAGCAGCACTGCTTTAGCAATAAAACCCTATTAACCTTATAACAACTATAATGAATTCCTATGTCTACACTATCCTAAAGCAGTCAATGTCTCCAACTATGCTGGCCACAGTTATGAGCATTCCTAAGTCCCATTCTAGCCTGTTTTCAAGGAAGGGCGCCTCCTCCTTGGAGTGGTTGGGGGGAGTAGGATGTGGAAAGGTGACCCAAATACGAACCCTTCTTGTGGTGGCCTTGCCATGACCCCCAGAGAACTCTTGGTAAACTCCCCAGTAAGGAGTAGTAATCTATTTAAATGTCCCTTTCGTTCCTCCTTAGCCCTGGGGGAAGGCAATCCACCTTCCCAGATCCTCTGGTTGATAAGGTCTGGGGGAATTCTCAGGAGGAATTCTTTCCAACTGGGACTAACCTACTGAGATGAGCTAATGTTCCAAGCATGGATAGAACTCCCAAGAAAAATACCAGGGGGGGCCTTGCCCGGGATGTCCCGATAAAGAAAGTCAGCTTTGCAATTTCTTTTAGTCTCGTGACCTTGTCATCTGAGCAAGGGGACGTCCTGACGGCTCCCGGCACATTGCATTAATGATGGGCTTTGAAAAGTTAGACACAAACGGGGAAAGTACTCCAGGGGCTGGTGCACACCAAGTTTCCCTATCCCTTTGTTAAAACTTGAGATCGTCATGGGGACAGCAGCATAGCCTAGCTCAGAAAGCTGTTAGAAGTGCATAACTTGGGGGAAAGGCATGTTGGGTGCCACGGAGCTGGAGGTGCTACAGAGACATGAGGCATACGAGGTTCCTTGTTTTCCTAAGCTATCAGAATGTCTTCTAGGAGAAAAGGCCTTAACAGGTCATTGACCAGGGGAGTTTTGTAGAAGCTGATGCCTGTGGTGGCCGATTTGTTACATAAGTGAATGTTAAACACCTACGGTTTTGGGTTAATATCAACGACTACTTTTGCACTTCATTTGAAACTCGTGTACCTGTCTGGCTAAAGCTTCTAAAACGTCCATGAAAGTGCGATAGGCAGTGTAGTAGACACCTCTGTGCCGGAGAAGAACATCTATTACAAATATATCATGTTTCACTTCCCCCTGGAGGAGCAGACTCTACACGTTCTGGTGGCATTTTTGAGTTCTCTAGATATTTCCTCTAGAATACATTTTTATTTTATGGTGGGAGTCGACAAGGTGGGTCTTTGGAAAGGGCTGTTTTAGAAATGCCACAAAAAGTCCACCAGCTGGGGGACTATCACTGCATTCACCAGATTGGTCCGTTGTCCATTCTGTAGCTACTGCTAACAAATTGCTAACTCATTGTCTTCTGCCTTAAGTCTACAGTAAAATTTGAATTTAACTCTTATAGTCTGTGGGAACAGGGAGTAGATAAGCTTGAGATGTGCAGGTAGTGGGGAGATCAGGGTGAAGGAAGGAGCCCATTGATGCTCAGTTTTTGGCTTGGACAGCTGGGTGGTGGGTGATCTGGTCACTTAAGCTAGGCCATCAAGTTGATCTAACTACGTGGTTTGCAGGGGTGGACTTGGGCTCCCAGGGGAGTAGAACAGCTTTGGGGGGGTGGCTTTTCAGTTGTGTTTGACACTTTGCAACACCATGGACTGCAGCATGTCATCCCCTTCTCCTCCTGCCCTTTTCCAGCATCAGGGTCTTTTCCAGTGAGCTGGCTCTGCACATCAGGTGGAGTATTGGAGTTTCAGCTTCAGCATCAGTCCTTCGAATATTCAGGGTAGATTTCCTTTAGGACTTGTGTGATCTTCTTGCAGTCCAAGGGACTCTCAATTGTCCTCAGCACCATGATTTGGAAGCATCAATTTTTCAGTACTCAGCCACCTTTATGGTCCAGCTCTCACATCCGTTAATGACTACTGAAAAAACTGCAGTTTCGACAGATGGACCTTTGTCAGCAGAGTATCTCTGCTTAACACTATCCTAGGCTTGTTATAGCTTTCCTTCCAAGGAGCAAGCATCTTTTAATATCTTGGCTGCATTTGGAACCCAAGAGAATAAAATATCACCATTTTCACTTCTCCCCCTATTTGCATGAAGCGATGAGACTGGATGCCATCATCTTAGTTTTTTGAACGTTGTTTTGAGCCAACTTTTCTCTGCTAAAACGGCAATTCTGCTAGGCTGTGTAGGATTGCTAGGGCTTGGTGTTGGAGACAGACTCTGCCCTGGCAAGGGTTTTTAATCAAACTGCAAATGAATGGATTACTGGTGGAGGAGGTGAGAGAAAGTCTAATTACTGGAAAAATTCAGATGAGGGAGGCGATTCTATGCCTCTTACACCTGTAAAGACATGGAAGTGGCTTGGGAGTGTCACTTTAGGGGTTACGAAATGCGCATTGAGGCCAGCTCTGAGTTTTTTTGCCCAGGAATCCCCAGACTCCTGCTTTAGGGACCTGGCTGCTGGCTCCAGCTCTTGTGGTGTTGGATCCATGACTGCCCTGAGTCCTGTAGTACACTTGTCCTGTAAGCTCACCCAACCCGGGCTTCTATGTGCCCCAACCCAATATTGATTCACTTGCCCTTGAGGTTTCTAGAAGGCAGTGCCCTGAAGGAACTAAATAGCATATAGATGAGCCCCTTTTGCAGTGGTTAGCGCTCGGTGGTGAGAATTTGTCTCGGACTCTGCGCTGGTGTGCAATTAACTTCTCACCAAGTGCATCATTTTAATAATCCCACCTGGGAAAGGCAGGGGTTTCCTGGTGTGTCTGGAGAAAGACTGGTGCTCGCTGCTCTGTATGCTCCTGGGTGTAGACAGGTTGCGTATGCAGAAGGGATGGCTCTGCGCCCGTGTTGGCCGAAGTTTAGTCTCAATGGTGACAGTTGGCCTTCACCTGTATGGGAGTGTGGACTTGGAACAGCTGGAGTATCAATGTGGCCTTGACTAGAGTCCTGAGGTTTTGGGAGGCTTTAGCTGGGTTTAAAACAGAAAAGGGGTTCATCTGACTCACATGAAGCTCATGTCTGCAACCTCAGTCTAAGTAGAGGCCAGGACTTGAGCAGACTTTTCTTCCTTTTCAAAGAAAGGAGTCTAAAGAATCTTGAAAGAAGGCAGTGGCAAAAGAACAAGCATCAGAGCTTGTGGCCCAGGAGGAGCCGAGCTGGCTGCCATGTACCGGATGGGTTTCCGTGATGCCTTGGGCCTCTCTTGCTGGGGCCATGCTCAGTGGAAAAACTTGGCTACCATTCATCCAGAGGAGACTGCTTGGGGATGTGTCGCAGACTTTCAGAGACTGCTCACTGCTAGCCAGAGCAGGTGAGCAAGCAGATCTAGCATCATCAAGGCCCCACCCTTCAAATCTTGGCCTTCTTGGCCCCGGACTTGACTTCTGTTCCCTGAGTAGCTGGGGAGCTGACTCGGGTGCGTCAGTAGCAGCCGTTTGTCCCTTACAGGTTCTAGGCCTCTTCCAGAACCCTGTGCTTCCTGCAGGGTTTCCTAGGCTAGTGATAAGAACCAATAGGCTAACAGTGGGGCCTGACGATGGACTTCAAAGACAAGAGCCTTGCTGGATCCTTGAGCATGACCTTACTAGCGTGGGAGATGAATGCAGCTGTCCTGTAGTTTGAACATTCTTCAGTACTTCCCTTCTTGGGATTTGGGATGAAGATTGACCTTTTTCCGGTCTTGTGGCCACAAGCCCTCTGTTGTGAGGGTCAAACTGCAGAGATTGGCTTTAGCTCTTGTGGTCCAGCCTCATGAGACCTCCCCAAGATGAGGTGGGCTCCCCAGCCCCTCCCCCTGGAAGCACCTAAATCTGGACAGTGGAGGGATGGGTAGGGAGGATCAGAGACCGATCCTAGGAGAGGTGGGTCAACTGGCTAAGACCAGCAAGAAGAGCACCAGCTGCTTTTCCTAGCAAGTCCCTTTGCAAGTGGCTCTCCCCCACCACATCCATCCAGTCCTGGCTGCCTGGAATCTGAAGGTGTCAAGGTAGCTCCTGTACTGAGTCCTCCCCGTGGGAATGATGAATCTTTGAACTTGAACTCCAACCAAGTTATTCCCTCACAGGCCTCACCCAGAAATCACGTCTGGAACTGCCAGGGAACATAATCTGATTATTAAACATTTTTTAATCCTCTTGTGAAACTGGATGACGTGTGTTTTGATATGAGGCAGGTGGGCCCAGGGGCCCTGGGGGGTGGTGCCAAGGTCAAGAAAAGGCCACCCACAGGGGATGAGGCGCTGGGGTTTTTGTGGTGGGTGGGCGGGCGAGATTCAGCAAACAGATACTGAGTTCGCTTTGCTGAGACTTGGCATTGCTGTGTTTCCCCTAAAGCACAAGGAAGGGGATGTCATCGGTGAGTGTGGTAGGATCCCGCTGACTTCATAGTAACTAGCTGAAAATAGGGGAGAAGACCTGGGAATGACCTCTCCCATCCTTGATTTTTCTCATATGCATATATTTGGGAACCTTATCCCAGGACCAAACATCCACAGTTCACACACTGGGATAGAGGATGAGCAGTGTCCTCTGCGAGGTTCTCAACTCTCTGAGGACACACAGCTCAGCTTCTGAACACACAAAGGGAGAGGACATCCTAACCTGCTGCCTACTAAGTTCTCATGGCTGCACCCTGGGGCCTAGGACAGGCTGCAGTCCGATGGGCTTCTTGGGTCGCTGCGAAAAAAGATCGGGGAATGAGAGATTTGAGTTTTGGGTAATGCCTGATGTGCCCGGGTGTGCGGCAGGCCCAATTTAGGGGGGCTTTGGCCATTGACTGGGAGGTGGTTTGGGGGGCGACTGTCACTCAAGTGGATGTGGAACTCTTCCCCCACGTCCTCACAAGTACGAGGCACTTTGGAACTTGCAGTCAGAGCAGGACAAAGAGCCTTCCTGAATCGGAGGATTTTTTTAAACCCAGGAAGTCTGCCCTGCGTGTGCAGATGTCAGGGCCCTCACAAGGGACCTCCTCGTGGTCCAGGCTGGGTCCACCTCTTTGCTGAGGTGTGAAAAGCGGCTTGCTGTGCTGGGAGACTATCTAGGGCACTTCCAAGTGAGTCTGTCATTTCCTAACAACCACAAAAGCCCACACACCAGGAGGCAGAGGGGATGCCTGACTTGGAAGATGAACCTGGGAGCCTGATCATGTCATTCTCAATGCCCCTGCCTCTTAGTTGCCATTTGCATGGTATCAAATGACCTTAGATTTTAGCTTTTCTGAATTACATATAATTTTGCCAGACTTGTGTACTAAGCAAACCTGGGGGAGAGGCTGGCAGTGTGAACTGCAGCCAGGATCCAGAGTTGAGTGCTTCTGGAGGCTGCCCTGTGGATGTTGGGGCCTTCCTTGGAGTCAGTGCTCCACTGTGGTTTTTTTAAAATTTTCTTGTGTTGGTTTTGCCATACAATGACATGAAACCGCCATGGGTTTACATATGCTCCCCCTCCAGAACCCCCCTCCCTCCTCCCTCCTGATTCCCTCCCCCTGGGACATCTCGGTGCACCAGCCACGAGCATCAATTCTGGGCTGGCGATTGATTTCACACATGATAATCAACATGTTTCAATGCCATTCTCCCATATCATCCCACCCTTGCCCTCATCCAGAGTCCACGAGTCTGTTCTATACATTTCTTTTGCTGTCTCGCATGCAGGGTTCTCGCTGCCATCTTTCTAAACTCCATATATATGCGTTAGTATACTGTATTGTTTTTCCTCTGGCTTACTTCACTCTGTATAATAGGCTCTAGTTCTGTCCACCCGAGTAGAACTGATTCAAATGAATTTTTTTTAATGCTGAGTAATATTCCATTGTGTGTATGTACCACAGCTTTCTTATCCATTCGTCAGTTGATGGGCTTCTAGGTTGCTTCCATGTCCTGGCTATTGTAAACAATGCAGCGATGAACATTGGGGTACACGTGGCTCTTTCAATTCTGATTTCCTCGGTGTGTACGCCCAGCAGTGGGATTGCTGGGTCATATGGCAGGTCTATTTGCAGTTTTTTAAGGAATCTTCACACTGTTTTCCATAGTGGCTGTACTAGTTTGCATTCCCACCAACAGTGTAAGAGGGTTCCCTTTTCTCCACATCCTCTCCAGCATTTATTGCTTGTAGATTTTTGGATGGCAGCCATTCTGACTGGTGTAAAGTGGGTACCTCATTGTGGTTTTGATTTGCATTTCTCTGAGTGATGTTGAGCATCTTTTCATGTGTGTTAGCCATTTTTGACCCACCTCCCAGAATATCGGAAATAAAAGCACGAATAAACAAATGGGACCTAATTAAAATTAAAAGCTTCTGCACAACAAAGGAAACTATAAGCAAGGTGAAAAGACAGCCTTCAGAATGGGAGAAAATAATAGGAAACGAAGCAACAAACAATTAATCTCAAAAATTTACAAGCAACTCCTGCAGCTCCATTCTAGAAAAATAAACGACCCAATCAAAAAGTGGGCCAAAGAACTTAACAGACATTTCTCCACTGTGTTTTTGAATGTTGTCATGGTGAAAGTGCAGGCCTGCTAGTGCCTGTCAGCTGAGGTCAAAGCCGAACCTTCTCAGCTATTGTCTCTGCCAGATGGGAAACTCCCTGAGGGCAGGGGGGATGTTTCTGGGGCTCAAATGTGCAGTTTCCTTGGAGCTTCACTATAAGAATGTCCAGCTCCAGGGGTGCTGAGTGCTTGGGCGTGGCCTCTGTGACTCAGCTTGGGGGATCTGTAGGTCCTGTTGCTTCAGGATCACACTGGGCCCTCTCTGCTGTCTCGCTTGTGAGCTCACCAAGAACTGGCAAGCAAGCTTTCTTTGGCTCCTTCAACTCCTTTAGTTCCTAGCAAGTGTTGGTGCCACCAAACCTGAGCTGCTTGGGCAGGACTGAGCCTGCACTACTGCATGAGAATGTGAAAGTGTGCCTGGCTGGGCAGGACCCGCCTGCTGGACCCCGGGGGCTGTCCTGTGTGCCAGAAACGCTTGCTTCCTGTCTGCAAGAGCTGCGTTTCTTCAGCTTTCCCATGTCCAGGTGCTTCTTGTAGGGAGTGTTGCCCCTTTAAGTAGAGGTGGAAGGATGTCTGAGTTAGTGAGAATAAGGGAAAGCATCTATCAAATGTGGACACTGCCCTGATGCCCGAGGGTCACCAAACTGGGGTCCTTAGCCTGATGCCCTGCAAGCCAAATGCTGAGAGATTTACAGCTGTGGTGGTTCAGTTGCTAAGTCGTGTCTGACTCCTGCGGCCTCATAGACTGCAGCATGCCAGGCTTCCGTCCTCCACTGTCTCCGAGTTTGCTGTCTAGCCGTCTCATCCTTTGCCACTCCCCATTCCCCTTGTCTTCCGTCTTTCCCGTCTTTGCCAGCATCAGTCTTTCCCAAATGAGTTGGCTCTTTGAGAGGCCAAAGTATGGGAACGTCAGCATCAGTCCTTCCAGTGACTACTAGGGTTGATCTCCGTTAAGGTTAACTGGTTTGAACTGCTTGCTATCCAAGGGACTCAAGAGTCTTCTCCAGAACCACAATTCAAAAAACATGAATTCCTTGACTTTCAGCCTTCTTTATGGACAAACTCTTACTTCCATACATGACTACCTTTGTTGGCAAAGTGATGTCTCTGCTTTTTTCAAAAATCTATTAATTGGAGGCTAACTCTTTAATATGCTATCTAGGTTTGTCATAGCTCTTTCAAAGAGCAAGCGTCTTTTTAATTTCATGGCTGTAGTTACCATCTGCAGTGATTTTTGAAGCCCAAGAAAATCTGGGAAATTCAAGGACCGTAATCTCCTTGAAAAAAGGATACTGGCTCTATGATGGGACTCTACCTTCATGACCTCATCTAAGCCGAACACCTCTCCTGGCACCCACCTCCAGATACTGTCACACTGATGGTTATGGCTTGAATGTATGAAGTCTGAGGATAGAAACATTGTCTATAACAGCTGAGCTCTTAGCTATTTCATCTCATCCCCTAAAGTAGGTGAGCTGTTTTTTTCCCTGAAGACATCTTTCATGTTAAAATGCATACAGCATAAAATTTGCCTTTTGAAATATCCTAAGTGTAAATTGGCAATCATTAGTGATGATCATATAATATTGTTAGTGCAACTTGTCACAAACTCTGCAACAATTAAGCAAGGGGCTCCCACCCTCTACCCTTCCCTTCCCTAGCCCGTATGCATGTATGCTAAGTTGCTTCAGTCATGTCCAACTCTGTGACCCCATAGCCCATCAGGCTCCTCTGTCGGTGGCATTTTCCAGGCAAGAATACTGGAGTGGGTTGTCATTTGCTTTTGCAGGGGATCTTCCTGACCCAGGGATTGAACCCATGGCTCTTATGTTTCCTGCATTGGCAGGTGGGTTCTTTACCATTAGCACCACCTGGGAAGCCCTTAATAACCTCTAGTCTACTTTCTGAGTGTAACTTATTGTTTC
Organism: Antilocapra americana; assembly: GCA_007570785.1. Taxonomy (NCBI): domain Eukaryota; kingdom Metazoa; phylum Chordata; class Mammalia; order Artiodactyla; family Antilocapridae; genus Antilocapra; species Antilocapra americana. Next base: position 2,144,302 of record ML660770.1, on the reverse strand, counting down.
TTGCCCTTGGATCATTAAAACATTTGTCCTTCCGTCTGGCTTTTTTCATTTAGAGGAACTTCAAGTTATGTCCATATTGTAGCAATGTGTCAGAAATTCAATTCTCTTGGGTCTGAATAAGAATCCATTGCTTGGATATAACAAGATTCACTTCTCTTCACCTGTTGGATAATGGAGTTGTCTGCACATCTTGGCTCTTGTAAATGCTGCAGTGAACATCACAGTATAGATAAAACTGCTTAAATCCATGTTTTCAAGTCTCTTTAATAGGAATGACTGGGTCAAATGGTGACCCTGTGTTTAGAACTTTGAAGAACTGTCAAAACAATGAATTGATTCTGGAGGTGGTTCTAGGTGGAAGACCTAAAGTCCTAAGTGTTTTGGAATAAGACCCCCTGCTAGATGTCAAAGTCACTTCGTAGTTTCACACTTGAAACTGAACACTCAGGAAGGTCATATCTGCTTCATTAACCTCTGAAAGAGGAAATACAATCATCCATCAAGGTGGTCAAGATCTTTCTTCAAGGACACTTCTGGATCATTGGCTGTTTGAGTAAACAGAATCAGTCCATTTCACTTAAGAATTCATATGGCATTGAAACATGTTAATTATCATATGTGAAATCAATCACCAGCCCAGGATTGATGCTCGGGGCTGGTGCACTGAGATTTCCCAGGGGGAGGGAATCGGGAGGGAGGAGGGAGGGGGGTTCTGGAGGGGGAGCATATGTAAACCCATGGTGGTTTCATGTCATTGTATGGCAAATCCAACACAAAGAAAATTAAAAAATTCATATTCAAGAACTTCCCTATTAAGTAACTTGAGATTTTGAAGCCAGTACATCCTTAAGACCCTGATGCTGGGAAAGGTTGAGGGCAGGAGAAGGGGACAAGAGGATGAGATGGTTGGATGGCATCCACCGACTCAATGGACATGAATTTGGGTGGACTCCGAGAGTTGGTGATGGACAGGGAGGCCTGACGTACTGTGGTTCATGGGGTCGCAAAGAGTCGGACACGACTGAGCGACTGAGCTGAACATCCTTACCAGATGGCAGGATAGAAACCACATTGCACCTCCTCAGAAGCCTCTTGTTTCTGTCTCAATTTCCTGCTGTGCCCTATGACACTTAGGAATGTGCCCAACTTCCCTTGGGCAGCAAGTCTTGAGCCTTGAGTGGTTCACCATGATGTTTACCCTTTGATTTGTGGAGATCTTGCTAGGTCTTGTCCTCAATACCTGGGGGTAGAGGGTCTGTCTAGTGATTTAAGAATAGAAATATTAAAGGCTTAATCTTTCAGAATCAAGGGGTGGATTCTTGATTCTTGAATCAAGATAGAGAGCTTCTATCACTTAGGAGTTATTTGGACTGACCAGCTATTAAGTTTGTTCTTACAAAAATCCTGAAAGGGAACTAGTGCTGTGCATGACAGGCTTACCTGGAGATACTACAGGTTCAGTTCCTGACCACAAAAAAGCACGCATCAGTGTCACAAATTTTTTGGTTTCCCAAGGCAGATAGTTTAGTTTATCAAGGGTGCAATAGCATTTCTAAATGTACATTAAATTCCTTATTGCTAAAAGTTGCTAACCACCTGGACCTTCAGTGAGTTGGAATCTTTTTTTGCTGGTGGAGGGCCTTGCCTCAGTGTTGACGGCCATTGACTTAACAGTGTGGTTGCTGAAAGCTGCGGGTAGTAGCTATGGAAATGTCTCAAAACAACGAAGCTCGACATACCGACTCTTCCTTTCATGATTTCTCTGTAGTGTGCAATACTGCCTGGCATTTTACCACAGAACTTCCAGATCTTGAGTCAGTCCTCCCAAACCCTGCTGCTGCTGCTTTTGACTAAGTTGCTGGAACTCCCTGAATCCTGTCATTTCACCAGTCTTCACGGCATCGTGTCTCTTCATAAGAAGCAATTGCTCATCCATTAAATTATCGTGGACTGCAGCAGTCTCGTCTCATCTTCAGGCTCACCTCTCATTCTAGTCCTCTTGCTAGTTCTGTCATCTCTATAGCTACTTCTCTACTGAAGTTTTGAACCCCTCAGTCACCCATGAGGGTTGGAATCGATTTCTTCCTAACTCCTGGGCATGTTTATTTTGAATGCTTTATTCTTGCTGTGAATGACAACTGTTTTTCATGGCATGTAGAATGGTGAGTCCTTTCGAGAAGATTTTCAATTTACTTTTCCCAGATTCAGAGGAATCACTATTTACGGCAGCTATAGCCTTATGAATTGTACTTAAATGCGGTTTGACTTCTCAATCCACGGCTGCAGAATGGATGTTGTTAACAAGCATGTGTAACAACATAATCTCATTTGCATCATCAGAGTGCTCTTGGGTGGCCAAGTGCGTTGTCAGTGGCAATAATGCTTTGAAAGGAATCATTTTCTGAGCAGTAGATGTCCATAGTAACCATAAAATACTCAGAAAACTATGTTAACGGAATGTGCTGCCATTCAGACTTAGCCGCTGCCTGTGCTCTGTAAATGGCACAATCTAGCATAACTAAGGGCCCAATTTGAAATTGTAAGTGGACATTGGCTTCCACTTAAGTCCCCAGCTGGATGAGCCCCGAACAAGTCGACTGGGCCTTTGAAACTTTGAAGCCAGGTATTGACTTCTCTTCAGCTATGAGATTCTCCAGCATGAGGCTATTTTTCTGCATTTATAAGTACTGGCTTAGTGTAGCCACGTTCATTTGTGATCTGAGCTAGATCTTTGGGATAACTTGCTGCAGCTTCTACATCAGCCCTTGTGGCTCCTAAGTTACAGGAGATGACTTACTTAAACCTCCTGAACTGAACTCTGCCTGTTGGTTTAAACGTCTGCAGCTTCCTCACCTCCCTGACATCGTATCGAAGAAAGTTAGGGCCTTGCTCTGGACTAGGCTTTGGCTTAAGGGAATGTTGTGGCTCGTTTGTTCTGGCAAAACCAGTAAAACTATATCAGTAGTGAGGCTGAGCTTCCTGTGTGTGTTCACTGGAGTAGCCCTTTGATTCCTTCAAAAACTTTCCCTTGGCGTTCACGACTTGACTCTCTGGCACGAGGGCTACCTTTCAGCCTGTCTTAGCGTTTTTCATGCCTCCCTCACTAAGCTTAATCATTTCCAGCTTTTGATATAAAGTGAGACAGGCAGCTCTTTCACTTGATTGTTTAGTGGCCATTGTAGGTTATTCCCTGGCCTAATTTCAATATTTCATCCTCAGAACACAGAGGCAGATAGTAAAGGGGAGATATAGTGGAATGGCCAGTTGGAGCCATCGGAACCCGTCTCTATGGGGCAATTCGAGGCATCCCCAGTCACCATACCAAATACAATGAGCTTGAAATATTGTGAGAACCACAAATTGTGACAGACACGCAGTGAGCACACGTTGGAAAGCAGTGCTGATATGCAGAGTTGCAACAAATCTTCAATTTGTTCTAAAAAAAATTTGAACTGAAATGAAGTGAAGCTACTCTGGGGGGTGGTGTCCTGCATTCCACCACTTGGAGTGATGAAGTCTGGGGGGTCCCACGTGGTCATCTGTGGCTGCACCTGTCTTCCCTGGTGAGAAGTTTCCAGAAAGAGCTGCGTGAGCCATGGAGGCATTTTTTGATAACTTGATGTGACTATCAGGGCACCTGCTGGTTAAGGGGTTGGTGGCCCAAGTCGTTTGAGGGTCAACCTCAAGTACAAACTGTGCTCACCGACGCGGCTGGGCTCACTCTCCACCCTGGTGCTGAACATGGGGCATCCTTATACCCCTGGGCTTGTGCCCCTCAGGGTCTAGAGAGTCTCCAAGGAGTTAACACCTCTTGAGTCTGAAATAACTGTGACTGAAGAGTAAAATTACAAGAAGCCCTTTGACTGACTTATATATAGCAAGGACTTTAAGGATCACATTTTTATCTTTAGCTATCATAGGCTGAAATTTATCACTTCTGACAGGTGGCAGTGAGTGGATTTGGCAAAATCGCCACCTTAACTGGCTTGTTACGCAATTCAGTTTTGCTCTTCTTGTAATGTGGGTATGTTTTATAGTTTCAAAAAGTTACCCTGAAGCCATTCTTGGAAAGCACCTGTCATCTTTGTCAATTTGGGCTGGGCTATGGGCTTCCAAACTAGACTATCATTGTCCATGACTAAGAAAGGAAAATAGAAGTGGCATTGTGCCCCTGTATTTCTGGCCCTTTATTGTCTTGCTGAGGGAAGGAGTGAACCATAGAAATGACTTCATTCTGATTGTTGCATGACAGAGTTTTATGATCTCATTAGGAACATACTTAGATATACGCAGATGTAGTGAGCATAGTGTAATCTGTACACAGAATACCTTCTTGACTCTGCCATTTGCACTTGATCAAGTGCTTTTTCAAGCCTCATCAGAGGCAGTGAAGACATTCGGGTGTATTAGAGGTAGTCATATAATGACTGTGGCGAGCAGATGGTCCACGCTACTCAACGGTCTGATAGCCAGTGAGTGTAAAGACCACTGAAGCAGGGATGTTAGCGTCAGGCCCAGGTCACCACGGCCATCCCTCTGAAGATTGGATCTGGGATAGGACTTCTCCCAAGTCCTGCTTTGCTTCATATGACTTGAGTGCCTTCATGGTAAAGAGACTGCATCCCTGACCTCCCCAGATAGAGTGTGCGTGGGACTCTCCGGAGACCCGCATATCTCATCTTAGCACGTCTTTGCTGCCTGTGAACAGCATCTCTGGCTCATCCAGCTGCTCCAGGCTCAATGTGCTTGGGAGCTTCTTAGGGGGTATCTGTTCTGATGCTCTGTGGCCAGAAGGTCATGTCGTGAGCCAACCCAGGGTCAGCAGAAGGGATGAAGTTGGAGAAAAGGTGTGCCCAGGTCTACTGTGATGCTGAGTAGGTTTTAGGGCTGCCCTGAGATTTCCAGTGTCTAGGTTAAGTTCTGGTCACAGGAGCGTAGCATCTCCCCTGGTAAGCCTCAGTTCAGTTCAGTCGCTCAGTCATGTCCGACTCTTTGCGACTTCATGGACTGCAGCACTCCAGACTTCCTGTCCATCACCAACTCCCAGAGGTTACTCATGTCCATTGAGTTGGTGATGCCATCCAACCATCTCATCCTCTGTCGTCCCCTTCTCCCCCTGTCCTCAATCTTTCCCAGCATCAGGGTCTTTTCCAATGAGTCAGTTTTTCGCATCACGTGGCCAAAGTATTGGAGCTTCAGCATCTGACCAGCTTCCTTAGGCATCGCCTTTCCAAGTCTGCTGTTGTGATGCCCTCTGGCCACCAGATGGTGCCACTGGACACCCCTCCGGCCCCTGCCAGGTGGGAAACTCCAGGGTTTTGAGGACCTCAGTGAGGAATGTCCTCTGCTTTGACCATCTTTGCTTTTTCCCTATTTTCCTTCAGCGGAATCTTGATCTTGTATTGAATTGCCTCATCCTACACCAAGCTTATCTACCTTTAGAAATGTAATTGATTCCATTCCGGCTGGAGAGCCTGGACTCCCAGACCCACAGTCCTATGCTAAAGCAGGTAAATTTCTTCTCAGAATCCTGTAGATAGCGAACACCTTGTGATGTCACTCACATGGCTTCAGTTATAAATTGTCACCTTGAATGAGAAATTCTTATTTAAAATGTTAAGCCAGAAATTTCACTTTGGAAACATTTTAAAACTGAACTTAGCAAAGGCACCAGAAATTGTCAAAGGATATAAGAAGCAAGTAGTTAGTCTTTTCCTACAAATTTAAACAACTGAGCATGACAAGTCACAGTATGAGGTAGCAGTTTGGCTATGTTTTACTAGGCATCTAAATCTTTGACATTTTGAGTATTCAAGGCATTAGGGGTAAAGCTAGAATTAGTAAATTCTAACTTCATGACTCAAAGATATGCAGCAACTATTCGTCATGATCCTAGCAAAGTCTAAAGCTTTCACTGAAACATACTTTACATATATCAAACATCAGTTAACATACCAAGTAGTCCACAACTATTTCTCAATTGCTAGGTTTTCAGGAAAACCTGAGTCTATCTAGGTTTCTCTACCATTGAGCTGAATTTTCTAAGCTGATGGTCCAACTTGCCAGGCAGCTGCTTTCTCTAAGAGGAGGATTTCTGTTGATACGAAAACCAGGATTGGAAGTCCAGCCCGAGATACCCAGGTGGAAATCCCATATGTCAGGCTAGAAATCTGAGGGACGAAGAGTGCTTATTCCAAGAATTCAGCAAACAACTTGATGTTTCTTTAACGGCCTAAGGGCATCCAAACATATTACCGGCAAAAATGTAAGGACAGAATGTTGTCTTGACCTACTAAGGGATGTACAAAGGACAAGCAGAGGAAGCTCATAAAATCTTTACAAGATATTAAACTGCTCACCCTGTAGTTAATACCCCCCTTACCTCTAAAAATGTTAGCTTTCTTCTGTCACACTTGGCTTAGCTGGTATTCTTTCTGGAGACACTAGAAGCTTTTCTTTGTCTTTTGGTGTGCTGATTGGGAGACCAGGGATCTGCTATCTCAGATGCATACTTTGAGGGGGAGCCTCCTGCATCAGACTTGGGGGAACAGGAAGGACCTGGGGGACAGGCCCGTGACAGCTGTGGTCAGTGCCAGGGAGCCTGAGGCCACATGCTCACAAAGAATTAGGGTGACCTCCACCCTTGTTCCATGGCTACCTGCAGTGAGAGCCAAATTTCTCCCAGAGAAGCAGAGATATGAATCTGGAAACACCCTTGGGGACAGTGGTGGTGAAATACTCTTGGGATGGGCAAGGAGGTTGAAAAGCCATAGAACTGCTGGGAGAAGGGCATTGAAGCATGTTAATTTTCATATGTCTAATCAATCGCCAGCCCAGGATTGATGCTCGGGGCTGGTGCAGTGAGATTTCCCGGGGTGGGGGGAGGGAAGAGGGAGGGGGTTCCGGAGGGGAAGCATATGTAAACCCATGGTGATATCATGACAATGTATGGCAAAAACAATTAAAAAAAAAAAACTGCTGGGCTCGGAGGAATGAGGAGTCTGGGAAGCCCGAGGTTAATGTGCCAAGAATCGGGCTCCTGGTGAGGTCTCCTGGCTTACAGAGGGGACTGTCTTGTTTCAATGAGGTAGAAAGCAAAGGAGCTCCAGTCTCCTTCCTCATGTGTGTGTGTGTGTGCGCTCAGGCCCTTCAGTCATATCTCTTTGTGACCCTGTAGACTGTATCCCGCCAGGGTCCTCTGTCCATGGAATTTTCCAGGCAAGAATACGGGAGTGGGTTGCCATTTCTTCTTTCAGGGGCTCTTGCCAACCCAGAGATCGAACCCACATCTCCTGCATTGGCAGATGGGTTCTTTACTACTGAGCCACTTGGGAAGGTCACTTTCCTCTTAAGGTTACTAATCCCATCATGGGGTCCACCGTATGACTTCACCTAAACCAAATTGCTTTCCAAAAGCTCCCCCTCCAAGGCTTTCATATTGGAATTAGTGCTTCAACATGAATTTGGTGGCAGGGGGATAAACCTTCATCTCCAATCTAACCATAACCCCACAAGCATCAGATGTTTTAGTTGGGCTTTCCCAGAGAGCCAACCGTGCGACAAGGGGTTTGGGCTCAGGTAGTTCACCTGGCAGGTGATCCCAGGAAGCATGGGTGAAACAGTGAGGAAAGCAGGACGAGGGAAAGAGAAAGTCAAGGGTTGTGTTACAGTGAGTTCACGATCACGGGAATCTGGGGTTCAGTCCTGCGGGGGAGCCTCTGTATGGTTCTGCAGAGCATGTTTCTGGTAATACTCCCATGTGATGGGGTGGCTGACAGTTTGTGGCGCTCTTCTCTCCCAGATTGACTGGGAGGTGGGCCCCCTCAAGGGCGTTAGCTCCCTTGTAGTTTCCAGTTTGCAGCTGAGTGAGCTCCCGTGGTACCAAAGGATGGAGTCAGGCAAACGGATGCTGACATAGAGGCGGGGAGAGGTAGGGAAAGCCTAGAGAGGTCTTCCAAGGCTGCATCTCACTCACCTGATGCTGGACCCACAGAATGCATTGCCCTTATTTGCAAGCACTTGGGTACTGAACACTGCAGCTGGCTGACTTCTAGACAAGTCATCCTGTCTACTTGTTGAGCACCTCTTCTGTAATGAATCACTGTCTTAAATTGAAAAAACCAACTTAGGCTGTCTATTCCTATAGGCCCTTCTACAAGGCCTCTTCCCCAGACCACCTTGTCTCTAATCTTGCTGCTTCCAGGATCCTGAGCAGCCAGCGAACTCATCTGCTGATGCATGCTATCCTGAATACCCTTCTTGGACCCTCATTTCATAAGAAATGATCCAAGTGTACTGACTGAACATAGCCCACTGGGAGAATATTCCCTCTTTTAGGGTGTCCTCTAAGGAGCTGTGGGATGGCAACAGTTTACTAACAATCCATTGTTACATATTGGATGAATCTGTCTATGAACCAGGGCTTTGCTTTTCCCCCTGGGTCACATGTTTCTATGGGGTCACAGGGGGTGAGCTAAGAGTTATAAGTGCAGCAGAGGTAGGGCATGATGGGGAGGGGGGTGGAGTCATTTGAAACTTAAACATGCCCTTAGATTTGCTTGGTATTCGCCACAAACACGCTACTACCTGCCTAACTCTGGTGGTGCCCACTTGACCTTACGCTTTCCAGCCTTGCAGCATCCAACTCATAACAGGAAGTTCTAAACCCATACTCGATGTTTTGTGATTAGGATTCAGTCTCTGTTAGTCTCAGTAACACGCTTGGAACTGATTACCAAGTTATAAGCTTTCTATGGGCAAATGTATGAACTTATTCTGCCGTCGTAGGCCTTGTGGTTACCGCCTGCACACTGGCCATACGTGTGTTTCAGAGTACTGGATACTTCTGATATTTCGGAGCTAATAGTATAATGCCAATGATAAGGTGAACCAGAAAGACTTTTTGGTGGAAAGTCAATATGATCAAGATTCCTGTTGAGTCCTCCAGGGACTTGCCATCCATTCCTACCATGGGTAAGGCCAACACTGAGATCTGCCAGGTGATGTTTTGAGTGGCAAGACCACAGGTACTCAAAACTGGCAGGCTTTGGAGACCACTGGAAAATGGTTTGGGGAAGTAATCTTAAGTGTGACATAATGCTGTTTTCACACTCCAAAGAGGCCTATTGATTTTGAAGTTATTCTTTCTTCAATGGTAGGAGATAAAAAATGTGACAAATTGTCCTTTAATTAGGAATTGGGGTCCCTGCATGTCCTAGACACTTATTTAAAAAAGGCATCAATTTACCTCCCACTTTCTTGCACACAGACCTTCAGGTCATAACAGTATAATGCCAAATTGGCATAACAATGTAATGCCAGTAATAAAGGAGACCAGCAGGATCTTTGGCATGCCATTAGGTCCCAGTCTTTTTGACTGACTGTTGCAGATGTGGTTTTGGTGTGCTCATGAGAGGGTGAGTGCGCAGGGTCTTGTCTGATGTGCCATCTTTGACCACTCTCACCAGTGTAATCTGGAAGCCAATATAGTCAAGATTTCTGTAGGTTATATCGTGGTAGAGATCAGGAACGTTGACATGACCTTAGGATAAGGCTATGAATGTATACTGATTTTCCCACGAGAAAGCAAACTAATCCTCAATTGAGGATCGAGTAGTATATTCTCTAAATTGTTAGATGCATGCTAAATGCCAGAAATAGTGCTCTTGTTCTGTCCTCTATGACAGCCATGATAGTTCACTGTCACGGGACTTCAAATGTTTCACTGAATCAAGGAGTCACAGAGGCCTCTGATCAAATGCAGGGTGACTTCTCTTTCATCCTTACTGGCCAAGTGAGCAGGTGCATGAAAGAGGAGGCCTCTAGCTGGTCAACTTGGACCAGTAGTTGCTGCGGCCAGCACAACAGGTAGGGATGGAAAGTGGTTGATGCACAGTTTTGGGGCAGAAAAAGAAACGAGACAGAATTAAAGTTTTAAAGATGGGACTGGAGGACTCAAGACCTCTTGGGTCAAGAGCCCTGTTCCTTGGAGCCACATCATTTTTTTAGTGTCTTGGAGCCACATCATTTTTTTAGTGTCTTGGAGCCACATCATTTTTTTAGTGTCTTGGAGCCACATCACTTTTTTAGTGTCTTGGCAAGCAGAAAGTATCTGTTACGATGAAGTCGGCCTGCTATGTCCCTGGTCACATCTCCCATTTTGTTGATTAAACTGTCTTTATTTTCATGTACAAGGGCTATCACCTAGCTGGAGGTCACAGACCTGCATATGTCTTGGGAGAACATCTTAGTGTGTGCACAAGCAGTGTTCTGAACTTGCGCTGACCTTTTTTTTTTTTTTTTTTGCTTACAAAGTAGATGAACCGTGAGGGTAACCAGACATAAAAAGTCACAAATGGCATGACCTCATTCAATTTAAACTGTATAAGAGAAAAATCCATGAAGAATAAGAATGAATTAAGGGGTGATGTGAGATGGAGCAGTGGGCAGTAAATATTCATGGGCATTGGTTTCTTTTTTGAGCGATGGATATGTCCTGGAATTATATAGTTCAGGTTTCACAAATTTTTGTATATTAAAACAACTGAATTATATATATAAGATAACATTAATGGTATATAACTTTTTATTTTAATAAAACTATTCAAAAAGGTAAGCAATTGATTAAATCTTATGAAATATTCCATAATTTTTGTGAAAATAAAACTTAATAAATGCACACATTCAACATGGTTAAGCCATTTTATAAACATACTATCATGTTCCATTAAATAACACTGTGCTCAGTCAGGTATTAGTCTTTGACCTCACATGAGGTTAAATATAGCAATTTCCTCCAAAGAACTTCAGCTTACATGGTCAAGGAACTAGATAATTCATGGATATCTAAGGCAAAGGAAAGGCTTCAGGGAGGAGGAGGAGGAAGGAAGGAGGAAACTATACATGAGGGAACTCCTCACACACTTGTCCCCCAGACTGTAGCAGATAGAATAAGGGTCAAACTTGCAAAGATCTATCCTCTGATTGGGGAGCTCTAGAATACTAGGAACATTCTCTTTAGATCAAAAAAAAAAAAAATCAGCCTTTACCCTTTTGAGACCTGACATGGTAGTGAGGTTATTTGAAGAGGGGAGATCAGTTTGCCATGAGGCGGTACCCAGAGTTGATTGAATCCCTGGGTGGTTTGAATGGCTCCAGGTCAAGCTTTTCTGGACCTCCCACTGGTTAGGTCCTTGGGTTGTAATGTTCATTGTCTATTTCTAATCCATGTGGAAACATGGGAACCTGGGTAGTGTCAATAAAGTTCATGAGTCGTATATGGTGGTGCTGTTTTCATAAGCTACTGGACGTGTCTCTATGGCTCTCCTGAGTTTTGGTGTTGCTTGACATGTGGTGAAGGGAACTGTGACACCAGTAGAAAGACTCCTTTAGAGGGAAGGAAGGAGATTTTTCAATGGAAGGCTTGTGGGCTTATCCCTTCAGGAAAGGAGAACTTTTCTGCTGGCTTCATTTTTAAACATGAAGCATTGATCCTGGCTGGGCTGGATGAGGAAAAGGGCTTGTTTGCTGGTCAATTCCTATACTTGGAGATGTGTTAATACCTGTGAGCTGAACAAATGTCCTAGAATTTTCTAGACCAAGCCCGTGTGGTGGCTGAGGCTGGGCAAATGCTATGTCTGACTTTCTCCCCAATTCCTTAAGACTTCCTGGGTCCTCAGGGAAAAGTACTTACTAACTTAGGCTAACAATGATGATCAAAGAACTGTCAAATTTTGTAACATGCTTTAGGCTTATTGGACATATTAGAGCCCAAATCCTGCAACATGAAAAAAGAGGCACACAGACTGGGTGTCTTCTAGATTTTTCACAATTGATTTGTATATTACAAGCTGATCAGGATCTTGAGTGACAAATAATGATCATCCCTACACAGCAGTTAATTCAGGGAGCTGTTGATAGATTATATCTTCATTAAAGAATAAAAGTTTCATTTCCTATGTTAACGTAAAAATTTGAAGGTCAAAAGGGCATATAAAAAGTCCAGTGTCTGGCTTCCCTAGGAAAGATTCTTTCATGACTTATATGGGTTAGGTTTACAGGGGGTGCCCTTGGGAACAGCACTGGAAAGGCAGTAAAGACAGCAAGATGGGGCAAAAGTTGAACTTTGTATCCTTGGGCATTTCAACCAAGCCCCAGGAAGCCTCCAGAGTGGTCCTGAACTAAGCAACATGGCTGGACCTCTGGATACTCAGAGTGGTCAGGGAATGTGACATCCCCAGGGGAGGGGGCACAGCCCTCCGTGAGGCAGATCTCTTTGGAGCAAAGGCCGCTCCTAGAGGGGGAGTGAACATCTAGGATTCTCAGCTGTGATCACAGCACACATCAGAGCGTGTATCAGGCGCCATCTTGTAACAAGCAGATCTTGGCCGATCTTTTTGTCCTGAGGCTCCTTTCTCACTGTCATCTAGTGAGATTTTTCTCTTGTATCCTAGTAGGTCTGTGAGCCTCAATTTCTGAAGCCATAGATCCTTCAAGGAAGGATGAACTCCAGGATTGGAAGCAAATCTGGCTAAATCTCTGTTCTTAGCGATGCTGACATAAGCAGCCAAAATCAGTAGAGGTGGTTGTACTGAAAAAGACGACATTGAGGGCCTTTGAGTGGAAGCCTTCAGGGGGATCTCTGGAAATGGGATATCTCTTTATTAGGGTCTAAGGCTCATTTATTTGGGGATTCTTCAGCCATGTGAGGCCCTTCACCTGTTGACATATGTTAAGTGATTCCAGCAGATGAACAAGTTAGATCAAGAAAGCTCCAGAAACACAACAGCATTCACCATGAAAGGCACTTCCGGCCTGGGGACTGTGCCATACCAGCTAGCAATTAACCTAGGTTAGTGAAAAGTTTGCTCTGTCTACGTCATCTCTTTCAGAAGAATTGCCCAGAACTCCTGTCTGGTTTTTTTTGTAAATTTTCTTTATTGTGTTGGTTTTGCCATACAATGACATGAAACTGCCATGGGTCTACATATGCACCCCCTCCAGAACCCCCCTCCCTCCTCCCTCCCCCTGGGACATCTTGGTGCACCAGCCCCGAGCATCAATCCTGGGCTGGCGATTGATTTCACATATGATAATTAACATGTTTCAATGCCATTCTCCCATACCATCCCACCCTTGCTCTCTTCCACAGAGTCCACGAGTCTGTTCTATGCATCTGTGTTCCTTTTGCTGTCTCGCATGCAGGGTTCTCATTACCATATTTCTAAATTCCATATATATGCATTAGTATACTGTATTGTTGTTTTTCCTTCTGGCTTACTTCACTCTGGATAATAGGCTCCAGTTCCGTCCACCTGAGTAGAACTGATTCAAATGAATTTTTTTTAATGCTGAGTAATATTCCATTGTGTATATGTACCACAGCTTTCTTATCCATTCGTCAGTTGATGGGCTTCTAGGTTGCTTCCATGTCCTGGCTATTGCAAACAATGTGGCGATGAACATCGGGGTATACGTGTCTCTTTCAATTCTGGTTTCCTCGGTGTGTATGCCCAGCATTGGGATTGCTGGGTCATATGGCAGGTCTATTTGCAGTTTTTTAAGGAATCTCCACACTATTCTCCATAGTGGCTGTACTAGTTTGCATTCCCACAAACAGTGTAAGAGAGTTCCCTTTTCTCCACATCCTCTCCAGCATTTATTGCTTGTAGACTTTTGGATGGCAGCCATTCTGACTGGTGTAAAGTGGTACCTCATTGTGGTTTTGATTTGCATTTCTCTGATAATGAGTGATGTTGAGCATCTTTTCATGTGTTAGCCATTTTTATGTCTTCTTTGGAGAAATGTCTGTTAAGTTCTTTGGCCCACTTTTTGATTGGGTCGTTTATTTTTCTGGAATGGAGCTGCAGGAGTTGCTTGTATATTTTTGAGATTGTTTGTCAGTTGCTTCATTGGCTATTATTTTATCCCATTCTGAAGGCTGTCTTTTTACCAGAACTCCTGTCTTAACCAAAAACAGAAAAGCGTAGTTTCTTGGATACTTATCTACCTTCACTTAGAGGGAAGTCTGGGTAGTTGGGGAGATTGCTGACAGCTGAAAAGCTGGGTCATGACCCTCACCCCAGAGTCATCAGTGCTGGAAATGTGTTCATGCCCTTTATAGACCTTAGCAGCCTTCAGCTGTGAATCCAGCTGAGAGTGAACTTGTTTTTAGTGACTTGTTCTGGGAACAGATGACTACACATGCTTCTCACAGTCCTTGTTGATGTCAGGGGCTGTCAAGGAGCATTTCACTGAGGCCCCTGGCGCTTGCCTAGAGGTCGACATCCAGTCTGCGCTTTGGGTAGAAGCAGTAGTCTGATGCAAGAGGGCAGAGTAGTGACTGGGCTTCACTGGTACATTACTGGGAAAGTAGGTGATAGCTCTGGCATCCAGCCTGTTGGACCAGGCTGCGTCTTCTAGGTGATAGTTTGGTGATGTCCTGGGATTTCAAGGAGGACTTTGCCAGGGGCAAAGAGTGCCTTTTGATATTGTTATGGTTCCTTTTCCATTTCTTGCTCAAATATTTGACTAAAAGTCATCTCTGTATGCCTCTGTACCTAGGTGTTTGTGATACTCAAAGTAGAAGAAAGTTTCTCCCTGTTCCCCACCCACCCCCCATGAAGGGGGCTCCTGAAATCAGACTATCCGGTCTGTTAAGTTTTGCCCTTAAGCACCCTCCGGTCATGCTTCGATGCTGTGCCTGCTCAGGTTGAGCTCTCCACTTCCTCACTAGCTGTGCTGCGTCACGTGGGCTGTATCTTGCTCACCACTGGCTTTAAACTGAGCATTATCAGACCCTCTTGCAAGTCTGTTCCTTGAAGGTCCATGGGCAAGTTTCTAGGGAAAGCTCAGAAGACTGGGTGGTGGGCTAATTCAATATTGAGCAGGTGAAAGGTAGGAGTAAGATGTGTGATAAAAGAATTGGATGACCAGGGGATCTAGAATGCATCTCTAGAGACACCTCTGGAACTAACATCAAGGGGAGATTAGGGCCTTAAGCAAAGGTTGATAACATGGTTCACCATATATGGAGGCCCAGCCTGCCTCAGGGGGCCTTAGTGTGAAAAGTTGAGATCTTCATGGAGAGATGTGTTAGCATTCATGGTGATAGTGCCAGTGAGCAGAACCATGGAACATACAGCTGGGTGGCTCTTTACGGAAAACACAGGAACATACCCTTAATTAGGCCCCTAGTAAATGACATAAAATGTGTTATCAGCACACAGGTCTGTATCACTCTGGAGTTAGTAAGTGATCAATGCTAGGTAATTAACCTTGAGGTTCCAGAAGTGCCCTTGACCTGACTCAAAGGGCTGATCTCAAGTATTGATACTGTACTTATCTCAAGTACAGACTTGATAGGCATCTTTTTCTGGGGCGACTTGGTGGCATTTGCTTAAGAGTGTCATTACCCTTATTTATGGTCCTTCCTCGGTGTTAGAGATGTACTTACCTGACTTAGTCACCCTTAGAAGGCACAGCCATTCAGTGAATGGAAAGGGTCACATGATTTGGCAAGTAGCTTCTGTGTAATTCCCCTGTTGGGTCTTCAACTCGTTGGTCTCAGAAGGAGTGTTGCTGCTTGGATTGAATGATTCTTAGTCCCTCCTAGGACTTGCTGTAATGTTGCTGTCTCTGCTCCATCTTCTGAGGATCTCTGTTCCCATGATATTTCTTTTTTAAATTAATGTATTTTTTTAATTGAAGGGCAATTGCTATACAGAACTTTGTTTTCTGTCAAACCTCAACATGAATCAGCCATAGGTATACATATATCCCTTCCTGTTTGAACCTCCCTTTCATCTCCCACCCTTCTAAGTTGATGCAGAGCCCCTGTTAGTTTCCTGATCCATACAGCAAATTCCTGTTGGCTATCTATTTTACATATGGTAATGTAAGTTTCCATTTTACTCTATGGAAAAACGTAACATATTTCTTAATACGTCTATTTATCTTCCTTTCATGTTTCCAAAATTAAAGTCACATGGGCAGATGAGAAACCCTAGCTTGCGTCACCCTAGTTCTCTTGTCCTCGGGGTAAGTCACTTAATCAGATTGAACTTTGGCCTCCAATCATCCTCACTTTTCCATGGTTGAGGACTTAGCTATTGGCAGCTTTGAGATCATGCTCTTTAAGTTTCAGAGTTTAAAGTATCTGAACTTTATTAGGCATGAAGTGAAAGTTGCTCAGTCATGTCCCAACTCTTTGTGACCCCATGGACTATATAGTCCATGCGAATTCTCCAGGCAAGAATACCAGAGTGGGTAGCCATTCCCTTCTCCAGGGGATTTTCCCAACCCAGGGGTTGAACCCAAGTCTCCCACATTGCAGGTGGATTCTTTACCAGCTGAGCCACAAGGGAAGTCCCTTTTATACCTGAAGGGACATTTTAGCCTGATTCTATGTACATGGTTCATCTGTGCCGAGGGTCTATGCTGATCAGTGAAGTACCATCAGTTACCTCCAGCTGTTGAATGAGGCTCTCTTCAGGGTTAAGACGGCATCAGTTGTGGAGGACCCAAGGGTCTCTCCCATCAAGGTGTCTGGCTCCAGAGTTCTCTGAACATTCATCTTGTACAAATAAAGAGAACTATCTTAGTTGTCAATTGCCATGGAGGCTAAAATATTTATTTTCCAGATGCCTGGGTCTATTGAAGCTTGTTCTTTAGGTTCACACCTGTGGGACTCTTGTCTGTTGGTCTGCTGCTGTGTGGAAAGACTGCAGAAAGTAAAAACAAAGTTAAGCAAAGGGCACCTGAGCAGAACAGAGTCCTGGGGGTTTGAATCCTGCATCCAACACCCCTTCAGTGCAAAGAATGACAGGCAGGTTGGCCTCCAGTCATAGCTTTCAAGACGTAACTGTCAGATATCATGGCAACTGTCTTCAGTGTCCCCAGGGGGAAACAGAGCAATGTTCCAGTCTTGTTCCTTTAACTGACTTTGGACAAGCCCTTGGGGCAACAGTGCACAAGAGGGGCAGGATCTTCAGGAAAATTTTGAGGATATACGTGGAAAGAGGCTCATCTCATCTCTGAAGAACAAGCTTTCACTGACCAAGGCTGGAACCTTCTTGTATGCTTCTGCAGTGCGAAGTCTTAGAACGCCAGAAGGTTTTACCAGCACGCTCTGTGGAATCTGAAGTCTGCATATTGAGGCTTTGTCTCAAAGCAGCCAGCTAGGTCAGGACTTGCTAACCTCATGAGTATGAATCTTTCTGGCTGAATGATTCTTCATTGTGAGGGTTGCCTTGTGCATTATAGAATGTTGAACAGCAGTTTTTTGTGACAAATGTCTCCAGACAGTTATGTTTTTCCTTGGGGAGCAAAATATCTCCTTGTTGAGAGTCAACAAAGTAGGTTCCTCAAGGAACACTGGGGAGGGCATCTTGTCCCTTTCCTTCCACGGGGCCTTCATAGACGGAGAGCTGGATATTGATGCACTTTTCTCATGAACTCAAAGGTGGGAGAAAACTTCAGAGAAAGGACAGGATGGTTCCAACTCTCTCCTTCCTTGGATGGATTTCCTCATTTAGCTCCTACAGCTTGGCCTTTGCTTATGTCATCGTCTTAGTTTGAGGAATACTTTTCACCACTTGATTCTTGCCATCAAACTTTGAAGCTAAACATTGTATATCTTTACTGCTCAAACCCCATTGCAGCTTCTTGCTACTCGGGTCTGAGTCACCATTATATATATGTGTTGGACACTCTGGATTCATATTTAGTTCATCTGGGTGGATGCTGAGTGAGAAACTAGTGTCCCATTGATGTCTGCAGCGGCTTCAGCCTCTGTAGGTGACCTCAGGGGATGGGGCTGTATCTGAACTATGTGCTTTGCTGTGTTCATTCTTTCAGTCATGTTTGACTCATTGTGACCCCATGGACTGCAGTAGGCCAGGCTTCCCTGTCCATGATCTCCTGCAGCTTGCTCAAACTCATGTCCATCGAGTCAATGATGCCATCCAATCATCTCATCCTCTGTCGCCCCCGCCTCCTCCTCCTGCCTTCAATATTTTCCAGTGTCAGAACCAAAATCTTCTTCTAAAGACTTGGCAACTTGCAGGGGTTAAGTTAGGATTCAGTGTTTCTCTAGAAAAACAACCCCCAGGAGATTGATTGCAAGGTGTTGACTTGTGACTGAGGCGGGGGCAGGGTGGAGGTGACCTGTAAAAGCAGAAATCCACTATAGGACAGCCAGTTAGGAAGTACAGTCTGGAAGTCTCGGACTGCAGCCTCAGTTCCTGCCTAAAAGTAGCTTTTCATCAGGAAAGCCTCTGCTTTGCTCTCAAAGCCTTTCACCTGATAGGATCAGGCCCACGCCCATCACCTAGGATGCTGTTGCTAAGTCGCGCCCATTGTGTCCGACTCTGCGACCCCATAGGCAGCAGCCCATCAGGCTCCTCTGTCCCTGGGATTCTCCAGGCAAGAACACTGGAGTAGGTTGCCATTTCCTTCTCCAATGCGTAAAAGGAAAAGTGAAAGTAAAGTTGCTCAATCGTGTCTGACTCTTAGTGACCCCATGGACTGCAGTCCACCAGGCTCCTCCATCCATAGGATTTTCCAGGCAAGGGTATTGGAGTGGGTTGCCATAGCCTTCTCCTATACAATCACTATGTTACATTGAATAACAATGTGTTTGGACACAGTCAGGTATCCTGTGGCCTCACATGAAGTGAAGGGCAGCAATATCCCCAGAGAAGAAGCTCCAATAAATAGTCTGAGAAACAGACAATTCATGAAGATTTTGTATCAGAGGGAAGGAGAAGGGCAAAGGAAGGAAACTGTATATGAGAGAACTTCTGAAAACAGAAGCTCACAGTTGCATTGTCATAATCCAAAAACACTCCAATCTTACCCAGAGGCCTTTTCACAAACTGAACTAAGGGTGGGGAGGTGGACGGAATAAACTGTTAACCTTTGTAGAAAACAGAAAAAATGTTTCTTCACAATCAATATGGACACTGATATCACCTAGGATAGTCTCCTGTAATTAAAGCCAATTGATTACAGGTTTTAATCACACAAGATACTTTCACTCAGGTATTAGATGGGCATTTGGGATAACTAAACTGTAGCCTGGATAAGTTGACAAAATAATATTGACCATCATAGGTTCTAAATAACTTATTTCTGGAGCAATTGTGCTAAGTGCTGGAAACCAGAAAGGACTTCTGAACAATCTGACTGTCCTATATGTTGTTGAGCCTTGACTCAACATGGGCTTTGAACTGCGTGGATCCACTGCATTTTTTTTTCAAACAAGTGCTACACAATATGTGTTGACTTTGCAGATGTGGGACTGTGGATGGTTGTGGATGTTACCTGTGTAGTTTTGACTGCATGGGTGGGGCATGGTTGGTGCTCTTAACCAGCATGGTGTTCAAGGGTCAACCATATTAATCTCTTAATCACCAGGTAGTTTGATCACCTAGATGTTGTTCCCAGAGAATAAATCAAAGCCCGCTAGACATCCACACTCAGAGCCCACACTGCAGTACCCAGGAGATGCTTGTCCTGCATACTCCAATGTGAGGTATAGGAGGGGGCTTCCAGGCTGGTGTGGTTTCATGCATTCTTCTCTGGATCATTTCATGGACTGTCACAGCCCACATTGGTTCTATAGGCTTCTGTGGATCTGGGCATGTGGATGGGACAATGAAGTCAAAGAGACAGATACTTGGTGTCTTATGTTTTACTCAGTGTTTTTATTGCCTGATAACTGATAAAGCCCATGCTTGGGTCTTGGGTTCTGTGGGGTCTGGGTCACAACCAGGCATGTAATTCTGAGAAAGTGACAAAAAAATGTTTCCCAGGTCAGAGAGCATGTTCCTGTTCATGTCAGGAATACCCATACATTTACTGCCTACTTTACATTTGTCTATAAAATACTGGTCCAGGACAGGCTTGACTTGCTGGTAAAGCTATTGGTGATGTTGGGACAGCTGGAGACTCTTTGGAGACTCTTGCTCTCAATACAGAGTGTCATCTGGATTGAGTGAGAACCCTGGATCACCATGAGGCAAGCTCTGTGGCCTTCACTTGGGCCCCAAGGTATCAGAATGAACTAGGCAGGCTCATGTTGAATCAAGCAGTCCCTCTTCTAGGCAGATAGCCTCAGACTTAATCCTCACTCTTCACAACAGTGAATGCTGGGTGTCATAGACTGTTCCTTAAGCCTCCCTGAGCTTGACTATAGGATACATACATGCCTTCTGTGCTCTGGTCAGGAAGAAGCAGGCCATGGCACTGGTGGAAGAGGTAGATGAGGCACCTGGATTGCCTGGCTGTAGATGCCAGCTTGGACAGTTGGTCATAGATCTGCTGAAGCCTGACCTGAAAGAGAGGTGCATCTTTCTGTTAATGATGGGAGGCATGATGTGAACGCAGGAGGACCTGCCCAGGCAGAGGGGAGGGACGCTTTTGATAAGGTTGTGGTTCCCTTTTCATTGCCTGCCTTAATTTCAGTCAAATATTTGAGAATCGTCATGTGGTTAGCTCTGTTCTAGGTGACTGTGGTTCCTAGGAAGAAGGATAAGTTTTTCCTTGTATCCCTTGAGCAGGGAGTCCTGCAGGTGGACCAGGTGGTCTGTTCAGGTTTGCCATCAACGTGGCCCTTATACTGTATTCCTAGGCTTCCCTGCACATTGAGTGCTCTTCTTTCCCCACTTGATTGTGCTGCTTCGTGAATGTCGTCTCCTGCTCTCCAGAGGCCACAAGCTGAACATAGTCCAGCTGCCAAGTCTTTTTTCCTCAATAAGTTGTACAGAGATAACTGGACAGCTATACCTATTTTGTAACTTAAAAAACTACATGATTTAAAGGTTACGCTAATTTAGTCATTGCAAAATTTTGGCTTTATTCCCCATGTTATACAAGACATCATTGTAGCCTGTATTACTCAGTAGTTTGTAACTCCCTTGATGGTAGCTACTAGTTCTGTTTCTGCTTCTTGTTCGCTAGTTGTATTTTTTTAGATTCCACACGTAAGTGATATCATACAGCGTCTGATTTATTTCACTTAGCGTAAGGCTCTCCATGTCCGTCCACGTTGCTGCAAGCTTGCATCAGCATGTCGTTCTTTTCCATGGCTGCATAGTACTCAGTTATAAGAATACACCATATATCCTTTGTCTGATGGGCACCTAGGTTACTTTCATATCAGGGCAATTGTAGAGCTCTTAGGCATACTGAGGTGCGTGTATCTTCAAGTTTTTTTTGAATATCTGACTAAGCTTGCTTTCAGGAGCACCACCCCAAATCAAGGCAGTGTGCCAGCTTTGGTCCTTGTCTGGTGTATTTCACTTAGCGTAATGCTCTCCAGGCCCATCCACGTTGCTGCAAATGGCAGCATTATGTTCTTTTCCATGGCTGAGTAGTATTCAGCTGTAAGAATAGACCATATATTCTTTGTCTGATGGACACTTAGGTTACTTCCATATCAGGGAAATTGTAGAGCTCTTGTGAATACTGAGGTGCATGTATATTTCCTAGTTAATTGTTTTGAATATCTGACCAAGCTTGCTTTCAGGAGCCCCCTAAATCAAGGCAGAGTGCCTGCTTTGGTCCTCAGGAGCATGATGGCAGTCTAAGACATTTCAGTTAGTGTCTTCATTTTCCTTGTCCTACACAAAGGCTGTATGCTATTAGGGGAGTGACAGGCCTTGTCTTCCTAACTCCAGTTCTCTGGACCTCTTTGGAATATAGAATAGTTCCACAGCTGAGGACAGCGTTAGGCCGCCTCCCCCATGCCATCAGATCTAACGTACTTACGTCTATGTGTACTGTGTATATTGCCACATTGGTTGCCTCCCAGCAATGTGACAAGCTTCCCTCAGTAGGGTTGGGTACCTTAAACCTTCAGCTTCATTCTTAAAAATGCAGCAGCAACTCATAAGAACTGATATTACAGAGAGGATAGAAGGAATGGCTGGTAAGATGGTGAGGGAGAAACAGGGCTGCAGGGCATCAGACAGCAAGCACTTACCTTTCATTCTAGATGCTGCAGGGGCCTGAGCTGCTCCATTGTGGAGGGTCATGGACTTGACGAGACCTCAGACTACTACTGAGGACTATTTCTTGTTAGGTGCATGGGTTGTAGACTCTAGTGTCTGCTGTAGCACCGTTCCATGGCCTCCTTTGATGGCAAGCTGGGGGATGAGCAGGGGTACCAACAGTTGAATGAAGAGGAGAACAAACACAGATCTGATGACCTGGGTAGCTCATCTGGGTATAAAATAACTTGTGAACCTTATGTACAGGGGGCACTTTTTAGCCTGAGTTTGTCTGCCTCAAGCAATGGTCTTATAACCTTGATGCATGTTGACTGGGGAAGCATCACTCGGGTACTTTTAGTTGTGGAAAGCACTCTGCCTACAGAATCTATAGCACAATAGTCAATGTGGGGACTGCAAAGATGCCCCCCACTATTGAAATGTCAGGGGTCAGTGCCTGTCTTGAGGTTACCCTGCATGAAGGAAAAAGAAAATAGTTGGCTAACTGCCATTGAAACGAAGGTGTTAATTTCATAGTTTCCCCAGTCTATGGGAGCTTAGAGTTTAAACTCATACCTGTGAGGCTCTTGTCTGTGCTGCTAATTTGAAGGAGGAACGATGGAAATGAACACAAAGCTTAGCACAGGAAAGGAATCTGGGCAGGACTGCAGAGCTTGCTATCTCGCGGTCTTGGTCCTGAATCCAACATATCTGACTTGACCTTTAGTAGAAAGAGTCATGGGTAGCTTGGTCTCCCAGTCATAGCTTTCTAGATGAAACCAGATGATCTCCCTACTGTCAATGGCACCACAGGAAATGAGGAAAAGCCAACTTATGTCCAATGTCAGTGCATACATTGTTGAAGTAGTATGTAGCAGAGAAGGGTTTTGGGGGTGGATCTTAGAGACAGGTGGAAGATGCCTTATCTCTCTGTTGTAGAAAAGGAGTTCCAACCATTTGGGTTGGATTTGTTTATTTTTGTGTGCTTCTCCAGGTCATGGATATTTTCAAAATCCTAAAGACTTTACCCATGTTCCTGAGTGGACACCAAAGTCTGCAAATGGGTCAGGTTCTCTCTTGCAGAGACACTAGCTGGTTATCCTTCTCAAGTTTAGTACTGATGACATTTTAGGCTGAATAATTCTTTGTGGGTAGGCCATGCTGTGTACATCATAGGATTTTGAGCAGCATTCCTGGCCTCTTAAAGCCACTAGCTTCCTTCCACAAATCATGACAACTGACAATCTCTCCCTCCACTGCAATATCACTGATAGAGTAGACTCTATTCCCAGTCAAGAGCAGTCTTTCCTCTCTAAAATTTAGGATGCTGAAGCCCTTCTGTCACCTCTTGACCCTTCTGATCTTGCAGGATAGGTTTCCTGTAGGACATTTCCTTGGGCTGTCTAAGGCTGGCCAGCCTACCCAAGCTCTCAGGCACAGAATCTGGTCCTGCAGTGGGGTCTGCCTTGATGCTCAGAGGAACTTGAAATTGAAGCTGGAAGTTGTGTTCTCCACTAAGGGAGCTAACCTACTTGAACTAAGTCCATCTTGCACTGTTTCCTCCCTGCCATCTTTCCTTCTGCTACTCTGTCTGTGAGAGTTGATTATTGGGAAAGAAAGCCAGCACAGGATTGAAATACTTCTCAGAAGAGCTCACCAAGGGGTTCCAGCACCTACTGATCTCAGGACCACAGTCCAGTCATTTGCCAGTTGATGGAGCCAGTCTAATCTTGAGTTCTGTTGCTGAAGCAAGCTTGGCATTTTCTTAGAGTAATCTACTGCCCCACAGGAGCTTTGAGAATCTTGAATAGACTTGCTTGGACAGTGGGATTGGGCCCAGGGTTGTCTTTTCCAATTGGAATGACCTTGCAAGTCAGATGTCCAGGTGTTTAATAGATGAATTCCTCTGCTTGAAGTCCTGTCACCTGGTACTCCATGGAGTGGGCATCTCCAAGCACCTATGTGCATGACAGTTGGTTTACATTTCAAATCAGTATCTTTAAAAAAAAATCTCTTTATCCTTGGATGTGTAAAGTGAAAATTTTAGCTTCTATTAGTTCTATGCACCTTGCCATGCCCTCCTCCAGGGGATCTTCCCAACTCAGGGATCAAACCAGTTTCTCTTACGTCTCCTGAAATGGCAGGTGGGTTCTTTACCACTAGTGTGGTGTAACTTAAGGAAAAAAATTAGTTTGTGAGTGGAATTACACCTGGTTGAGAATCACTGAGGTAGGTGTAGGTCTTTCCTAGGAAGACTATACTAGGTGTCCTGTGGTGACTCTTCCCTGGTTGGATGATGGATGGAGGGTTGAATGCAGATGAGTTGAAGTTTCCTTGATTCTGGAAAGTATAGGGAAACTTTGGATGGCCTTGGTCAGAAGTGGGATTTCCCTAAGAACAAGGGTTCTATGTCTTTGAACAATTTCCCTAAACCTAGCTCAGAAGACTTCTGGTGATTCTCTCAATCCCCTCTCAGTTGCGGAAATCCCTTTTCAACTCTTGTATCCAACAGCTCATAGCTCAAAGTCGTCACAACCCAAGTTGTGTGTGTCAGTTCTTCATACTTAAGTATCTGAATCTGACCTCTGTTTTTGTGTGAAATGCTATGCAGGCACAGTTAGCTTGGCTGGGCAGATGCTGAATGAGAAACATGTCTCTTGTTGATGCCACTATGAGATATATCCCTGGAGGTGGCATGAATGACTGTCCCTAACCATAAGCACCTCACTGCTGATAGCTATCCTTGGGTGACTACTGACGAGTCAAGAAATTGATAGACTTAAATTCTCAATCCCTGGTTGATGTCTTAGAAACAGTTAGTTGAACAAAGGCACTTGTGATTTCCAACAATGACAATAGGTTCTTCAGCCATTCGGCTCAAACCTCAGTCAGGTGTCTCATGGTGTGAGTTAGAAATCCTCAGTACTTGATTCATATTGATTCCTGGGATCTTTGCCCATTATGGAAGGAAAGAGATGGAAACAGATGGAAAAGAGAACCTGTGGTGTTTGAGACGCCTGGCCATGGGATATTTCTGCCCTCAAATATATGCTATGATGTGTGGGTTGACCAGGTGTCCTATAACATCCCAGACTAAACATAGGGGACAATATGCAACTGGCATGGGTTGGGTAAGCGGTGCTCATGGATCTGTGGAGGTGGGAACTGGGCAAGAAGCCCACTCATGGGAGTTGGAGTTACACAGCCTTCTTGCAGAACTAGAGAAGAGGGAGAGGATAACGCGTGGCTGATCTCTGGTTTGCTAATGATGGACCAGGCTATGAGTAACAGGTAAATTACTGGGTACATGTCCATGATCAAAGTGAAAGTTGGCAGCTTCGTAAGTGTTCCAACGAGATTTTGTTGTAGCATAAACGAGAGAAGGTGGAGTGAGAGGCACTCAAAAAATTCCCAAGGAAGTTGGCACAGTGTTTTGCTGCTTCAAACATCAAGCTTCAATCCTCTTTCATTTGAGGCTGTCAACTCTTGAGTAGTTTGGCTTTAAACATAGGGATATAACTCACATGTTAGTGTCCCTCTTCTTGAAAGAGGAAACCAAATTCTTAAGCTTCCTGGGGTTTTAACACCTTCCTTATTCCTGCTTTTGGCAGGCTTTCTGGTTTACCCAGCTTTGGGAACTATTTGATCATGATACACCCTCGAGTGAGAAATGATGAAAAATGAAGAGTAAGCTCTTCTATAGAGTAGTCACAGGCATTTCTAAGCATGTGAGGATCTTTTCTGCGTGTAAAGCACTTGGACGCAGTAACACTTTTCTGATTTTGCTTATTCCTTTACTGGTCTTCAGCACAAGAGAATGACACTCAAATCACTCCAGGTCATTGGAGAATTGTCCTCCATAGGGCTTACATTATGGTGAAGTGTTGTAGTGTGAAGACCTATATTGGACATCTGCTCAGTGGCTGACCTGGAACCAGAATTTAGAAACTCCAAGTGGGTTAGCATGGCTGGCCCCATCACCCCTGGCAAAATAGCCTGGGACCTGTCCACTGTCAGCACTTTCCCATATTTAATGTATCTTCTGAAGTCTGTGCTCCCCAACATTTTCTTGCTTGAGCAAATGCAGAGCAGCCATAAAAAGTCATCCTTGAAAGTCATTAAAGGTCTTGCCTTGAATGCTTTCTCTACTGAGAGCTTTGTAGAAAGCATCTTTGACTCCCTTCTTTGATTCTTGCTGTTTGATTGACAAGAAGGATCTTGGGGGAAAGCATTTTGTCCAACAGGGACTGAATATCTGGATCTTGAGACTGCTTCTCTTTCACCAGGCAAGTTGACTCAACCTCATTCCAACGCCTATCTACCCCAGGAAGTCTATTCTTCGGGAAAAGCAGGTCAGTAGCTGTGAATGAAGAATGGTAAATGAGTGTGGAGGAGGTGTGTCCCTGAAACCCCACAGTGCATTTGAGGGGGAGGAAAGGTTGTAACCTAAAAGGTATGGAGGCAGGTGAACTGCAAGGTGGGGGTTTCAGAGCAAGGAGGGATGGGGGGTGGGCCAGGAAGGTCTGTATGAAAGTTTGAAAGATTCTTTGAACATGGGCCATCTTGGGCATCAGAGCTTGGGTTGTGAGAATATCTGGACTTTGGTGGGTAGTAGTTAGTTCTGCTCCACAGGTGTGGTGACTTTTCAGTGTGATTCAAGTGTTGCATTGAGGATGAAATATAAATGCTACTCTGCAAGAATCTTGAAGTGGGTGCTGACAGAACTCAGCCTGTTGCACCTGCTGCTCTGGGTCTTCCCACCTCAAGTGGCTTTGCCAATGGTTCCAAGGGCCCTGAGAGTCTCCCCAGATGTTGCCTCAGAGTTGAAGATGGCTATAGGATAAAACCTTTGACAGGACTTCATGTACAAACCTACAAGTGATATTCAGAAAAGCTCCATTGTGAGGGCTTCAGTCTTTGACATAAGTTCATCAAAGCCTGATTCTCAGGGCTTTTCTTTTGGCTGAGTTTCTGTTATATTGCAGAATTTAATTTCTAGTCATAGACAAATTTCTTCAAAGCTTTAGTCAATCTTTATGGGGTTGGCAATTGGTGAAATTTCTTTAGAATACTTGTTAAAATGACAAATCCTCGCTGGTATAGTGATGCATGTGGTAGGCAAAACCAGAATTAAGGGTCAGTGTTGCCATTCAACTTTGCTGTTATAAATCAATCTTAGTTCCCAACATCCAGAAGTAATTGGGTTGCCAAGGAGTTGTTAAATCTTTTCTTACATAGACAGTACCACAAGTTGGGCAAGAGTTACTGAAGATCTTCAGAGACTGTGAATTAACACACTGATCTCAGATGTCAGTTCTTTAACCCTTTTCTAACAGATCTGTCAATGTCATTGGGCTAAGACTCCCAGTGATTCCTTCTTTCATGAACAAAGAAGAAATGCAATTTTGTAATTGAGATGTCCTAAGATGGGCGGGTGGGTCATGGAGGCTATCCTTGATATATATATTTTTACACTTTACAATATTGTATTGGTTTTACCATATATTGACATGAATCTGCCGTGGGTGTACATGTGTCCCCCATCCAGAACCCCCCACCCACCTCCCTCTCCATCCCATCCTTCTGGGTCATCCCCAGTGCACCAGCCGCAAGCACCCTGTATCATGCATCAAACCTGGACTTGGCGATCCATTTCACATGATAATTTTCATGTTTCATGTCATTCTCCCATATCATCTCACCCTCTCTCATGGAGTCCAAAAGATTGTTCTATACATCTGTGTCTGTTTTGCTGTCTCGCATACAGGGTTATCATTACCATCTTTCTAAATTCCACATATATGCGTTAGTATACTGTATGGGTGTTTTTCTTTCGGGCTTACTTCATCCTGTATAACAGGATCCAGTTTCATCCACCTCATTAGAACTGATTCTAATGTATTCTTTTTAATGGTTGAGTAATATTTCATTGTGTATGTGTACCACAGCTTTTTTATTCATTCGTCTGCTGATGGACATCCTAGGTTGCTTCCATGTCTTGGCTATTATAAACAGTGCTGTGATGAACATGGGGGTACACGTGTCTCTTTCAATTCTGGTTTGATCTTTCCAAATGCACTTTGATTCCTCAACCCTGTTTTTTTCTGAAATTATTTTATTTATTTATTTTTATTGGTTTTGCCATACAATGACATGATATTGCCATGGGTTTACATATGCTCCCCCTCCAGAAACCCCCTCCCTCCTCCCTCCCGATTCCCTCCCCCCGGGAAATCTTGGTGCAGCAGCCCCGAGCATCAACCCTGGGCTGGTGATTGATTTCACATATGATAATTAACATGTTTCAATGCCATTCTCCCATATCATCCCAGCCTTGCCCTCATCCACAGAGTCCACAAGTCTATTCTATACATCTGCGTTCCTTTTGCTGTCTCGCATGCAGGGTTCTCGTTACTGTCTTTCTAAATTCCATATATATGTGTTAATATACTGTATTGTTGTTTTTGCTTCTGGCTTACTTCACTCTGGATAATGGGCTCCAGTTTCGTCCACCTGAGTAGAACTGATTCAAATGAATTTTTTTTAATGCTGAGTAATATTCCATTGTGTATATGTACCACAGCTTTCTTACCCATTCGTCAGTTGATGGGCATCTAGGTTGCTTCCATGTCCTGGCTATTGTAAACAATGTGGCGATGAACATTGGGGTACACGTGGCTCTTTCAATTCTGGTTTCCTTGGTGTGTAAGCCCAGCAGTGGAATTGCTGGGTCATATGGCAGGTCTATTTGCAGTTTTTTAAGGACTCTCCACACTGTTTTCCATAGTGGCTGTACTAGTTTGCATTCCCACCAACAGTGTAAGAGGGTTCCCTTTTCTCCACATCCTCTCCAGCATTTATTGCTTGTAGATTTTTGGATTGCAGCCATTCTGATGGGTGTAAAGTGGTACCTCATTGTGGTTTTGATTTGCATTTCTCTGAGTGATGTTGAGCATCTTTTCATGTGTTTGTTAGCCATTTTTATGTCTTCTTTGGAGTAATGTCTGTTAAGTTCTTTGGCCCACTTTTTGATTGGGTCGTTTATTTTTCTGGAATGGAGCTGCAGGAGTTGCTTGTATATTTTTGAGATTGTTGCTTCATTGGCTATTATTTTCTCCCATTCTGAAAGCTGTCTTTTCATCTTGCTTATAGTTTCCTTTGTTGTGCAGAATCTTGAGAAAGAATGGAACTGGAGGAATCAACCTACCTGACTTTAGGCTATACTACAAATCCACAGTCGTTAAGACAGTATGGTACTGGCACAAAGACAGAAATATAGATCAATGGAACAAAATAGAAAGCCCAGAGATAAATCCACGCATCTATGGACACCTTATCTTTGACAAAGGAGGCAAGAATATACAATGGAGAAAAGACAATCTCTTTAACAAGTGGTGCTGGGAAAACTGGACAGTCACTTGTAAAAGAATGAAACTAGAACACTTTCTAACACCATACACAAAAATAAACTCAAAATGGATCAAAGATCTAAGCTTAAGACCAGAAACTATAAAACTCCTAGAGGATAACATAGGTAAAACACTCTTCCGATATAAACCAAAGCGGGATCCTCTATGACCCACCTCCCAGAATATCGGAAATAAAAGCACGAATAAACAAATGGGACCTAATTAAAATGAAAAATTTTCAAGATGGCCATAATCCTAGGCACTTTTGTCAAGGCTCATGCATTGTTGAAAAATACACCACTCAACACATCTAAGGAATAGTTGATTGTTGAGACTGTTAACCAATACTTGAATATCTGCTTGCTTCTGCTCACTCCAGAAAATTTGGGGTCTTTCCAGTCATTGGCTTCGGTTCTTTTACACATAAACTCTCCCATCAAAAGATATATTAGTTGATGTAAACCGAAGACAGGCTGGTATGTTTCAGTGAGGAGATCAGACTGTGTTGGATACTCAGTGGAATCCTCTTAACGCTGGTAAAGTCCTTTGTGTGTATGTAATTCTGCTTGAGTCCAAGGTGTATACGGTGGTTTTGGTGCCATCCTCACTGAACCTAAGCTTCAAAAGGGGCTGGCCCTCTGAGTGTGGGAGTCGTCAATCTTTGTATCAAAGGAAGTACAGAGAGATGTACAACAGGGAGAAGGAGAGTCTTGTGTAGACAGAGGAACATGAGGGAGTGGGGGGAGAGAGCTCTCAGAAGCCTTAGAGAATTTTTCCAACTCGGGAATCTATTGAGATAACTGAGTTTCACTGAGGGAAGCAATAGTGGATCCACCATTATGGCGGAGGTTGTTTGGTGGCTAAGTCATGTCTGGCTTTGTGACCCATGGACTGCAGCACGCCAGGCTTACCTGTCCTTCACCATCTTCAGAGTCTGGTCAAATTCATGCCCATTGAGTCAGTGATGCCATCCAACCATCTCATCCTCTGCTGCCCTCTTTTCCTCCTGCTCCCAATGTTTCCCAGCATTTCTCTTTTCCAATGAGTCTGCTCTTCACCTCAGGTTGTCAAAGTATTGGCACTTTCAGTCCTTCCAGTGAATATTCACTGATTTCCTTTAGGATGGACTGGTTAGATCTCCTTGCAGTCCAAAGGACTCTCGAGTCTTTTCCAACACCACAGTTAGAAAGCATCTCTGTTTGGAGGCTTCAAAATAGGAAGTGAAATGTCTCACATTCTTGTCTTGATCCATAATTTTCTGTAATTGAGCATGCAAATACACTCAGGAATCACAAATAAGCTGCAAGTGGGCTAACAGCTTCAAGTTGTCATGGATGATACTAGTCCAATTCGACAAAATAAGGGCCTGTGAGTTTTAAACATAAGATGAGCTAGAGTCCCAGACAGCAGCTGCCCATCAGCAGTGCCCTTAGAATCCAAACTCTCTGTAGCTGAGTATTCACCAAGGTGGGTTCCCATTCCAGATGAAATTGACCACAGGGGTCATCCAGATAAAGGCTTAGAACCATGACCAAACTGGGAGGCTTGGACCAAGAGGACTTAAACCCCCATGACTCAAAGCCACTAAGGAGATGATGGAACACAAGGGACCATCGTAGATACCTTATTTATGTCCGGGGCAGTGCTGGAAGTAAAGGTGACTCACTTTAACTCCTGCTTCTGATACCACAAGATCTAATCCATCAGGTAGAGGTGCTTGTCAAGTGTGCCTTGATTAGCAGGACGCTTAAGAACTACAGTCTAGGAGACACATACCATATGATCTCACTTGTATGCAGGATTTTAAGTATAAAAAAGCAGATGGGTGTCTTGTAGGCAGTGGGGGCAGGAGTAAGGGTTGACCAAATGGCCAAAGAAAGTCAAGGTACAACTTGCAGTTCTAAGATTTGAGGCTGTTAACAATCAGCATGACAAGTGCACTAAAACTGTATTGCCTACTTGAAAGTTGCTGGAAATAGACCATAATCCTCATCACAAGAAAAATTTAATTATGTATAGTGACTAGATGGATTGTAGTGATCATTTCATATCACGTACCAAATCGTGCTGCACCTCTGAAACTTGTATAACATGTATATTAGCACTACCACACTACACGGGAAGTAAAAACAGGAGAAAGGTGAAACCTTGACCACAGGGGGGGTTGCTTTTCAAGGATGAAGTGACTCACAGTATACGAATCTCCTATGGACAATAGGGGAATCTACTTACCAGGATGAGGGTTTTCTCTTGAAGTCAGATATGGTCACCTCCGCCTTTTTCAAGTCTTCTGGCTGACCCTTGGAGGGTGGCCTAGTTTCTGCATCCCAGAGTGGTCTTTGTTCTACTCTGGAATATCTGTCACTGTCTTGCCCAAAGGTAAAAGCAAGTTCACAACCAAAAGTTGCGTGGTGTCAACACAATGCGCACACTGTAGCACTTCCTCTGGAATGTGAAACCAGCCCTTCCTGGAGACACTCGTCCTTGAGGAGGAACCACAACTCCATGTGGTAGCACTGAGTGATGAGCTTCTCTCGTAGACAGCTTCCATGCCTGAGAGCAAACGGTGCCCAGCATCGGGGGTCTACACCAGGAGCTGTTCTTGCCCTCACATCTGGGGGTTGAAAGGAGTGACCCTGTGTGCTCCTCCGAGAGCCAGGCATGTCGAATGGCCGGTTTCCACTGATGATTTTCAAACACAGGTTTGCTTGGTTGGGTTGGCTCTATTATTTCCTGTTATTTCTTCAGCCTGCTCTGTGGTGGTGAGCAGTCCAATTCCATGAAGCAGTCAGTCACTGAGCCAGAAAGAAATGGTGGTCCCATACCACAAGAGAGGAGCTGCTTCCGAAAGGACTGCTCAGCTATGAGTCTTTTCTAGAAATGACCCTCCATCTTGTTGACTGCAATGCCACTTTGCCATAAGTCTGGACAGGAAAATATCCCATCTTTTCCCCCTTCAGTTGCATAAGGATCAGGTGATGGTAGTCTACTTACAGTGAACTGAACCCATCCCGTCTTGAATATTAACTCAGGTGCAGATGCTTGACAACTTCAAGCAAGTGCCA
Organism: Antilocapra americana; assembly: GCA_007570785.1. Lineage (NCBI taxonomy): Eukaryota > Metazoa > Chordata > Mammalia > Artiodactyla > Antilocapridae > Antilocapra > Antilocapra americana. Next base: position 2,111,836 of record ML660770.1, on the reverse strand, counting down.
ATGTGTTTAAGTGGTTCCATCTTAGTGAAGGGCCCCTGCCTCCACGACCACCACTTGTTCCTCCATTGAGAGGAGAAAAACATGCCTCCTCTCCTGCAGGAGTGGTCAGTAGAGCCCGTCCAACCTGCTTGAGCGCATGCTTATTCCTCTGTTTCTCTGGCATTCCTTGCTCTGAAGGAATGAACTAAGGTTGAACAGCTTTCAATCCAAGGGCCAAGTTATCCCATGCTGGGAGTGTGAAAAGAAGTCATTGTAGGGAAAATGTGGCGTCTTGAATTCTGTCCTGTCTTGTGCTGTGACTGGTCCAGCCAAGGATGGGAACACGGGACAAGGGATTGTCACCTCGGTTATGTTTTTATTTATCTGGAAATGTGTTAATTCACTTATGAAGGATAGTTTCATTACATAAAGAATTCTCGCTTGAAAGTCTTAGCGTTTTGAATCTGTGGGTCTAATGCCGCCTTGTATCTAGGGTCCGAGATATAAGGCATTAGCCTTATGGAAGCTCCCTTGTAATTGAAGCGCTGCTTTTTTCTTGCTGTTTTCAAGGCTCTGTCTTTTTTTTTTTATTAAATTTCCTTTATTGTGTTGCTTTTGCCATACAATGACATGATATTGCCATGGGTTTACATATGCTCCCCCTCCAGAACCCCCCTCCCTCCCCCCTCCCGATTCCTTCCCCCTGGGACATTTCGGTGCACTAGCCCCGAGCATCAACCCTGGGCTGGCGATTGATTTCACATATGGTAATTAACATGTTTCAATGCCATTCTCCCATATCACCCCACCCTTCCCCTCTTCCACAGAGTCCACGTGTCTGTTCCATACATCTGCATTCCTTTTGCTGTCTCGCATGCAGGGTTCTCGTTACCATCTAAATTCCATATATATGCGTTAGCATACTGTATTGTTTTTCCTTCTGGCTTACTTCACTCTGGATAATAGGCTCCAGTTCTGTCCACCTGAGTAGAACTGATTCAAATGAATTATTTTTAATGCTGAGTAATATTCCATTGTGTATATGTACCACAGCTTTCTTATCCATTCGTCAGTTGATGGGCATCTAGGTTGCTTCCATGTCCTGGCTATTGTAAACAAAGCAGCGATGAACATTGGCGTACACGTGGCTCTTCAATTCTGGTTTCCTCAGTGTGTATGCCCAGCAGTGGGATTGCTGGGTCATATGGCAGGTCTATTTGCAGTTTAAGGAACCTCCACACTGTTTTCCATAGTGGCTGTACTAGTTTGCATTCCCACCAACAGTGTAAGAGGGTTCCCTTTTCTCCACATCCTCTCCAGCATTTATTGCTTGTAGATTTTTGGATTGCAGCCATTCTGAGTGGTGTAAAGTGGTACCTCATTGTGGTTTTGATTTGCATTTCTCTGAGTGATGTTGAGCATCTTTTCATGTGTTTGTTAGCCATTTTTATGTCTTCTTTGGAGAAATGTCTGTTAAGTTCTTTGGCCCACTTTTTGATTGGGTCGTTTATTTTTCTGGAATGGAGCTGCAGGAGTTGATGGTATATTTTTGAGATTAATTGAAATATACCATGTTCGTGGATTGGAAGAATCTATATAGTGAAAATGAGTATACTACCCAAAGCAATCTATAGATTCAGTGCAATTCCTATCAAGCTACCAGAGGTCTTTTTCAGAGAATTAGAACAAATAATCTCACAATTTGTATGGAAATACAAAAAACCTCATATAGACAAAGCAATCTTGAGAAAGAAGAATGGAACTGGAGGAATCAACCTACCTGACTTTAGGCTATACTACAAATCCATAGTCATCAAGACAGTATGGTACTGGCACAAAGATAGAAATATAGATCAATGAAACAAAATAGAAAGCCCAGAGATAAATCCACGCATCTATGGACAACCTTATCTTTGACAAAGGAGGCATGAATATGCAATGGAGAAAAGACAATCTCTTTAACAAGTGGTGCTGGGAAAACTGGACAGTCACTTGTAAATGAATAAAACTAGAACACTTTCTAACACCGTACACAAAAATAAACTCAAAATGGATCAAAGATCTAATCATAAGACCAGAAACTATAAAACTCCTAGAGGATAACATAGGCAAAACACTCTTCCGACATAAACCAAAGCGGGATCCTCTATGACCCACCTCCCAGAATATCAGAAATAAAAGCACGAATAAACAAATGGGACCTAATTAAAGGCTTCTGCACAACAAAGGAAACTATAAGCAAGGTGAAAAGACAGCCTTCAGAATGGGAGAAAATAATAGCCAATGAAGCAACAGACAATCACAACGCTCTGTCTTTAAAGAACTGTACTATGAATCCAATTTTGGGGTTGATTAAACTTCTTGGTTCAATTTATGAACTTTTCAGCTGTGCCATGTTTGGTCAACTTGGAAAGTTTAGAGTCATTAATTCAAAGTCTTCTCCTTGGATTACCCTTATATATAAGCTACTAATGGTATGTTAAATAGGTGACTGAAGCTGTGTTAATTTCTTACTTTCCCAGACTATAACTTCATTCAGCCTGTCTTCAAGTTTTCTGGCCGTTCTTTCACCAGCTTATACCTGCCAGTGAGTCCCTCAAGTGAATTTGTTGTATTCTTCAACTCCAGAATTTGTATATGGCTCACTAAAAATTATTTCTATGTTGTCTGCTTGATGAGATGTTCTCACACTTGTTCTTTTCACGTGATTTCTTTTACCTTTAGAAGGTATTTGAAATTGCTCATTTAAGATTTTTAAAAAAATCAGTACAAATCTGGATTTCCTCGGGACAGTGTCTACTGACTGAACTTTCCCTTGTGTATGGGAATTTTTTGTGTGTGCCTCAAATTTGCTAACTTGGATGTTTCAAATGATGGGCATCTCTGGAGATCATATTCCCTTACCAGGATTGGTTTTTCTGGGAGTTTTCTCAGCTTTTCTGACTTAATGATGCAACATCTTAATTCTGTGTGGCCAGCCATTGAACTGTTATCTTAATCACCTAACAATGAGACTGCTATCTCCTTAAATGCTTTGGATCAACAAGTCATCCAGTTGTGGATGAGGGGCTGTATATGTGGGACATACCTTTACTTCTCTGGCAGTCATAACTCTTAGTTTTTACTCTTCACTGTGAGAGCTTTCAGGTCAGCAAGGAGTAAAATGAGGGTTTCCTTGGATCTTTTTTTAGTGTGTGCACAGCCGTGCACCTGTGTGTGGCCTTCTAAAGTCCAAGAAATGCTGGACCTTTTTTCAAAGATCCTCATGTGAACAGCTCCTTTCCTTCCAAGTTTTTTCTATCAGCCTCTTGGGTATTAATATAGAGATAGCATTATCAGATGGATCAAACAATTTTTTTCATAAGCACTTTGGGAGCAGTGCTGTTTTCAGTGATCCAGCTCTAAGTAAGGTCAACTAATGTCAGTTCCAGAATAAGGCTTTTACTGGGGAGTGCTCAATGGCTCAAACTGTCCTGATTTCAGAGGCAAGGAATTTTTATGAAGATCCAAACTCAATTTGCCTCTACAATGGCTCATAAGCTGACATTTTTCTGCAGCTAGTATGATTGTGAGGCTGATTTTAAAATCTACTCTGGAACTGGGGAGAAGATTGGACTACAGCAATATAGAATGCCAAGAGGCTCACTGTTCTTAGTAATTAGCTAAATATGTATTATTTTTCCCTGGAATAAACATTCTTTGGATTGTTGCAAGCCTCTGATTAACTTCCAGCAAAATGAACTGACAACTTTGTCACTGTGCTCAATGCTTTCAGTAGGAAAGGTCTTTAGAGATTCTTACTCTGCCCTTCTGGAGGTGCTTATTCCACTCTGCTGGTATTGTTGGAGAAAATCCCTGCAAAACTATCTTTCTTTGACTTCTGATCACAGATCCTGAGTGTACGGGGTGTGATGCTCATCATGAGACCCTACTGGATAGAACCTAATTGATGTTTGTTCTTATTTACCTGATACCCTTATTCCTCTCCCTTTGTGGGTTCTTTCTCATCCTAAAATTCTTGGGGTGGTCAAGGTGATGTTTCTTACCGTACACCCTCTCTGGGAGAGGTTGGCTCTCCAACCTACCCCAGACAATTATCACTGAAACATGATACATGGGGAATGTTGACGGTAACCTCAGGGCCCTGTCTTAGGGTTCTGAAACACTCGGCTCTGCTCTGAGGAAGCAGTGATATCTCACAGGGAAGCATCAAACATTCACACCCAGGAAGCAAAGGACTGAATGCAGACCATTTTTGTCATTGGGTCTTCTCTGTAAAATTTTTTAAATGGATGCGTTTGGCAGAAATAGGGTTGTTCCAGGCAGGCTGGGGACAGCACCTCAGGTTGGCGACATCACCTTCTGTGAGAAGGCAGGGGACCAATCCAAGACTCACGGAGCAGGTGGTTCTGAAACTGTTCCTGTCACCATAGTGTTATGTTGCTGGGCTTAATTAAGTTCACCGAGGCCCATATGAACCAGACATGCTTCCACCGAGAATGTAAGTAGTGGGCATAGTAGATGTCTTGGTCCCATGATCTGTGTTTCTGGGGGTGCTCTATACCCCCAGAGGGAGGCAGATCAATTCAGCCTGCAGAGTTTTCATCACAAGGGGTTAAGGTTTCTCTTCAGCAAGGGACAAGATGTCTGAGGTTGACTGAGACGACTGACTCCTCATTTCCATTCTGAACTTCATTCTTCCCTCAGAAATACAGAGCAGCAAACTGAGCCACATTCAATCTCAAACTGTCTATTGAAGACTTACCTAAAAGATCACAAGGGCAGGGCATGCACGTGAAACCCTGTTTCTATCCTAGTTTGCCCACCACCACCTGCTTGTTCCCTTGAGAATACTGTGCCTCCTCTCCTACAGGAGGGGTCAGCAGAGCCAGTTCAGTCTGTTTGAGCTCATGTTTATTTCTCTCTCTTTTTCTGACATTTTTCTGTGAAGGAGTAAACTAGAGATTAATCGACAGGAGCGTCAATTCAAGGGCTAAATTTTCCCATGCTGGGTCTCCCATCTTGTACCACATCTAGTCTGGTAAAAGATGGGAAAGTGGGCTGGATGTTTAAAGACAGAACCATGGAAGCATCAAGGGCAAAGCAGCCCATCACATGTGAAGGAGCCTCAATAAGACTGACAGCTGATATCTAGGAGAGACACCAGAGACCAGAAGGCATTAGAACCACATATTGAAAATGAAGTGAAGACTGCTAAGAATTATTTACCTAATCAATACATCCTTCAAAAACAAAACACTTCTAGATAAACAAAAACTGAGATAAATCGAAACAATCCCCTCTCAGCTCCTATCAGTGAAACTCCTGTCAGGGTTGGCTGAAATGGGAAATGTGCTGTACGCCCAAGGCTGAGCAACCTTCTGAGATTTTGGTGAAAACCCATGAACCGAAAAATGAGTTGAATTAGGAGTTTTCCAGGCATGTTGCTGTCCTCCAGGTTGTGCTAAAACACAAATAGGCACAGAGAACACAGCATGGAACATGCCTCGCTTCTGCCACCCCCTAATTCCATAAGAAAGTCAAATCTCCTAGGTTCTCCTTTTAGGGAAAGTGGGATGGCTCAGTACCTGTGGAGTAAGGCTACGATGATGCCATAGCTCAAGTCCCAACATCTTGTGATGCTGGCTCGTCCTCTTCTCCAGAGAGATTCTTTAGATTAAGTTGTCCTTCTGTTTTTACTCCCCATTTGCCCCTGACACGTGCTTTACAACTCTGATAATAGATTAACATTTTCACTGGATTCTTAGGATCTTTTTACTCATCTCTTTTTCTAAAAACCTGCTGTAAGATGCATATACATTGTTTAAAGATCTATACTTAGATCTGCTTTGACCATGAAGTTGTAAAATTCATAACAGGAAGAAATCTACAACTCAACCCTTCATTGGGATAAAATGGCTGCCCACCTATTAAGTTTCTACACCTGCATGATTATGATGTCAAGTTATTTCTAGTGGCTTATACTGCACTTTTTTTTTTTTTTTTTAGTACTTAGGGTGAAATACCATCTGAAAGCTTTGCTTCCATTTAGTGTTTGAAGACTATACTTCTCTAAGTTCTAGAACAGTCCATATTTCATTTGATTTTGAGCATCTTATACCTTTTTTATAGGAAGAGTAATTGTTTCTGCTGACCTTTCTCTACTTGGGGCCCCCACACCCTACAGTGAGCCTGCCTCTGAGGGTGCTCCCTCCCCACTGAAAACACTCCTGGTTGAATTGGTGTTAAGAGCAACATGTCCTTACACCCCTCCTCTTGCTTACATTCCTTGGCAGAACCTAATGTAGGAGAGGTTGGATTAGACACTGTCTGGATCCTCCAACAGTAATGCTTCCAAAGATACTTTGCTTGGACTTTTGCCCACAGAATTGTGTACGTGGGTGGGTGGGGGTAGCAGGTTTTGAGCCTCGCCATCCAAGCCCCTGCTGGACAGGCCTAGATCCTTTTATCCTCCTGTGCCTGACAGTCCTGTTTAGTCTCAAAGTCCTTTCTCATGCCAGACTACTTGAGCATCTGGGTGAGGTCTTTTCCATCTTCGGCCTTCCCAGGAAGAGTCTTTTGTATCCATAGAACTCAGGCATGACCCAGTGGATGTTGATTACATGCACAATATTTATCACGGCCTGGATCATCAGTCACCTCCCACACCTCTGGCTCTCAGACTCTGGGTGTTTAGTTTTCTTCCCTTTGTGGTGAAGGGCTTAAGTCAGGAACCCGTTGATTTGTGTCTGCATTCTCTCCCAGTGGGAGGCTGATCTCAGGTGGAGCTGCAACCCAGGTTGCCTGGAGGACTTGACACAAGTGTGTCCTCACTGAACCCCAGCTCTGACATTTTTAGTGTGGTAATTTGGAGGGAATACTGAATGAAAACCTAGATAGGAATTCATCTTGTAATTCTGCCACTAAGTTAGATATGCTGGCAGTGGTTTTTCTGTCAGGTTTTCCACGCAATTCCTAGAAAAAGCATTTCTAAGAATGACTCTAATCAGACATTTTCATCAGGCTGTCGATGCATTATTGAACATGTCTGTCAATGATTAAGACTGAGAATTTGGGGAGATTATTAGCCAACATCTGCTTATCCCTTTGTGCCTATTCTAGAAAAATCACCAGTAGGATCTTTCCAATCAGCATCTTCCATCCCTCCTTCAATGTATCTGCTTGTGTGTGTGTGAGGTTCTGTCTAATGATAGAAATCTCAGTGGCCAAACTGATACTTTAGTGAAGAGGTCAAATTATCTGGCAAACTCAGCGGAATCCTTTCCCACTGGGAAAGTCCTTAGCTGTGCATGTAATTCTGCCTTAGTCCAAGAGAATATGACCTGTCTGTGCTGAACCTGGATTTAAAAGGCGCTGTCATTACAGGAAGGCATTATGGTTAGCCTTCTGTTGGGGGGGTAAGTGTTCTAGTAGGAGGTTCAGAGGGGTGGGCGACAAAGAGGGCCTTGTGGTAGATGTTGAGAGGAACAGGGAAGGAGCAGGGGAAACCCAGGAGGGAGCTCTCTCAGAAGCCCTGGAGGATTTGTCCAATTTGGAAATCCTTTGAGACAACTGAGCTTCTCTGAGGGAAGCAATAGTAGAATTCACTATGATGCTTGGAGACCTCAAAATACCAACTGAAATATGCTTTGCATTCTTGTTCTCTACCTTTTCTCCAATCAAGCATGCAAATAAACTCAGGAATCAAAAATGAGCTGCAAGTGGGTAAACAGTTCCATGTTGTCATGGGTGATTTTAGTCCAAAGCAACAAATTAGGAGGGCCTATAAGTTTTAAACACAAAATGAGCCAAAGTCCTGGATAGCAGCTACCCATCAGGAGTTCCTGTAGAAACCAAGCTCTCCAAACTCACCACCAAGGTGAAGGTTTCCCTTTACAGATAAATCCAGAAAGAGCAGACACCCAAATAAAGGCTTAGAAGCATGCCCAAGGTGGGAGGCTTACCCATGTTGAGTGGACTTACCCCCAAGAACCTACGCTACTACTACAATAATGCAACTCAACTAATACTGTCATGTAAGGAGATGATAAAGGGCCCTCTTGGACACCATATTGCATCTACAGCAGTGCTGGAGATAAGGGTAAGCCACTCTGACTTCTTATGACTCCACATTGCGTCTAAGAACAATCAGTGTCAAGACTACACAGAAGAAAGCTTTATTTGGGTCTAGGAATTGGAATTTGGGAGATACAGATTCAGGTGAAACTGAGTATTCAAGGGAAAAGGAAAGTGTTGGATCCTATAAGATGATTAATGTTTTGCAAAAGGTTATGACTGACACAGAAAGTGAATATTCATCCTTAAAGGATAAGCTGACTGTCATTTTTCTACCCCTTGCATTTTCATGGCTCTGATAATAACTGCTTGAGTTTGCTTTCTAGAAAACTGGAAAGGCCTAGGAGACTACAGCCTTTTATCAACCAACAGGAGATAGGAAGGGACTTCTGGACCAAGGGAGATTCCAACAACATCCTGTTTCATGGGATTTGATATGAAATGTTGTCCAGCCCTGGTAGATATTTGTATTCATTGTAGCGCTATTACAATAGCCAAGATATGAAAGTATCCCAAGTGTTCATTGGCAGATGAATGAATAAAGATACAATGAACACATGCTTGCACATTCACACACAGGAAAACTAGTGAAGGCATGAGAAATGGAATCCTGCCCTTTGCAGCCAAGTAAACGGAACTTGAGAGCATTATGCTCTGAAGTCAAAGACAAATAGAGTGTGATGTCACTCATGTGGAATCTACAACTTAAAAACCCATAGATACAGATGACCGATGGGTGTTTTGCCAGAGGTGGGGAGCAAAGGGGCGGCAATATGGCAGAAGAAAATCCCAAAGTATAAACTTCCAGTTATACAAGACTATGGTATCCAGCATGGTAATTCTACCAATGCTGTCTTCCATACTTGAGACCTGCTAACAGGAGAAACCTTGAAGTTCTCTTCATGAGAAAAAAAAATCCTGCATGTTCAGTAAGCTGTACATCTGAAGTTAATATTATATAGGCTATCTCTACCACAATATTTAAGAAGAAAGAAGGGGAGGGAAAAAGGGAAAACCCTAACCTTGAGAGGGGAGGGGTTGCCTTTTATAGGGGTGAACCATGATCCATGCAGGAGAACTGACATTTCCCAGGAGGAGGTTTTCTTTTGAAATCAGATTTGATCAACATCACCTCTCTCAGCCTTCTGGCTGGCCCTTGGAAGGTGGCCTAGTTATCGCGTCCCAGGGTGGTCTTCGTTCTACTTTGGACAGTGTTTCACTTTGTTTTGTCCAAAGGTAAAAAGCTAAGTTCACACAGGCTGTGTGGTGTGGACACCGTGGGCTGCACTGCACTCTTTACTGTGGAACATGAAACTTTTTTTTTTAATTAGTTTTGCCATACAATGACATGATATCGCCATGGGTTTACATATGCTCCCCCTCCAGAACCCTCCTCCCTCCCTCCCCCCGGGAAATCTCGGTGCACCAGCCCTGAGCATCAATCCTGGGCTGGCGATTGATTGCACATATGATAATTAACATGTTTCAATGCCATTCTCCCATATCATCCCACCCTTACCCTCATCCACAGAGCCCACGAGTCTGTTCTATACGTCTGCGTTCCTTTTGCTGTCTCGCATGCTGGGTTCTCGTTACTGTCTTTCTAAATTCCATATATATGCGTTAGTATACTCTATTGTTGTTTTTCCTTCTGGCTTACTTCACTCTGGATAATAGGCTCCAGTTCCGTCCACCTGAGTAGAACTGATTCAAATGAATTTTTTTTTAATGCTGAGTAATAATTCCATTGTGTATATGTACCACAGCTTTCTTATCCATTCGTCAGTTGATGGGCATCTAGGTTGCTTCCATGTCCTGGCTATTGTACACAATGCAGCGATGAACATTGGGGTACACGTGGCTCTTTCAGTTCTGGTTTCCTCGGTGTATATGCCCAGCAGTGGGATTGCTGGGTCATATGGCAGGACTATTTGCAGCTTTTTAAGGAACCTCCACACTGTTTTCCATAGTGGTTGTACTCGTTTGCATTCCCACCAACAGTGTAAGAGGGTTCCCTTTTC